>CM074447.1:1589860-1902360 GCA_037101425.1 Elopichthys bambusa | reverse complement strand
CATAAGAAATGAACTAGCAACCACATAGCAACGCCCTAGCAACAGAATAGCACAGTTCTGGTACTGTATGTTATCAATTGATCACATGTTTTTCTCTCTTTTTCTTCAGCATGGGTTGGAGCTCTGGCGATGGGGATGATATTTTTCTGCTCTCCGGTGGTCAGTATGTTCACCGATCACTTCGGATGCCGGAAGACGGCCGTCTGCGGAGCGTTTGTGGCCTTCCTCGGCCTTCTCACCAGTTCCTTCGCAACGTAATGCCTTCTTCCTTTTCTTCCTTTTCCTTTTTTGTGCAGTGTTTTATTTTCCATTGTTTTAACATTTTCACATGTGCTTTAAATTATAAATTACCAAAACACACACACACACACACACACAGGTTTGTTTTTGTGAATTGTGGGGACTCTCCATAGGCGTAATGGTTTTTATACTGTACAAACCGTATTTTCTATCCCCCTACACCAACCCTAAATCTACCCCTCACAGGAAACTGCATATTTTTACTTTCTCAAAAAAACTCATTCTGTATGATTTATAAGCCTTTTGAAAAATGGGGACATGGAGTAATGTCCTCATAAGTCACCCTCTCTTTGTAATACCCATACTCATACCCATGTCATTATACAAATTTGTGTCCTGATATGTCACAAAAACACACGCACACACACACACACACACACAAACCACCATAACCATTTCTTGAACGTACAGTTATATTTACAGAGATTTGGGATTGAATGTTGGTTATCAGTACAAAAACACCAAATATTGGCCTTTGCTATAATATATCGTTGCACCATACCACCTTATTTATAGTCAATATTTTTGTGCATTTTTCCAAAAACATTTTTCTATAAATATTTATTGTTATATTATTTTTTCTTGTGCTTTTTTTTTTTAGAATAAAAATATATTTTCTGTAAAATATTTATTGAACTGTTGAAATGAACTGACAAATATACCAAAACTATATACTTAGAACAAAATGAAATAAAGCATTTTTCTATAATATCGCTATCATTAAATGATTCTTTTTCCATTTTTCCAAAACCAATATTTTTTTCTGTCAAATATTTATTATATTGTTTTTTCTTGTGCATTTTTTTATTTTATTTTTTACTAACTGTTAAACTCAACTGATGAATATACCATAACTATATACACTTTAAATATTGCACACACAAAAAATCTTATTTTTCCATAAAATATCTATTAAATGATCCTTTCTGTTACATTTGCTGGTTGTAAGTATAAGTACGCATGACGAGGAAGATATAAGTATAACAGGCTTTAATAAATCCACAGGCAAGTTCACAGGAGAGACAACCACACAATACACAAATGATACCAGACAACACTGAACAGGAAACACAGGGCTTATATACACAGGGATACCAGGAGGGTGAATGAACACAGCTGAATGTGATGATTGGGGTGATCAGTAACCATGGTGACTAACTAGTGGCGGGAAATTGAACAACACAAGTCCAAAACAGAGTGCACATGTAACACTTTCCTTGTGCGTTTTTCTAAAAACAATATTTTCTGTAAAAATATTTATTATTAAAAGATTTCTTCCTTGTACATTTTTCCATGAAGTATATTTTGTATTTTTTTTTTTTCTTGTGCAAAAATATTTATCTGGATATTTGTCTGTATATTTATTTATTTATTTATTTTTTGCAATAACTGTTGAACTGAACTGACAAATATACCGAATTAAATGAAAAATTTCCTAAAATAATATTTTTCTATAAAATATCTATCATTAAATTATTCTTTCTTTGTGCATTTTTCCAAAAACAATATTTTTCTGTAAAATATTTGTTATTATATGATTTCTTTCTTGTGCATTTTTCCAAAAACAGTATTTTATGTAATATATTTATTATTAAAAGTTTTTCTATAACTGTAGAACTGAACTGACGAATATACCATAACTACAGGTGCTGGTCATATAACTAGAATATCATCAAAAAGTTGATTTATTTCACTAATTCCATTCAAAAAGTGAAACTTGTATATTATATTCATTCATTACACACAGACTGATATATTTCAAATGCTTATTTCTTTTCATTTTGATGATTATAACTGACAACTAAGAAAAATCCCAAATTCAGTATCTCAGAAAATTTGAATATGACTTAAGACCAATACAAAGAAAGGATTTTTAGAAATCTTGGCCACCTGAAAAGTATGAACATGAAAAGTATGAGCATGTACAGCACTCAATACTTAGTTGGGGCTCCTTTTGCCTGAATTACTGCAGCAATGCGACGTGGCATGGAGTCGATCAGTCTGTGGCACTGCTCAGGTGTTATAAGAGCCCAGGTTGCTCTGATAGTGGCCTTCAGCTCTTCTGCATTGTTGGGTCTGGCATATCGCATCTTCCTCTTCACAATACCCCATAGATTTTCTATGGGGTTAAGGTCAGGCGAGTTTGTTGGCCAATTAAGAACAGGGATATCATGGTCCTTAAACCAGGTACTGGTAGCTTTGGCACTGTGTGCAGGTGCCAAGTCCTGTTGGAAAATGAAATCTGCATCTCCATAAAGTTGGTCAGCAGCAGGAAGCATGAAGTGCTCTAAAACTTCCTGGTATACGGCTGCGTTGATCTTGGACCTCAAGAGTTCAAGGAATGCGACAGCTGAAACCCATGTCTTGCATACGTCTGGGCGTAGTGGTTCTTGAAGCACTGACTCCAGCTGCAGTCCACTCTTTGTGAATCTACCCCACATTTTTGAATGGGTTTTGTTTCACAATCCTCTCCAGGGTGCGGTTATCCCTATTGCTTGTACACTTTTTTCTACCACATCTTTTCCTTCCCTTCCCCTCTATTAATGTGCTTGGACACAGAGCTCTGTAAACAGCCAGCCTCTTTTGCAATGACCTTTTGTGTCTTGCCCTCCTTGTGCAAGGTGTCAGTGGTCGTCTTTTGGACAACTGTCAAGTCAGCAGTCTTCCCCATGATTGTGTAGCCTACAGAACTAGACTGAGAGACCATTTAAAGGCCTTTGCAGGTGTTTTGAGTTAATTAGCTGATTAGAGTGTGGCACCAGGTGTCTTCAATATCAAACCTTTTCACAATATTCTAATTTTCTGAGATACTGAATTTGGGATTTTCCTTAGTTGTCAGTTATAATCATCAAAATTAAAAGAAATAAACATTTGAAATATATCAGTCTGTGTGTAATGAATGAATATAATATACAAGTTTCACTTTTTGAATGGAATTAATGAAATAAATCAACTTTTTGATGATATTCTAATTATATGACCAGCACCTGTATATATGTAGAACAAAAGGAAATCAAAATTTTCTATAAGATATCTATCATTAAATTATTCTTTCCTTGTGCATTTTTCCAAAACAATATTTTTCTGTAAAATATTTATTATTTTATAATTATTTTTCCTTTAACTGTTGAACTGAATTGACAAATTTACCATCTCTACACGCAGAACAAAACAAACTCAATCAAATAACGTGACTGTTCTGTGACACAAAGTACATCATTTTCTGAGGAGGACCCTTGCATTGGGGTTTTGTTTACTTGAATTATTTCAGTCTTATTACATTTTTTTTAACCAGAATGCTCAGTGCTGTCGTCCTGGACTAGACAAAGAAGTCAGTGATCATTCATAGGTTCTTCACAGCATCTGTCCTTGAATTTCTCTATGATGCAGGTGTTTCTAAACCTAATTTAAGTGTTGCATTAAGTTGTCCATGACGTACACAGCTCCATTATACTCAATGCAGTCTTTGTAGTCTATATATTTGTGTGTGTGAACTGTGAACTGCTACTCTGTATATACAGTATGTGCATCACAACTCACAGAGCGCTGAATGATGCTTTCTGCACTGACATGTGCATTTTGAAATTTGAAAAGTTTATATTTCAAGATGGCCATATTATGAATATGATTTTTTTTTTTCATTTTCATAACTGTTGAACTGAACTGACAAACATGCCATAACTATACAGAACAAAATGAAATCAATATTTTCCCAAATATTTAATATTGTATGACATTATTCCAAAAACAATACTTTTATGTAAAATATTTATTATTAGGCCTATATTTCTTTCTTGTGCATTTTACTAAAAACAATATTTGTCTGTGAAGTATTTATTATTAAATGATTTTTTTCTTTTGAATTATTTTATTTAATAAAACAGTATTTTTCTGTAAAATATTTATTATATGATTTCTTTATTGTGCATTTTTTTCAAAAACAATATTATTCTGTAAAGTATTTATTATTAGATTTTTTCCTTTTGTATAAAAAACAAGCAATATTTTTTCTGTAAAATATATATTATATAATTTTTTTTTGCATTTTTGCTAAAACAATATTTTTTTCTGTTAAATATTTATTACATGATTTTTTTCTTGTTCATTTTTCCAAAAACAATCTTTTTCTATAAACAAAATCTTATAATAATAAGTATTTGATGATCAGATTGTCCATTTTGTAATATTTTGTACTTTTATTTTACCTTGCAGACAGAAATGTTTGAAAGCGTGAGGCAGGCAGCACGTTTCTTTGTTTCTCTCTTACACTGGTAAGATGTCAGTGAGTGTGTGTGTTCATGTCTGTGGAGGAAGGCGTTCGAATTCACGAGAAAAAAGTCATTTGCAGCCTCCTTTAGTGTGCTTCTTGAAACACACCAGCTGTCTTTAAACAAGAAGAAGAACGCATACACACGTAGGACAGCAGGACATGTACGGCAGAACATTTATGTAATCGTTGCTTTCTTTCTCTTCTCCTCTTTCCCTTTTCATTGTTTTCTCACAGTGCCCTGTTTCTGAGATCCTTGTGCAGTTGGACAGAGTTCTGGTTTTATTCCAAGCTGAAAAAAAAGCTCTTGCTGTTGTTAGAAACGGTTGGGGAAAAAAACGGTCCTGCTGTGTTTAGAGCTTGAAACGCTCAACAAACACAAATGCTAACAAGTGCGTGCATACACACACACACATACACACACAAACCATTTGCCTTTCTTCCTCAGGCTTTGAACAGAAGTGTCTCCTGCAGGTTAGAGATCTCTGTTCCATCTCGTAAGGACCCGCAATCCATCATTTAAGCAAATGTCTGTTTGGTCATTAAACAAATAATGTCTCCTGTAGGCGTTTGTTGCACATTCTCTGGCTTCAAGTGTCAAAGGGCATGAAATTCTTCAGTTTAATAAGGACAAAAACAAGAGAAATCACTAGTTCTGCTTAAAATTGCTTGTATCAGTTCGGCACCTTGTAAACATGACTTTGTTTCCAGGCAGACTAGTGTGGTACTAATTTGCAGAAGTTGCATATGTTCTTGCTCCTTGTACAAAAGAAATACACTCTAGCATACAGTAAAAAATATAATTTAACTCTTTCCCGACCATTGACAGAATTTTATGACACAACGGATTTTTCTGACAACAGTAGGGGGCGCTATTACTTCTGAAAGAGTTGACACGGGTTAATTTTTTTCCTGTGGGTTGAATTAAAAACACCCCCCAGACATACAAATTCTGCATTGAGCTATTTTTGGGCTACTTTTGTTGCACAGATCTGGCAACCCAGTACAGAATCTCTGGATTAAAACAGAGGTAAAGAAGAAGCGGAAACAAGCAATAGAAGCATTGTATTATAACGCAATCATCAAACATTAAAGGGGACCTATAATGCCCCTTTGACAAGATGTAATCTAAGTCTCTGGTGTCCCCAGAATGTGTCTGTGAAGTTACCCCACACCCCACAGATCATTTATTATATCTTGTCAAATTTGCCGCTATTTGGCTGTGAGCAAAAACACGCCATTTTTGTGTGTATCCCTTTAAATGCAAATGAGCTGCTGCTCCCGGCCCCCTTTCCAGAAGAGCAACAACAAAGCTGGAGAATCTCACACAGCCAAAATCACGATTGTCAGTAACGGTGTTCAGAACAGTGTGTTCAAAAAATCAAAAAGGAATAAAAATGACAGCAATATTACTAAAACTTAACCAGAAAATATACAAATAAAATCTAATTCAAAATATTAACAAAAACTATAATAGTAGTGGGTTAAATATAGACAAACTCAGCGATTGGGTTGTTTTGACCCAGTGGTTGGGTTAAATGTTTGCTGGGTAGTTTTATTTAATCCAACTATTGTTTAAAAATGACTATATGTCTGGTTTAAAATGAACCCAAAATAGGTTGGAAATTAAAAATCAGACACATAAATACTAGAGGCAACAATAATAATCAAAAGGTGAACATTTATTAATAAGCAATTGAATGTTTATTATTTAACTATTAATAAATGTTCATTCGTTAAACATATTAATAAATGTTAATTTCCAACATATGTTGGGTTCATTTTAAGCAAGCAATACAGTCATTTTTAAACAATAGTTGAGTTAAATAAAAACTACCTAGCAGGTTGGGTTAAACATTTGACCCAACCGCTGGGTTAAAACAACCCAAATTGTCCATTTTCAAACCAACATGGGTTGTTTTTAATAGTATGTCAGTGATGCACTTCTCTTTCAGAAGGGTACGTAAGCATACTTGTAGCCTCTTCACATTAATCTGGGATAGAAGAAATAGCTTCAACATCAAAAAAGAGTAAAAAGTTGATATTTGAACCTTCAACCTTTCATCATGTTTGTTCCTCTGTTTATCTTCCTTTCTCTTCAGCACGCTGGGTCTTCGATACTTCACATACGGAATACTGTTCGGCTGCGGATCCTCGTTTGCGTTTCAGCCGTCTCTGGTGATCCTGGGGCATTATTTTCGACAGAGACTGGGCTTGGCCAACGGCGTGGTGACCGCAGGCAGCAGCTTGTTTTCTATGGGGCTCCCGGTGCTGCTGAAGAAAGTGGTGGGACCACTGGGTCTTCCCAGAACCTTCCAGATCCTCAGCATCTTCATGCTGGTCCAGTCGCTGCTGGCCCTCACCTTCAAACCGCTCATGCCCAGCGGGATGTGCCCGATGCCAGGCATGGGAATGGACGGAGGCCCCCCGTCCGGCCTGGAGTCGGCGAGCAGGTGGCAGAAGGGCCTGGCCAAAATTAGGAAGTACTTTAACGTACGAGTGTTCAGCGTGCTGACCTATCGGGTGTGGGCGTTCGGTGTTGCCACCGCGGTGCTGGGATACTTCGTGCCATACGTGCACCTGGTGAGTTTTGTACTGTGATATTTTATTATCATTGAGATACTGTTATATTTTTTATGAATATTTTATATTACTTTTTATTTTCCGTAAGTGCCTTGATTATGCTATTTTAAAGCTCCTAATGTTGTTTCAGAGTCTCCTACAACAGGTTTACATTCATCCAAGGTCAAAAAACTCTTTAATTTTCTCATAATATCCATTACAGCATCAGCTCTGAAATGGTTTGTTTGAAGTCTCTCTAAACCCCTCCTTTCTGAGAGCTACTCTGCTCTGATTGGTCAGATGGCCCAGTCTGTTGTGATTGGTCAGAAACCAAATGCTCATTAGCATATCTAAATTTCAGCTCTTCCTCAGCACTCGATATGAACAGTAACGATGGTGTCGGTTTTACCGTATCAATCTCATCAAAGTGGATTTGCTTTGGCAGCAGAAAACAGCATCTTCTCGACATGAACAACACGAACCAAACTCTTCCAGTCTCAGATACAACTACAGTGATTGAGGGCGGGGCAAAGCAGATGCTGTTCGCTGACAGCCAATGGAGACTATAGGCTGGCATTATGCAAATGTGTTACATCGTTACATAGGTATGTAACAGAAAGTAAGACTGGAATTACTGACGACTCGTTTCAGCAGTTTAGAATATATTATTTTAGGAGACAAAAACTCCATTTATCTTTGATGTTTGAAACTCGCAGACCTTTTACATTCACAAACAGCTATAAAAACAATACATGAAAATTAATATATGAAAAAGCAAATTTCAAAATAATTAATTTTGTTGTGTGATTTTTGTTATTTTTATAAGTAAAAAAAAAGCCAGTTTTTATTTTAATTTTATTTAAAGTTTTATTAAAGAAATAAATAATACATAATAATATATAAACAAACATTAATAAATAAAACAAGAAAAAATATCTGCCAGTGGGGTCAGAAAAATAAACTATTTAAAGGAAAAACAAGTTTTATTTTTCTGACCCTACTGGCAGATATTTTTTCCTGTTTTAAGCATAAAGTGGCTTAATTTTGTACTTTTTTTTTTTTTTTCAGAAAACACGACTCTATATCTTATGTAATCTTGCTTCTCAATCTCAAGTATATCTGTACTAATGTAGATATTTTACTGAAAAACAAGATGGAAATAATGTGAGGAGTATTTCAGAGTGCTAATTTAAATGAACTGCATGTTACTCAGGTTAAATTTAATTATAAATTACCCTCAACAAATCCAACATTTACTGCGCAGGAAATTGAAATCAAATGACTTCAGTGATTAAGTAACAAAAAAGGATGAATATTTAATTTCAGTGTGGCCCGGCAGGTGGAAAAGCAGTTCTCACTCTCACCGGGGAGTTTTTTGTGCCAAATTTTGAGAATAATTAATATCTCACTTTCCACACATTTGGCACAAAGCACTGGTGTGACCTAAGCCGAGTTCCAGCAGTAAATCATAATGACGGATCATAAACACTCCAGGCCTATACATTATATTCCACAGATTTAAATGATGGAACTTTCAATGTTTCTAAGAATAAAACAAGAGCAGTTGGCTGAAGCGATGGATGATGTCATGCTTATTAAATTACTACAGTCCAATAAAGAAGATCTTCTCGAGCCATGTAACAGCTTTATCTATTAAATGTAGCCAGTCTGTCTTTGTGCAAAACTCCCACTCTGACCCAAATTCTTCTTCATAGCATTTAATTAGATTTGAGGTCATGATCTGAAACCATGCTGACCTCAGGATACTCATTCTGCATTATGTCTTGATTTATTTCTCTTTCGGCATTCCTGTACTTTCTTTCACCCTAATAACTTAACAGGACATGGGTAGAACACAAAAGAATTCCTTACAATGAAAGTGAGCTTAAAAAATGTAATGGATTGTAGGGTAATAGAAGATCGGTTAAATACACAGGAGCTAAACCATTTAGGGCTTTATAGGTTCATACTAGCAATACAGAACATAATAGGTAACCAGTGTAGAGATGATAAAATTGTGGTTATGTGATCATATTTTCTTGACTTGGTCAGAAATCTAGCAGCTGCATTTTGGACTAGTTGTAGCTTGTTTATTGAGGATGCAGGATAACCAGCTAGTAATGCATTACAGTAATCTAGTCTAGACGTCATGAATGCATGAACTAACTTTTCTGCATCAGAAACAGATAACATGAAGAAGGCTGCTTTTTTAACATATAAAATATGATTTTCGCAAAACAATTTGCTGTCTAATATAACACCCAGGTCTTTAACTGTAGAGGATGGAGTAACAGTACATCCTTCTAAATGCAGATTGTAGTCTAAGAGATTCTGTGTGCATGTTTTTGCTCCATCTGGTTGGTTATCTAAATTTAATTATCCAATATTTTATATCTTTAACACACTCTGTCAACTTGAATAATTTAGAAATTTCATCTGGACGTGATGAAATATATAACCGAGTATCATCAGCATAACAATTGGAAACTAATTCTATGCTTTGTAATAATGTTACCAAGTGGCAGCATGAATATTGAAAATAGCAGAGGGCCTAAAACAGACCCTAGTGGCACTCCATAATTTCCCGTTTAAATACGCAAAATGGTAATGATCTAATAATGCCTGTCCCTGAATACTAGTGTAAGTTGCTGTCTAATATAACAACCAAGTAACAGTACATACACACTCATAAAAATGATTTTTTTAAAGCTGTTCACTTTATTTAAAAAACTTATTTTGATGTAACACCATTGTATTAGGTTTCTGGTTCAAATGTAATTGCTTCATGTTAAATTGACTTGAAACGATTACTTTTTGACTTAACTTGATGTTTTCATAAAATAATATCAAACAGGACTTTCACTTCCCATCATGCTTTGCAAAGGGGCTGATCTGGGAGAGTAAATGTTGAAATAAAGTGTTATTTTAAGCAGTTTTTAGCAAGATGAGAAAATGGAGAGACTTTAAAGGTTCCTGTTATGTTAATAGTTTTGGGGTTACCATTGTGGTGAATTGTTGAGCTTGTGCTTGGGTTGAGGATCTGCTAACAAAAATTCTTATTACCTTAAGAACAAAGTATTCACTTTGGTAGTGCTCTGGGCTGCGTTTCCCAAAAGCATCGTGAGCCTAAGTTGATAAAACTTTTGGGAAATGGATGAAACCAGTATCACTACTGCCAACACAGAACATCACATCACAAAAGTTATGTAAATCACAAGACTAAACAAGAAGCATTAATTGTAAAATTATTTGTATAATTCAATTAATATGAAAAGTAAAACCATTCATTCAAGTTAAATGAACACAATTGATTCTAGTTTGTTTAACATGGTTGATTCTATTGGCTTTTACTTGTTTCAATCATGTGGAACCACTGTCCATAGGGCTGTGAATCTTTGGGTATACAGCGATTCAATTCGATTCACGATTCATAGGTGTTCGATTCGATTCAAGAACGACCATTGCAAATTCAGAATGATTCGATTCGAGACGATTCACATTAAAATTCGATGTGATTTGATTAATTCGATTCTGCATTTTAATATGCATTCATAGAGTTACTGAAATGCTTCCTTCAGTGTATCTTAGTCAGGGTGCGAATTACACAGCGGCCTTCAGGAGGTCAGAAAGTGGGGGCAAAAACATACAAACAAACAAAAAAACCTTTTGTCCATTGTTAATGTTAGTTCATGTTAGTTCTTAATGGTGCTACATAACTTTATTTTAATAATAGCCTATAAAAATGGGCATTTGTGGAAATTTACATAAGCCAAAACTTTAAAAGGGCTTTAAAAATATTGTTAGGCCTAGTTCATAGTTAACTATAGTGCAGGATAGTGTTAAAGGCTACACCACCTTAGAATACCATGCACTTTCCCAAATAATTCACGGAATAGAAAGAAAAGCCCTCTTTATATGGAACATTTTTCTTATGATAATTCTGAAAGAAAACGTGCTGGGTTTCTACTGTTGCTATAGTACCGAACGCAACTTTACCGCGCATCTGATTGATTGATAAACCGCATGCTCTTATTTCAGTTTATTTCAGCAGTTTCCTTAACACATTCAGTTTAATGACATTAAGTTCATAATTTCATTTATCATTCATTGAACTGTGCGTATGCATTTGGACACTTACATTCACTCTAAAAAATGCTGGGTTAAATATGGACAAACCCAGGGATTGGGTTGTTTTCACCCAGCCATTTATTTCAACCAATTTTGGGTTTGTTTTAAGCCAGCCAGATAGTAATATAGTAAACGGCATGTTTTTGCTCACCCCCATATATTTAGCTGAAACTTCACAGACACTTGACCAGACCAGAGACTTATATTACATCTTGTGAAAGAGGGCATAATAGGTGCCCTTTAACCCAGCCTGCTGGGTTTGTCCATATTTAACCCAGCTTGGGTTGTTTTTAACCCAGCATTTTTTAGAGTGTTATTGCTCTGTCCATGCAATAAATGCACGCCCTGCTCAGGTAATGAAACTGCTCAGGTAATGTCAACTTCAGTATTGTATCTTATCGAAAATAACGGCGAAGTTTCCACGCAATAAAAGCGTTTTATTTCAACAGTAGTGACCACGCAATGACTTGGCAGCTTTAGTTTGACTCAGAACTATTGCTGTCTTAATAGAGAGATGTCATCTGCTCATGTGAATAGCAGTGGCCGTCCTGAGGAGAGCACAAACGTGGGCTACGGACATCAATTCACGCATGTAGTAATTTAATGTCTATAAATTTTAAAGCACTGAATCGCGATTAATCAGATTCTTAGCATTTTGACCGAAATTAACGATTCACGATTCAAAAAACATGTTTCAAGATCGATGCATATGCATCGTCAGGATTTGTGATCGATGCATCGAGAAAACAAGTGAATCGTCACACTCCTAACTGTCCATGATTGAATTGAGTTGGTTGAACATAACTATTTTACATTGATTCTTCCTTAGTCAGTTGTGTTGTCACAACACAAGGATATTGCATAGATTAAAAATAAACCTTTAAAGTTGGTTGTGTGGAACCACTGTCCATAACTGACTTGAGCTAGTTTAAAGTATCATTTTTTTGAGTGCAGTACAATTAGATGCAAATTGTATTCTGTGTGCACATTTTTGGTCCAATAAATCAGAGGTTCCAAACCACGTTCTTGGAGCCGCCTCAACACTGCATGTTTTCCATGTCTCCTTAATCAAACACACCTGATTGAGATCATCAGCTCATTAGTAGAGACTCCAAGACCTGAAATGGTAAAGATAATGGAGAGATGCAAAATGTGCAGTGTTGGAGGCCTCCCAGGAACGTGGTTAGGAACCACTGCAATAAATAATACCTCAGTTTTATCTGAATTGAATTATGTCCACTTGAATAATTTAGATATTTCATATTTCATCTGGATGTATAATCAGCATAACAGTGGAAACTAATTCCATGTTTTCTAATAATAATATTTCCAAGAGACAGCATGTATATTGAAAATAGCAGAGGGCCTAAAACAGACCCTTGTGGCCCTCCATTATTTACTGAGGTTAACTTGGATAATTCCCTATTTAAATAAACGAAACGTTAACTGTCAGATAGGTATTATTTAAACCACCTTAATGCCTGTCCCTGAATACCAGTGTGATTTTGTAATCGATCTAAGAGTGTGTAATGATCTATAGTGTCGAACGCAGCACTAAGATCAAGTAAAACTAGTATTGAGATGCAGCCTTGGTCAGAAGCTAGAAGTCATTTGTAATTTTAACAAGCGCAGTTTCTGTGCTATGAAATTTATTGAGATTGTTAGCTGAAAAAAAATAAAATATAAATATTAGATGAAAAACTTAAAGTAAAAAAAACTTAATAACTCATTTTTAATGGTAAAATTACTAATAAAAAGAAATTAAAGCTAAATAGAAAAACCTAAATTACAATACTTGCTAAAACAAAGTTACTAAAATGTAAAGTAAAATAAAAACTGAAAATCTAAAAATAAAATTCAAAATATTAATAAATACTATAATAGTATATAAATAATACTAAAATAATGCTGCTAGAACAAAAGTATGAATATTCTGCATCACTTATTCATTTGTTGGTGCCACATTGGTTTAAAATGACTTAAGGATGACTAAATCTGACTTATGATAGCAACCTGAGTCGTAACAAAGCACTGTTTGCCAGAGGAGAACTGGCCCCCCGACTAAGCCTGGTTTCTCCCAAGGTTTTTTTCTCCATTTTAACACCTGTTTGCCACCTGATGTCACCTGTTGGAGTTTGGGTTCCTTGCCGCTGTCACCTTTGGCTTGCTTAGTTGGGGACACTTGACAATTGATATTTGATATTCAACAGTGCTTTGATCTACCTGCATTGACACTATTCCTTAAGAGCTGCTGTGCAGCCAAAATAATGTACCAGTTATCACTGTAAAGCTGCTTTGACACAATCTACATTGTAAAAAGCGCTATATAAATAAAAGTGACTTGACTTGACTAAATGGTGACAATTTTTGTTTTTGAGTGAACTAACTTTTCAGCTTTAGCACATAATTTATATATAAAACTTGCAGAAGCTCTACTTCTTTTCTAGTTAGCATATTTATAATGCTAAATCGTTATTAGTGCAGTCAATAAATCATAAGTGAAAAAAAAGTATTGTTCGTTGGCATGCTAATGCAGCTTAGATACTATGAAAAACATTTTCGAACTGAATGTGAAACATGACATTGCCTGTTGTTTACAAGATGACCATTTTTAAAGCCAAAATGAACAAAACGCCTCCAATTTACAGTGAGTCGAGCCGATGTGCATTTAACATTCAGAAAACAGAGGAGGCTATAGGAGCGGCGCGCTCAGCCCATGCATAAATAATGTTTTAGGGTGCTGCAAGCTGAAATATTTACTGCACTCTGCATGACAGAAAGCCTATGTGATGAGTCCACACATGTTGATGATGAATTATTAACTCGGCGTGTGTCATCTCAGGTCAGACTCTGGGGATTTCTGTCCTTGTTTCACCTTTCTTCTCACTCATTCTCTGTTGTCATAGTGATGGACATACTTTTACTTGGATACCTGACATACATGGCCATAATGCTGCTCGCTCTCTCTTGTTTTTGAAGGAGAGACGGTCTTTTCAAAGCAAAATTAAGCTAGAATTAGTTTCCAGCTGCTGGACTGAGTGCATAACTAGAGTTGGGTCACAGTTAGTGGTAAACAGGGCATAAAATGTGATGATATAAGAGGATGTCTCGCTGTTTGCTGAAAGAAAAGCATGACACAAATGGGTCCATCATACGTGCTTCTCTTTCACTGTAAAACAGTAATTCAAGACCTTTAATTGTTCAGATTGTGGTTAATGGAGATGTGCTCAAATTAACAGTGTTGGGCACCAGCAAACTTACAGTCAGTAGGCATTTATAATCTTACAAAATACTTTTATTTCAAATAAATGCTTTCTATTCATCAAAGAATCCTGAAAAAAAATGTATTGATAATCAGAAATGTTTCTGAAGGATCATGTGACACTGAAGACTGGAGTAATGATGCTTTGATCACAGAAATAAATTACATTTTACATTATATTCACAAAAATTTGTCACAATTTTAATGTTATTACTGTATTTTTGATCAATTAAATTGAGCCGTATTGAGCAGAAGAGACTTCTTTCAAAAGCTTTAAAAATCTTACGGTAGTGAAATATAATGCAGGCTTTAGATAGATGTTATATAAGGAAACTGGAAGTGTGCGTGTGTTTATGTGAGCATTTGTTGCAATTGTGTTGTGTTGATATATGTCAAAACGTTGGTATGTGTTTGAAGCAAGTGTTTATTTGGTTAGGTGCGAGTTAGCCAACATGTGTGTGTTTCGGATGTGTTTCTGAGCTCTTGTGTGTGTGTGTGTGTGTGTAAAGTTGATGAGAGAGACCTTTCCCCCCTCGCCTCAGTCTCACTCTTCCACCTACAGTCGTGTTTTTTCAGGCTTCGGACCAGAAGTAAACACTTTGTCCCGGCTTTTGTTGTACGTGTGTGTGTATGCGTTTGACTCTTGGCGCTCGGTGGTGAAATAGGAAAGCCCTTCCTTCACATTAAACCTAAATGTGAAATCTCATGGCTTTTGATGTGCCCCTAAGGTTTTCTCATTCAAGCCGGTTTCAAAAGACGTCCAATCCTCAGGCCTGTGATCTCTAGGGTCAGGAAATGCTTCTAAAGGATTTTTTATTTTTAACCCCATGACCTCCCCCTTCCCTTCTTGAAACAAGGGCGTCTATGAGCGGAAATATTCAACTTATAGCTGCCTTTCCTGTGTTCCCACCACAGAGCGGCATTAATGCAGTCATTCATAAGGCTGAAGAAAAAGAGCTTTGATGAAGACAAGAGGCTGACGATGGCCGCACAAAGCCAACCGTTCAGTCCAGCAATGGTTTAAGTCATGGGAGTCACACTTAACTAGCACTTCTATGTCAACAAGAGTCTAATGTTTATATGTTTGTACAAGATACTACTAAGTCTAGCCAGAAAATGACAATTTGTCAAGATTACCTTTGCGAGTGTCTATTTACACTAAGTGCAAATAGCATCCCTTGTTGGCAAATGCTATTTACACTAACACCGCACACCAATATTTGGTTGCGCCACTCAAGTTAAAAAAAAAAAGTGTGATCAAAGCTGAATTTTCAGCATCATTACTCCTAAAATCATTCAAATATGCTGATTTGCTGCTCAAGAAACATTTCTGATTGTTATCGATGTTGAAAACAGCTGCTTCATATTTTTATTTTTCAAATTACATAAAGACAGACAGACAGAGATAGACAGATAGATAGACAGATATATAATTTTGCATGTATTATGTTAGTCATCTGATGTTTTTCCTGTTTTGTGACAGATGAACTTTGTGAAGGAGCAGTTTAAAGACACTCAGCGGGAATGGGTGCTGCTTGTGTGTATCGGAGCGTCGTCTGGGGTCGGTCGACTGCTGTTCGGGAAGATCGGAGACCTCATTCCTGGAGTAAAGAAAATCTACATGCAGGTACAAAAGCCAAACAGTAACTGTTTATGTGTTGTGATTAATATTTCCATGACCGGAGGAATTCTGCACATTTCATGCGACGCCGCCATAGCATTCTAATGATTAATCATTTACCCTTATTGGGGTTATTTTGTAGGGGAGTTAATCTGCATAGAAAATAATAAACAAATTACAAGTAAATACAATAGAACATAGATACAAATGAAATAAACAGTGCTTTATGTTTTTCAGCTAAGTATTTAGGTACATAAATCGAATAATCAAATGTAAAATAACACTGCATAGTCTTCACTGTATAAGTGAAATATAATTCATCTTTGTTAAAGCTACAAAAGTGATTTTCTCTTTGTATTTTATTGTTTTATTAAGATAAATGACACAGACAGCAGCAGGTTTATTAGGCTGCTGTCACTTTAAGACCGAATGCATGGATCGAATATGATACGCATCTGTTTTCTTTCTTAATTGTTTACATTTACATAGGCCATAAGTGACTGTGTTTATGAGGATACTCACCGAGATGGACATTTTGACATAATTTTGCGTGTACGTGTCAGTTCAAACAGACGCTCTGTGTATGTGCACAGAAAACAGCGTGTGAGTTCAGAATTGAGTTCTCTTTCTTCGCTCGAATGGTTTAAAATCACTTGAATGTTTAAATGGACCGGACCTAAAACACGTGCACACGATAAACTTTCACTCTTAATCCAAGTATTACATGGGTTTTGAACCACGGTACCTGGTCCGTACAGATCAAACACGATCCCTATACTTGACATCGCACATCCTGCGGTGTGACGATCGCGGATGAGCACATTGCAATATCGATGCTAAAATGATAAATTGTGGAGCCCTAGAGTAGACTGTCAATTGGACAGAAATCTCTCAGATTTCATCAAAAATATCTTCATTTGTATTCCGAAGATGAATGAAAGTCTTATGGGTGTGGAACAACATGAGGGTGAGTAAATAATGACAGAATTCACATTTTTGGGGAACTAACCCTTTAAATTCTGACCCTGGAACCAGCACCATTTAGTTTTGTTGGAAGTAATTTAGCAGGCATCAGCGAATGAAATGCCTTCATGGTCGTAAGTCTGAGATATCAAACTTCAGATGGACAAGGCATTAGTCCACGCCCATAGATGATTCTGTGTGTTTATGTGTGTGTAGGTGGCTTCATTCATATTACTGGGTCTGATGTCCATGATGATACCTCTGTGCGCCGTGTTCGAAGGTCTGGTGGTGGTTTTTGTTTTGATGGGTCTTTGTGACGGCTGTTTCATCACTATCATGGCCCCTATCGCCTTCGAGTTGGTCGGGCCAATGCAGGCGTCTCAAGCCATCGGCTACCTCCTCGGCCTCATGGCCATACCAATGACAGCGGGACCACCAATCGCAGGTGAGGATCCATATTTGATAACCAAATGACTTGATCATTTAGAGGTCCCTTGAATGCTTTGCATATATATAATGTAATAGTAATATATAATAGTAATGTTTTCAAACTTTTGACCAGTGTAAAAAAGTTTGGAAACATTACTATTTGTAAGGTTTTGAAAGAAGTCTTTTCTGCTCACAAAGGCTGCATTTATTTGATGAAAAATACAGAAAAAAAACAGTAATATTGTGAAATATTATTACAATTTAAAATAATTAAATACTTTAAAGTATAATTTATTTCTGTGATGCAAATTTGAGTCTCAGTGTCACATGACCCTTCAGAAATAATTCTAATATTATGATTTATTATCAATGTTGGAAACATTTCAGTTGTGCTGCTTCATATTTTTAGAAATCTTTTGTAACAATATCGACACTACCTTTCAAAAGTTTTGGGTCAGTAATTTTCTTTTTTTTTGAAAGAAATTAATACTTTTATTCAGCACGGATGCGTTAAACTGATAAAAAGTGATAGTAAAGACTTAAATTGTTAGAAAAGATTTCTATTTTGAGTAAATGCTGTTCTATTTAACTTCTTATCAGTGAATCCTGGAAAAAGTATTACTGGTTATAAAAAAACATATTAAGCAAAAAATGTTTCCAACATTGATAATAAATCAGCATATTAGAATGATTTCTGAAGGATCATGTGACACTGAAGACTGGAGTAATGATGCTGAAAATCACAGGAATAAATTATATTTTAAAGTATATTAAAATAGAAAACCATGATCTTAAATTGTAATAATATTTCACAATATTACTGTTTTTTCTGTATTTTTTATCAAATAAATGCAGGCTTGATGAGCATAAGAGACGACTTTCAAAAACCTTAAAAATACTAATGTTTCCAAACTTTTGACCGGTACCGTATACTGTACGTGTGTGTATATATATATATATATATATATATATAATTTTTTTGCTCAATGGTCTTGTGTATTTGCGCTGCTAGTGAATTCCTCTCTTCCACGGAGCGTAACCTTCTATAGACACAATGAAATCTTTACATAAAACTTGTATATAAATGTTGAAAAAGTGATTTAATCAGCCATGCTGATCTTGGCTGCGTTGCCCAGATAAGACTCACACACATACAACAGACTAAGTGTTTTTCCAGTTTACGGGTCTGGTGGACAGGAATGAGATTTATTTTGAATGGGTAAATTCCAAGGTCTCCCTGTGCGCACATTTAGTTTGGACTGTTGACATAAATGCTCTTGTTCAGCGATGGTCTCCATATGTTTCCAGGTCTGCAGCCTCAATCACCAAATCCAATCTTTCATTTTGAAGAATTAGACCCACTAGAACACTCGTACTCCAATAAATGGACCTTATACTTGCAGGTCTGAAGGTTCATTTGTAAAATACTGATGTTACCTGTTTGAACTCCGGGTCGGTATCAGAACTTGAAGCATCATTTATAGGACCTCTTTTCAAAGCGTTGGCTTCTCGGCAGGGGCATTACAACTAGGTTTGGATTGGCTGTCACATGCTGTTATTTCACATACTTGTAACCGTGATCTGACTTCTAAATGTTTATTTAAGTTTCAAGTGATCTTATATCTTTTGTAATGGAGACTGGGGAGCATCTTACCAAAGTCTAAACAGCTTGTGTAGTTGTTCTGCTTGAGATTCGCTCCAGACTGCAAGCCTCATTGAAATTCCTCCTGGAGAAGGATTTTGAAACGAGAGCATTTGAAGATGAATGTGGCGGTCATAGCAGGGAGTCTCAATTGAATTTATCGGATTAGTTCCATTCAAAGCAGTCTTTTTATTTAAAGTTGACATGAAATCAAAATTGACCCCATTTATTTTCGTCCATGTCTTATTGTGAATGGCCAGTGTATGTTATTCTTTTGATTTTTCATTTTCACACACAAAAAACTATTGTCTAGTATGTGGTTTGACAAGGATGTGCAAGAAATATATAAAATATAAATCATGTAACCGAAAACAAGTTTGTTCTTTAAACAGTGCACACACACACACACACACACACACACACACACACACACACACACACACACATGTATATACATATGTTTTTATTTAATTTTAATTCTGAGATCTTGTCATATTTTATTACCATTACCACAACTATAGCGAATAAACTGTAATAATAAATGAAATGTTCAAGGTGTCTGAATACATTTTGTTTTGACTGTATATATATATATATATACACACACACACATACACACATATAATGATATAATGACTCAAATGTATTGTTGATGCCGTTTTATCTCTCATATGTTCTTTTTCTACATCCCATCTTCTTTCTCAGGCCTTCTTCATGACTATTTTGGAAACTACCACGTGGCGTTTTATCTGGCTGGTGTTCCTCCAATAGTGGGGGGTATTGTGATGTTTTTTGTGCCTCTGGTGCACCTGCGCATGCAAAGACGTCGGAAAGAGGCCAACGACCCCAGCATGGACAAGATGCTGAAGAACTGTTCTAACGGAGACATGCTGCCAGGATACACCGACATGGAGACACACATATGAAGCCCACAGACACACAAAGGTAGTAGCTACACTGTAAAACATTAAGGGAATTTGAACAGTACAAGACTGTAAATTGGTAAAGGGTAAGTTTCCTTACATTCTATATATGATGAAAAAGTGTAATAAATGTAACGGTACATTTTACAATAACTTTTGGAAGTGAAAAAGAATATATCAAATTATAATTTACAGTGGAAAAAACGTGAATTGCCAGCTGTTATTGTAGTTTTTATTTATTTATTTTTTAATTAGCTATTGTTTTTATTTTTTTAGTTTTCATGTTAATTTTGTTATGTGCTTTTGTCATTTTATGAGGTTTTTTTAATTGTTATTTAGGTTTATTTTTAAAAAATATATTTTTATTTATTTTTTTGTTAATAATTTTAGTAACTTAAACTTTATTGCCAAAGCAACATTTATCATTTTCATTTAGTTTTAAGTTTTTCAAATAATATTTGGTTTTTTTTTATTTTCAGCTGTATTTATGATCAAACGGCAACATTACACACTAACTAAAGTTAAAAAAGTGAAATCATAATCATTCATTATAAAACATTATATAAAAAAACCAACTAATTTCGCATAATAACATTTCTTAATTTTTAAATTATTCAAAAATTCTACAACTTATTCTTTTTTTTTTTTTGAAAGCTGATTTACAATGCGGCCCATAAATAAATAAATAAAATGCACTTTCCATGCATGCTTAGAAATGTGTGTGGCTTGTGATTTTCTCTTTTCTCTTGCCAAAAAGTAAATTTTGGACCCAGACTGTGGACAGCTATAGATAAAGGGTTTCTTAAGCTTAATATTCGATGTGTGACATGAAAAACTGCCACCCCAACTGTGTGTGTGACGTCTGTTGTTCCTCTCTTTCAGGGATTGATCTCACCAGCACTGCTTGTGGTGTGTGTCAGAGATGGTGTATTTCCTCTTTGCTTGGCTCTAATCAAACTCGAGGTCTCAAGGCTTTTCCCCTTGCTCTTCTTCTGTGCTGGAGAGAAGATGTGATCATCCGTCAAGAGCCCAATCTCTCCTCCAGTGCCCCGTGCTGCCGTTTCCACCAGCTCCCGAGTGACTGAACGACTTTGTGCCGAGATCACCTGCTCGTGTTTCTCACAGGAAGCTGAGCAGAGACTGAACGGAGAGCTCAGGTAGTGCGGGAGCCATCGGTTAAATTAGGACCTCTAAAAAGGAAACAAAACCTTCATTAATTTGACGTGTTTTACAGAGAAAAAGAGCTTAATAGATCTTTATTTCCATTTTTTTTTTTCTAGATTATGCAAATCAGATTTGTATGCTTTAGATGTTTTCATAATACGATTTTTAAAAAATCCTCCATAGCGTAAGACTTGATTTCAGAAACTTTTATGAGAAAAATCCGTCTTTCTTCGTGCACTTTCTGCTATCGACAGTGATAACCTCAACCGTCATTTTTTAGCATAACGTACCGCAGCTGTTAGTGTATCGCTTATGAATTATGTAGAAATGAGGAATCATTTTTATGATTTTTTTTTTAAAAAAAGCTAATCCTCTGTCCTTAATAATATCTGCTAGATTTATTTCAGTGATCAGCTATGCACTAAGGAGTTCACAAACTGTGCCATGACCTTTGAGCCAGAATCAATATTCTTAAGATGGGTGAATCTCATGAAAAAATTGCAAAAGGAAGTAATTTGAAATTATATTTTGCATAAAGACTTCTTCTTCTTTTTTTTTTTTTTTTGCTTTTCATGACAATTAAGCACATTTTCCACCTAATTCATATGGGATCTTATTTTCATCATCACAATATAGTAATCTAAAGTCTAAGTCAAATCTGGATACATAAATCAGTATAAAAT
Source organism: Elopichthys bambusa (assembly GCA_037101425.1). Taxonomy (NCBI): domain Eukaryota; kingdom Metazoa; phylum Chordata; class Actinopteri; order Cypriniformes; family Xenocyprididae; genus Elopichthys; species Elopichthys bambusa. The sequence goes on along the minus strand of CM074447.1, from coordinate 1,880,416 downwards.
TAAATCAAATAAAACAAATACCAGACTATAAAAAAAAGATATTTTGAAGTTGTAACTTAAACTAAGATTTAGGGATGCACCGATATGAAAATTTCGGCCAATACCGATAACCGATAATTCTTTATGTCTGAAAGCCGATAACCAATATATTGACAGATAAATATAAATCCAAATTTGTATGTAATTTTGAGAGTCTGATTACAAAGACATGAGAAAAAAAAAAAAAAAACACACGTCCCAAAAAGCCATAATAAAGTGTCTCAGCTGAAGGAAATAATCCATTATTTATCAGCTTTAATATACCGATATGGTGGCCGATATATCGTGCATCCCTACTAAGATTATTGGAGTTTGTTCTTACTGGAGAAAATACTTTTTTATTCTTTCTACTTAAAAAAAGTCCTGTTTAATTCAATGTATTACTTGTCGTTTCTTTGTAATTTCTTAATGAGAATTGTTTCAAAGTAAATCCTACACCAATTTCTTTTTTCAGTGCACCATTTATGCAAAATATAATATGACCTAGACATATTTTAACAGTTTTTTGTGAGATCCACTCAAGGACAGAATCACTACATTTGCTAGAAATGTTTTTAAAATCTAAATATGTGTGTCTTTGTTTCCACATTTGACTCCCATTTAATGTATTTTTTTTTTTTTTTTTTAAAGAATTTATATTTTGGTTATATGTGTTGTGTCTTGTTTGTTACATTGGAAAAAAATCTGGCATTTGAGCTGAATGGACTTTGAGATTCTTATGAAGACAATCAAAGCGTGATCTGAACTGAATGACGACACTAAAAAAATGTCACATCTGTGATTCTGTTTAAGAATGGAAAGAACAGATTGCTCTAAGCAAAACAACACAGTAGTGTTATACAGAGTGGGCCATGTTTATGAGTATTAATGAATTATTATGTCAAGAACATGTCATTTGAAGCTGTTTTTTCTTTTGATTGTGTCTTTTAGTCGATAACATTCACATGTTTGACGTGTTTGGTGAGAGCAGTCATTAGCTTTTCCTCGATCTCTGTTCCAAAAACTAGTGAGATGAAACAATTCATCCAAGAGAAATAGGCTGTTTTACTCTACATTAGTGTGTGCATGCTTATTAGAGTATCGCTGGCCGGGTAAACTTCATTTTCCGCGAGTTCGACACATGCCCAGTACATTGCTTTTCTGTAATCTACAAGTCATGTCATATAAGCCGCTTTTCCACCAACAATTTGTCCTAGGAACTATTTCCCCCCAGACCTGTTGCTGTCTGCATTTCCTTCGCGGTCTAAAGTACCGTGAAGTTTAGTCCGGTGACGTAGGACTGCGTCCTCCGCATATAAGCTTAATAAAGCCTGAACCGCATCATTGGCCCATTGGTTGTAATTTTTAAGCTCCATTCTTGATTCGAATAGCAAACAACTCTTAATGCACGCACCACAACAGACTTGGTTAAAATAAAATGCTGCACGTATTCAACCAATCAAAATGCTGCGTGAACTCAACCAATCAGCACGTTCAGCGCCCAAGTCCCACCCCTGAAAGTTCCTGAACTTTGAAAAATTACTACCTCATGAGCAGGGACTTTCTGAGGGGGAAATTTTTACCCGGAACTTCATTTAGACCCTGATTCCTGCAGTTAAAACGCACCGAGTACCACCCCAAAAGTCCTTAGTTCCTGTGGAAACGCGGCTTTACGGGACATTTGCTCGGAAGGATTGAAGAAGAAAAGTAGCGGAGTTTTAGAATAAGGACCAAAACAAAAATGGAGGATGATATGCTGCTCTGTTAACAGCGCTTTGTTTTGTATCTCTTGTTCGACTACTGCAAAATACATCACAATTGTGTATTGCCACCTAGTGGACTCTTCTGTCTCGACATTGACCTTGCGCATACACTGTTGCACTCAAGACACAAAAATCCTGATGGCTGTATACATTGGGCTTTATCAACATGCCGACATCAAACTATAAAAATCAATTGTGAATTGAGTGCCATTTGCCTATATAGAGCATTTCACATCAGTCTTTCATGAAGTGGTTATGTAGGCAACAAGGCAGCTCACTAGTGTTTGGAACAGAGCTGTAGTTTCTCTCTTTTGCACGTATGCTGTACTTTCCTCTGTCTATTTGTCAACTATTTCCTAGAAGCCCTTTAACCACCGGTTTCATGGAGATCTGTCTGTATGAGCTAATTAAGCTTGTTTCTGGTACATTTTCTTCAGAACTCATTAGATGCCCTATTTAAAAACAAGATATGGTCACGATCTTAACCAAACTGCCTCAATCCTGCAGGTTTAACCAGGAGCAACTAGACTACAAGACACCTCTTCAGATTATAGTACTGTGTGATCATGTTATGTGGTGACTTAAGATGAACTAATTGATTGATTGATTGATTGATGTCTTTATTGGAAAAAGAAGAAGTCGTGCATACCTCAGAAGTTTGTTTTATGGTTTCATACTGATATATGTCGGACCCTGGCGCATTTAGTTTGCGTTGTTTTGCCTCCTGCAGTGGTTTGTTTGTGCAGATTCATGGATCTGAAAGCCATGATTCCTGTATCTCTCTACCCGAATAGCATGTGATTTTCCGTGCTCATGCTAGCAGGCCCTGGAAATGAATCCTCATCCAAACGGTAATCCTTCCTTAGAGTTTTGATCGTGCCATTCTTTACTGATGGGTGTGTTTTTATATGCGTGAGAGACGGAGACAAAGAACGAGAGAGACAGACAGACACATTCGGAAACTCAGGGAGTGCAGAAGTTTTTCATTTTTCATCATCACCTGCGTATTATTGCACGCTGGATTCATAAATCTCTGTTATGTAACATTTTATTGGTAATGGAATTTGGAGTCTGAATATTTGGGTGATCTCATAAAACAACACATCTAGGTCATATTTAAAATCCAATAAATATAATGATAAAACAAAAAATATATAATTGACAGTACAACTAATCTAAAATAAAAGTTTGTATATGTATATGTGTGTATGAATGTATATATATATATATATATATATATATATATATATATACACGTATATTTACAAACTTTTATTTTTGTAATCAATCGATTTGACAGCACTAGTTTTTTAAAACTTTGTAAATATATATGTATGTTTATGTGTGTGTGTGTGTATATATATATATATATATATATATATGTATGTATGTATATACACATATATATTTACAAACTTTTATGTTAGATTAAATTAATCAATTTGACAGTACTAGATTTTTTATATATTAGGGCAGGAAAATGCTTAATTTATGAAAATGAAAATAATGTCAATGCAAAAATCATGATGGTCCTAAAATAAGCATACTTTAAACTAATTATAATTGAGTGGCATTCATGCACACATTAATTTCAGATGCTCTTGTTGCCATGCCGCTTATGTCTTCCATTAATGCTTTTGTCTGGTTTCAGCCAAACTTGTATGTAGGGAATGTGGTTTGTTTGTCTGTCTGTCTCTCTCTTGTCTTTTATTCTGGTTTTGCATTAGGTTAGTTTAACCTTCTAGACATTTAAAGCTTAAGGCTTTTGTGAGAACTCTTTTATTTTTAAACCTCCAAATACCCAGCTTCTTTAATCTTCACTTTCTAATTTTGCATCAAATAATTTTTCATACTGTTTCACTCGTTGATCTCACTTGAGTAAAATAGGTTGCGAATGCTGTTTCGTGATGACGTTTTCCTCTTTGGTGTATGACCATTAAAAAAAACAACTTTTTCTTACCTCACAAAACTGCCTTTTTGTCCCGTCCACAGTTTTATTTCAAGGCCAGATTATATTATACTTTTATTTATCTGTTTGTTTTCCTGCATATTGCAAAAGGAATCTAATCTAGGGGACACAATAAACTTTATTTTTCTGTAAATGTTAAACTGATGCACAAACATAGTAAAGGTCTCTTTAGCTTTAGGATCAATACTTTTGACCACGTTCTGCCCTTTCTGATGTGCCTGTACACAAAATCCTCTGATGTGGCTAAACTGCATTTTCACCAGGCTTCTCTATTATATTGTTTACAGTTGTCAACACAACAAAAACTGTACTTGCATTTAAGTACATTTCTCATATATGCATACACAGATAAACCAGAGTTGACCTCTAGGGGTCGGGGAGGGGTCAAACACTGTGACCTCTTGTATATATTGTGTCTGGAGAGTGTCTGTCCCACCCGGTGCTTACGTGTACTATAGCGACACATGCTGTAAAGCCTGATACAGGCGATAGGGCTTCAATTAACAGCCATTTCTCATTCAAAACTACCATAACAGGTCAGTAAAGTGCAGCAGGCAGAACGCCAGCTGAATTAAAGCCTCTTTAATTGTTTTTCTCTTTCCTAGTCAACTGTTCTCACTTTACACAACTGTAGCACTTGTTTTCTGAACGTCAATCTTCATCATCATCATGAAAAATTAGGGATTTTAAAGGATTATTGAAGCTGAGCTGCTAGAAATGTAATTTTGTGTTTATGTGAAAAATATTTTTTGCCCCTGTAATGTAATTTTTTTTTTCTATTCAACCAACAATAAACATATTATACACCAGTTGTTTGTTTTAACAGTATTTGCTCTCAACTGATGATTGTTAATAACAATATTTTAAACTGCATTTTGCTAGAAACCAGGCCCATCACTGCAAACAAACTGGATGAAAAAAAAAGAAAAAGAGGAATTATGACTTTTCATTATACGTCTGTTTATTCTGTAAAGTCCTTTCTGTTCGGAGAGCTGCTGAGTAAACTAACCTATACATCAGAGCTGTTTAAAGTGTATTGAAGAGCATGTGTGCAATGTTAAGCTTAGCGAAAAAATGGAAACCTTTCATGAACTTACAGGGAATATTTGAGATGTGGGTTAAGCCTATTGTGCGAGATCACAAATAATGTAGCCTTATTCGGTATGTAGCGTCAGTCGGTATTATGAGGTCTTTACTACTCTTTTTATTCTAGTTCATAAGCAACATAATATTGCAAATGTTCTACTTCCAATGTAAAAAAATAAATAATTTTTTTTTAAATCTATTCGAATATTCTGATGTTAGAATAGAACTGGCCTATGTTATTTAGGTAGCAACGTCCTTCTGAAACAACACCAATGTCTAACATAAGTTGCCTCCCAAATGACACACTATACACTACGCACTTATACACTATGTACTTATGCACTATGTACTCATCCATGTAGTGTATGAATTTTATACGTTTATTTTGATCCACCATCCCCCTCCGCAACGTAATTAAAGCTGCGACAGTTGACACTTCGTTTTTTCCGTTAATTTAGTGCATCATCCGGGTATTTAAAGTGCGCTTTTTCTTTTTGAAATTTTCTGTGTGAACGCACTACTCGCACTATTTGTACTTAAAAACGTCATAGAATAGTGCATAAGTACGCAAATTGGGACGCTCCGACTAAAAAAAAAGATGGACGACGCACCTTCACTCTCTTCCATTGTATTAACTGAAGCCGCCAGTGTGCCAATATGGCGCTGACATCTTGAGGCTCGAGTCTGCGCATAGTGAACTTGGAGCCGGAGAGTGCGCAGTAGCGAGCACGAAGTGGAGCCGCGATATCAAGGTCCCGCTCATTATTTCGGTGCGAAATAAATTGTAATAGAAATGTGAAAATTAATGTTAAAGCTCCAATCTCCTCACGAAGATCCAGAAAAAAGTATTTTGGTGCCGCAGTGACTACTTCACTCAGAGAAGCTGTCAATCATGACGTCTCACCACCGATTTTATAGCATCAAATAACTAACTAAAACCAAAGTTATTTAAAGAACGTCTTTGGGAAAAAATGTTTAAAGTGTAATTTGATTGTTTAGTTTGTCTCGCGTCCCATTACATTTCGTGGAGAGGGCAGTGTTTATGACCTATACTGCTTCCAGCCACCTGGGGGCAATCGAGACGCTTTGGCTTCACTTTTCAGGACTCGCGTGGTACGGTCTAAACGGTAAAATGGTAGTTAAAACTGCAATTAGAACAACTTTACATTTCGTTTTGAAGACGTGCCTAACAAGGCCCCTTAAATTAACTGTAAAGTTTAAACCAGGGCTTCATTGCTTTTTATAAGAAGGCTAGTCCGTAAGTGAGGTACGTTACGTGTTTATGTTTAATTTACAACGGCTTTCAGCTCAACCAATCAGAATCACGGACCGGAACTATACATTTTTAAACGGCCTCACATTTAGAGAATTCAGCCTCATAAATGATTGTATGTAATATATAATTAAGTAGTCTGAACAAAAACGGCAGACGGGCTGAATGAAAATGCAAATTCACTCTCTGGCAATACGGATGCGCTTTATGGAAAAGAAGAGCGGTTACACTTTCTGTACACATATGAAGGTAAGATGAAAAGAAAATGCCGGCGAAACTTTACTGAAGACAGTCGGTTCCCTTCAGATATGTATTCGTAAACCCTCCTCAAATATAATATCCTCGGATTTGCCCAAATCATGTAAGTTAAATGGCCTATTTCGATCATGTCGGTACGAATTTTGCCGAAAGTCGACGAGTTTGTGTAACGGCTAAATCAACTGGTCAATTAACAGTCAAAAAATATTAAATATGACTGAGGAAATTTTCTTTCTTTTTTTTTTTTTCTTCTTTTTGCAGCATATGCTAATCATATTAATATTATTGCTATGTTTTTGATGATTCAGGGATAGACATTGCAGAAATATAGCTGTGACTTGTCAGATTGTGACGGCCTAGCTCCCATCTGACCTATTTTTGCAGAACATGGGGCGACCTAGAATAAATAATCTTAAAATGAATCTTAATGAGTTTAAAATGAAATTATGTAAAGCCCTGATAAAACGTTGACAGGCTTGTGTGTAAAGTAGCTGTGTTTGATGAGGGCCTGCCCTGAGGCGTGGAAGTGTAATGACACCACTGAACCAACAGGTGGCGCTCACTGTCTGTCCATCATTCACCAGCGGGCTCAAGTGAGCTTAAAGGATTAGTTCACTTTCAAATAAAAAATGTCCTGATAATTTACTTACCCCTATGTCATTCAAGATGTTCATGTCTTTCTTTCTTCAGTCGAAAAGAACTAATACACGACATCAAAACGGACTTTTAGATAAATTTTTTGTCTTGAACGGTAAGCAACCTGAACCTCACAGAAACACGATTTTTTCCCAGTTTCAAATTAAATTCTTCTTCCTTTGAATTAAGTTGTAATTCTTGATATACCAGAATGACGCAACATCAATGGAATCTTCTGCTTGCATTTAGGAGTTTATGAGTGTTGCGTGCTGACTGAGTGAAATGATGTAATGAATTCATTCCAAGCACATATAGTCAGTATTATGATGTATATATGAGTAGATTTTCACATTAAGTTAAAACTGCATTTGGCTTTAGAATGATATTTACTAATACGTCCCTGTGTGTCATTTTCTCTTTTATGAAAGCCACGGAATAAGAATGTAAATGGGTCATTCCTGGTATGCGGTTACATTTTGGCTTCATAAGTGTTGGGGAAAAAAGTACATTACAATAGTACAGCATTCTGCCAAAAATAGTGACATGTTTATCTATTAGGAATGCATATTGGTCAAGCAGGGACTAATAATAATAATTATGGGTAAATTGTTCAGACACGCCAGGAAAATATTCCACCCTGTTAGGGGCATATACATAGTCATCACAACATGTTAATAATGTAAATGTTAAACATTAATGAGCTTTTCTTGGATAGTATATGTCCCTTATGCCATCTTTGTATTTTTTTATTCTTGAAACAATAACAAAACAATTATTGATGAATAGAATATGTCTTAATTATTAAGAACAGGTACTTTTTATGTGCCCTTTTTTGCCAATAGGATGGCAAATAATAAAAAAATTTTTGCTCAAAAACATATATATGCTGTTAGTGCTCCTCACTTCACAAAATAAGACAAAAGTATGCCAAACATTTAACGTTGCTGTCAAATTATTTTTTAAAATGACTTGTCCAACAGGGTGGAACACCAGTGTTAACAGTGGATGAGCTTTCCGTCATTGTCCTGCATGGTTTGCCATCTGTAATGTGTGGAACTGCACCTATATAATATTGTTTCAAAACAATAAAACATTTTTTTTTTTAATAAATCCAGATTTCCTTTTGGGGAGGGACACAATCAGTCATGGTTGCAAAACAATTCTCTGTTCAGATGGCTAGAGAAATAATTATAAATTAGAGAGAACAGATATAATAAATGATTTCTTTTTATTTATATTTGATTAAAAATAAAGATGCTGTAATTCATTTGGATTAACTAGATTAACAAACACACAACCATCACAAGAAGGACTAGAAGGAACAGTAATGGACAGTGATGCCTTTTTTTGAATAACAACAGTATATTATACTTTTTATAATCACTGATATGATATGAATACTGGTACTGATGTTTCTATAAAAATAATGAAATTGAATTTTTTTACATTATAGACATTCACATTACAGCATAACTGTGATCAATTTCAACATTTATTAGGCTTTAAAAATAACTTTTAGGTTAAGAAAAATTGTTCTAAACAGTACCAAATTAAGGATCTTCGGCTTCTAACTCTATTGGTGCTGAATAGAGCCCCTTTTTATAAGGTTCCATAAAGAACTGTGCTTTGAAAGTTCTATATAGGACCTAGTGTTATAAATACCTTTTTTAATAACAGTTTATTTTCATTAATCAGTATCTTTATATTATTATTACAATTAAATGTTAAGAAATAAATCATTTACCTATTGAGAGTATGATAAAAGTCTGCATCAATAAAAGGGTGTGTAAAATACAAATAGTATTTTTAATGTCTATTATCTCTGTTTAAGTGATAAAGAAGACCTAAATATACAATTAAAGCCATTTCTTAAAAATATGACTCCTTTTAGAGATGGTAAAAGTCACTGTATAACAGGAATGATCCACTTGTGACATCTTGCCACACAATTTTGCAACTTCTGACGTTTTTCCAAAGAATTTCGATAGAAATCTTAATGGGCTATATGCATGGAGCGTGCTTCACAACTTCCGCAATAATATAAGCCAGCTCGAAAACTTCCGGCGAGATGTAATTTGCTGGTGTGTGTTGAGCATCAGTAGTGTGATACTTAGTTTATGATCAGAATATAGTCACTTAAATAGTCAGGCATAGCATTAATTTAGTTATTCAAACGTAAGACAGCATAAAAAATAAATAAAGACGTACCTCATTGTTCATCCTCGGCTAAATACAATTCGACCATCAGTTTTTTACAGTTTTATGTGAAAAATACATTTAATAATATTTATTGTGCACTTTAGTTAGATTAATTGATTAAAATGTGTGTTCTTTCAAATCATTGATCTTGCACTGCACTGACTGACAGCTGCTGTGATTACAAAGGGAAAGCGCGGTGCTCGCTTTCTGTGTCATTCATTCACAAGAAAAGTTATTGTTTTTCTTAAGAATTTTTGAGCATTTCATACTTCACATTGACAAAATGTATTTTTAAACCTAGTTATTTTATAATGTTTATTATTTAGTCAAAAACAAAGTGAAAAACGATTAGAAGAAAAGGCTGATATATGAGCAAATAATGCGACTACAGAATAAATAGCTTGCTAACAGTTCACGGGAAATGCCCGAGCTGTCTTAACGACAACCAGGAAGTAACCGTGCATATAGCCTATTGCAGGTTATGAAGTCCAAATTGCGAGATGTAAACTCGCAAATGAGAGAAAAAGCACAATAACTGAAATTTTAATTTTTTCCGTGGCAGAAACAAGCTAACATTATCCTTTCAGTTCTTCTTCTTCCTGTTCTTGTACTACTCTTAAAATTCTCACATCCTGTTAAGAAAAAATAAGCTCTTTCAACTTTCCAAGTTATTTCATTTATATCTCATCATGTGACATGTGTTTTGACGACGTCGTGCCTAACAACACCCCTTAAACTCGAGTTCACACCCCTCATCAGAATCAAAATAAAAATGCAATTGCGACGTCTTGCCACACAATTTTGCAACTCAGTTTTTCCTAAGAATTTTGAGATGTAAAGTCCAAATTGGCTTTATTTTATTTTCTGACCTTCTTCTGCGTTTCTTCTCAGCAATTCCAGAGAAACTCAAAATTGCTGTCTAAATCTGTCACAGAAGCCTCTGAGAGCAAGTTACCAAAGATTTTATACACTGGAAAGTTCAGGAGATTGTTTCCAAATTAATTTCTCATAAATAATAAGCAATTCCAACCTGATCCTGTGGACATGTAGTCACGAGGATGTTGTCTTTTTTATACAGACATAGCAGGACTTTATGTACTGCAGACAGGAAGGAGAAGAGCATCATCTTTAACTTATTACTTGTAAAACAGGTAACAGAGATGAGAGGATTGCAGCTGGAAAGGCAACAAGATGGAAATATGTGAAGACATGATGTGTGTAAGACATCAAATCACTGTCTGCCTTTTCAAGTGTGTTACTCAGAGTGACTCTGCCCCGGGATTCAACTGTTTTAGTCACTGAAATAGCACCAAAAAGAAAAAATCACTTTTATGTGCCCGTGTTTGAGTGGGTCGGGGGGGGGAAAGTAGTAAAAGCATTATTTAATCCATTACCGGGGGCATTTGCTCACAGTCAAATAACTGAGTCATGTTTTCTTCCATTCCAGTGGTGCTGGTGAGACATGAAGAGTGACATGCCGAGTCATGCTGTTAAAATGAGCTCCACATGTTCTGTCCTACAGGATCAATGTGGTTTTGCTTCTGTGCTGAAGAGTAAACCAGACATGCTCAGATCTCCACAGAAAAGGTCTAAGGTAGGCTTAATATAGATTTTAGTGTATTTTGTTTGAATAAAATACCATGCAATAAGAAAACAAAATACATCTTGTAGTGCTCAGTATAAGAAAATAATAAATAATAATATTTTATTATTATTATTATTATATAAGAGAAACACCTAATTATCTAGAATAACCCTACTAGACATTCTACAAATGTTTGAGATTCTTCAGTTATTGTAGTGAATAAAACACCACGCAATAGCAAAAAACAATGTAGTGCTTAACATAATAATATAATAATTAGGGGTGTAACGGTACATGTATTCGTCCCGAACCGTACGGTACAGACGTCATGCAGTCAGACGATGAATAGTCTCAGCCTCCGACGTCACGACTACAGACCGTTGGCTGAACGTCTGATGCATATGGCACACTTATCTGGAAACACTTCAGGAGTTTCGAAGTCATGATCTGGTTGGTTGAAATCTACAGGATGTCTGGGAGATGTGTGTGTTGCGTTTTTTAGCGGTCCACCTGGAAACAAATGCTGTGACGCCAAACCCCCTCGTAGGAGAAGAATGCTGTCGTGTTTACATGAGTCCAGACCTTCTCCTGTCAGTCTGAAGGTCTGGCTACGCGAGACTAGACGACGAATACAGTCAGTCACAGGCAATTCCCACTCCAATCCACGCTGTTTGCTAACCACCACAACAGGAAAAAGAGCAGAAGAAGAAGAACAGATGATCTAGGCTGTGTTCCACTCCACTTTTAGACACGCACTCGCAAACTTCCTTAAGCACTTCCCCTCAGGGGAATCCCTGCCGCCATTTTGAAGTGCGTTCCACTCCGTGAAGTGGACGAGGGAAGTTTATATGGACAGACCCTTGTCCTCTCAATTTTGACTGAGGGAGCGAGTCTACTCTGATGTACACTTCAGGCAGCTCCATATACCACAATTCAACTTGATTGTGACATCATCGGAGATATCGTGCTTAACTGAAGTGTATGATATATTCATTTTGGGAATTAATTGCATAATAGTCTATAATATATTAATTACGTTGAGATTCAATCACATAATACTTGTAGCTACCTTATGTTCACAGTCAAAGTTTATACTATTGATATTTTGTTTCATTTGTGTAATTTTATTCTTCTATACCTATAGGATTTTGTATATTTTCTCCAACAACTTATAAGCATATATAAAACAAATGCATAATTACAAAAGGGGTTTAAATAATAAATCAGCTCCATAGTGAATTCCAATTCATCATGCAATGAGTCCACGAGACGGAGGGAAGTTAGCGAGGGAACGGCATAAAAAAACGAACTGGAACGCAGCCCTAGATATGCGTGTAATCTCTTAACCAGTGTTTAAACTGTGGGAAGACATCAATAAAACAGCTTGAGAATAATATCTCATGTAGCATTACATTCACCTCAGGCAAGTCATTTAGTGTCCACAGCATGTTAGTTCACTAGAGAAATGAACTCTAAAGGGAGCATTTCACTTAATATATGCACTATATTAGCTTATATTATTATATATTATTATTATATTGAATATATTTATTATATTCATTAATGTATATTAGTAAATATATTATATTTACCTGTTAGTGATGTCTTAATTATTTAATATATGTTTAAATAAATTAGTCATTTGTCAACAAGTTATGACAATAACTGTGTAAATGATTATACAAAATGAATCGGGAGAATTAATTAAATAAATAGCAACTGAATTTAATAGTTTGGGCTCTGTTAATTGTAACCTTTAATGTTATTGTCAGACTCAGACAATTATAGTAGTAGTGTGCAAGAAAGAGCTCCCTGTATATACAGTCGTGCCCAAAAGTTTACACACCCCTTGCAGAATCTGCAAAATGTTAATTATTTTAACAAAATAAGAGGGATCATGCAAAATGTGTTATTTTTTGTTTTGCATAAAATATTTTTATATATAGTAAAAAAAAAAAAAAAATAGCTGAATTTATAAAAATGACCTGTTCAAAAATTTAAATTCAGCGTTTTTTTTTTTTTGTTTTTTTTTTTTGACTATATGTACACATCTTTTATGCAAAATATCTTATTCAGGACAGTGCTAAATAAAAAATGACACACATTTTGCACACTTATTTTGGTAAAATAATTAACATTTTACAGATTCTGCAAGGGGTATGTAAACGTTTACAGCTCAACTGTAGTTTACAGCATTTGCTGATAGAGATTTTTTTTTTTATCCTTAAGAAAATGTTAATTATAATTGAATTTATTTAAAAGAGAGAGACTCATTTTGTTCAATAAACCACTGTTTACTTAATAAAAAGGAAAAAAAAAACAATTTTATGTTTAGTTTTCTCCCCTCTGCTGCACCGAACCTGACTTCAATACCGAAGTATGTACCAAACCATCATGTTTGTGTACCGTTACACCCCTATAATAATAATATAATATATAAATTATAAATACATATATTTTATATAATATATAAAATTCCTATTTTGTATTTGAACAGTTAAAATGATGTTGCATCACAGGTTTGCATGTACATGATTAATGATCTGTTAAGCATTATATATTAATGCACTAATGTTTTGTAATGACCTAATGAAAGTTAGCCATGTTTGTTCCTCAGCAGCAGTGTTTGTCTTTGAGATAACAGGTGATACAAAAGGTCACCAACTTCTTTCAGAGTCAGGCCTTCATTTTCCCTCCAAGCTAAACACATCCCCAGAGCACTTCCTGTCAAACAGGAACTGATAGTACGCTCCATTTTTATCTCGGCCAGAACATGGAAATGTTATTGTATTCCTGTGGGCCTCTTCTTCCCACCCTTTGCCTGCAAGTCTGTCTGTCTCTCTGCATGCAGAAATGTGACGTGACCGTGAACAATAAACGTTCACCAATCATATTTCATTTATCTGCTTTGCCGTGAATTTTACACATTTTATAAAGCCTGTGTCATAAAGCCTGTATGTGTGTAATTGTGTGTTGATGAAGAAGCAGATATTATAGTCAAAAATAATAAGAATGCTTGATTTATGCTTGCTGTTTTATTGGCCAGACACCAAAAGGGAGGAAAGCAGACTGTGAAAGAATAATATTTGTCAAAGAAACACAAAGCATGCTAGGGAAATCATGGAGTTTTCATAGGCTTTTTATTTCCACAATTAAACACTTAAATATTTTATAAAATAATAATCTCACTCCTGTTTCACAGTGCAAAATACAAAAGTACAGCATATGGCGGATTCAGTAGTTACTCCAGACCAGAATATACAAACATCTAACAATAACCATAAAAATAATCTTCCATGAGTTTTTAATATGCATGGGTACATTTACTAGAAAAATAGATATTGATAGTTTATTCTCAGCAGAATAATGTCTCAAAAGCAGACAGTAAAATGAGCAGCGTACTGATCAGAACAACACTCATAACTTACAACCATTTTTAACAGATTTAAAACACATAAATGATCATATCACATGAAGTAAACCTGTTCTAGAGATCCACTTATGTGAGCTGCCTAACTAGACAATATTTTAAGCATCATAGGCAGCTGACAATTGCACAAAACCACTCTAAAACCACTAGACCAGACTAACCAGCTTAGTAGGTGGTCAAGGGCAATGTTGATTATTTTATTTGTTACTAAAAATTGACAAAAATCGAAACTTGGGCATTATTGTGCACTAATTGTGTGGCACATGTTGCTACCCATGAAAAATGTTTCAGATCAGTCACTTATGAGGTTCCATTACAGTTATGATGCAAACTTATGCAGGCATTAGCTTCCCAGGGTTTGGAACAGAGCCGTGTGTTTTAGATGTAGTAAAATACATGTCTTATTCTGCCGCACTGTATCGGTTATACTTTTGCTCAAAGTGTTGGTTGAGTATCACAGCCCAAAAACTCCACCCGCAGGGCAATATCATTGACCCAGCCTTTCGGGTGAATCCGTATAAAGCGTGTGAACAGAGGCTGATCAAACATGTTCAGTGCCTCCTCATCATGCTCGTTGTTTCCTTCAAAGATCTACATTAGGGTGAAAAAGAAACAAAACACCATCAACATGAAACTATGACTCTCATGAAATCCATCAAGAACATGTCCAGGTCACCCCAAAATCAAAAGAAAGACATCGGGAACCATACTGAATGAATATATATTATTCTTAAGAGAAAATTAAAAACCTTGATAGGAAATCTTAGAATTATCCCAATTACAGTATCTCACAGAAGTGAGTACACCCCTCACATTTTTGTAAATATTTTATTATATCGTTTCATGTGACAACACTGAAGAAATGACACTTTGCTACAGTGTAAATTAGTGAGTGTATAGCTTGTATAACAGTGTAAATTTTCTGTCTCCTCAAAATAACTCAACACACAGCCATTAATGTCTAAACTGCTGGCCACAAAAGTGAGTACACCCCTGTGAAAATGTCCAAATTGGGCCCAATTAGCCATTTTCTCTCGTGTCATGTGACTCGTTAGTGTTACAAGGTTTCAGGTGTGAATGGGGAGCAGGTGTGTTAAATTTAAATGAAAAGATATAATAAAATATTTACAAAAATGTGAGGGGTGTACTCACTTCTGTGAGATACTGTACATTACATTCCCTTGTTCTGTAACAATGGACTTTATACTCGACCTCCACACCAACAGCTGCTCATAATAATTACTGCAGCCCTCTGATTGGTGCAGAGAGAGAGGGGGCGGGTCTAAAGTAATTTGATTTAATTATTTATTCCCTCGTTTTATTAATTCATTTCCTCGTTTTAGTAAATCGTGGCCATGATTTACTAATTTGTTCCCTCATTTTAGTTAAATCGTAATAATTTGTTAGCAGTGTTGAGGTTATGTAATGCAGTTTACGTAATCAGATTACTTTTTCAAGTAACTAGTAATGCTTTATTTTTAAATTTACAACAAAGTATCTGAGTTACTTTTTCAAATAAATAACACAAGTTTTGTTTTCCCATTTATTTACTGACAGCTCTCCTGTCCTGATGATGAGTGAATTTTGTGAGTAAGTGCAGAGGTGTTGTGTGTGAACATGATGGTTATTGTAGTTCTAGACTAAATGTGAGCATTTACTCAACTCATTTGGACAAAAACAGATTCAGTATTCCTCAAAATTAATTAAAAACGGCTAAATGCAAACTCAGAATATTATGCAAACCTAAAAGTATGGTAAATATACTTTATGTATTTAATCTCACTTTATTAACCAAAGTCTTTGCTTCAGCCTGAGGCGTATTCATTTCACTTATGTGAAAGGGCCTTAACATTTACCAAAATGAAAGAACGTTTTTTTTGTTATTAAATAATCAAACAAGCCCAGCTGAGGTGAGAAAAAAATAATGCATAAGTAACATAATGCATTACTTTCCATATAAAAAGTAACTAACACAATTAGTTACATTTTAGGGAGTAATGGAATGTAAAACTGATTATTAATACAAGCTAATACACACAAATATAGCCATACCTTTTCACTGTCTGTGGCCTGCTCCTTCACACTGGTCCAGCTGTGACCGTTGTTGCTAATGGAGACAGTAAATTCAGTGACCATCATCGGTTTCAGGACAGATCGAGCACCCTGTGTGACCAACCCAGTCACTCTCTTCATAGAGAGAAAGTCCACCTGTAACCACTCATGAGGGTTGTTAGTCTGTAGAAAGAGAGAAGAAGAGGGGGAAGACATGATAAGACAAAATATAAGATGATCAGTTTAACAATATTTATTTTCTATACATTGTTTCTCTGAGTGTGAACATTCAGATGTTCATCAAACACCCATGAGCAGTAGGAATGTGCATAAATCTACATACAAATGGCTTGCACTCTTAAGAAAAGTCTGTAAAAATAGGGCCCAATGTACTTTGTCAACATGAAGACTTTTCCATATTGGTTTTACCCGTATTTTGAAATAGGCATTTTATTATGTTGCAGTTTTAGGGTTAAAGAACACGCCCGTAAACTTAATGGATAATGTCCTGGCAGAACATTCCATTCCATTTCTGTTTTTCTCTCGATTTTATTTACTTTTATTTGACTCTGTATATTTTTTTAGGTTTCTGCAGGTATAAATGTTAAGTTATAATGCAGAACAGAACTGCATATGGAGCAGAGCAGCACATTAAATGGCTCTGAAAAACCTCATAAATCCACCTCGATGACAGTGCTTGGCTCTTTGTGCGCAATCTTGTTCAAAGAGGAAATAGAAAGAGCGATAACTTAAAACCCATAAAGGGATTAAGACAATGGAGGACAGACAGGGCAGAGGAAACACTCACAATGGGCTTAGAAAACACACAAGGTAGAGAGAAAATTCACTTTCACTTTATGAAAACATGCAATACATAGATAAATAGATAGACAGACAGATGGATACCTTGGGTCTCCATGCATTGGCTCGTCCCTCCTCGTGGAGTCGAGCGAGGTTGGGACTCCAGGATAGTAACCATTTGTTTAAGAACGAGGAGGCGCTGATGCTACTGCTGGGAATCGACCTGCGCTCCATTCCCAGCGGCATAGAACAGCCTGAGAAACACACAAACAAACATGCTCTTATTGGTTTAAAGCAGTGTTACTTTAATTTCATTATGATTTTCATTCATTACACTGTGTCTACACCAGACACGACAACAGCTAAAAGCTGTCTTCACTGAACTTGACAATCTGACCGTTGCAAAGTACTTGGAGTATGTCAGAAATAGAACGGGGAATCCGTTTACTGTCAGGAATTTGTTGTGTCAGTGTAGACATTATCATTGATTATAATGGGTTCTATTGTCTTTTGACGCGTCCGGTGTAGACTAGGGATGGTAAAATTGGTGCATTGGTATAAAAGTTAACGATGCGATGCATCGATTTAAAAAAGTGTGCATCGGATACAAGTTGGCATTTGTATCGCGATGCATCAGCTCTGCATCGGTAAAAAACGATTTATTAATATATAATTATTAGTAGATGAGCAATACTTTTATTATTTAGAAAGTGACCAATAATTTGTGACAATATTTTTAAATATAGATAAATATAGATCACCACTGTGACTGCTGCTACATGAATATGACACATCACTGAGACTGAGGCGTGTCAAGAGTTATAGAATATAGATTAACATGGCACTACAAAGGCCTGTTTGTGAAGGGTTAATTTATGATTTGCTGTCTGTCTGAACCAAAGAAATAAAAGCAAACTATCTGTACCCATATTCAGGGCCCTATGATATCCGCGATGCAGAAAACACGGACGGAATCGCGGGAATCCATTCATAAAAACAGAGTTTATTGTATGACGCGGAATGTCATGGGATTTGTCGAATTGTGGATGAATAAATCAAAAGTAGGGGGTATACTTACATCAAATTGCGATATGGACTAGTGTCTGTGAATATTAAACCGTAAGAAGACAAATTGAATACGAATCTTGTATGTTCTGCGTGTCTCTGGCACAGACCTATATATATGTTTACTACACATCCTGAAGCACGCGTGATGCTTGCTGTGTTTTTTCCAGCATCTGCCATCTTACTATATGGCGACATGAACACATAAACTTCTCCAGAGCTGCTCTGAGAGTCACTTCGTGAGCATTTTAACGTTTAATTTGAGAAAAAATTAAATGCAGAATACACACAAAAACTTCAAGATCACAGCAACCCGTCAAAATAAAAGTCTGGTTTAACTTGTAATAGAAATATAGCCATATTACTATTGTAGTGGTATGTACTACTACTATGTAGTCTACTATTGTACAATATAATGTATTTCTTAATGACAATATAATACTACTACTAGTATAATAATTATTAAGACTTTAGTTTTGAAGGAATAATCACACAATTTTACAGTAACAGTAAAATTATTAAGTATTTAAATTTAATTTGATTCAAAGTTTTATGCCTTCATTTGATTACCAGATTTTTTTTTTCTGGAAAAAAAATTCATAGGGCCCTATTATTGTAAACTAATTAATAAAGTTGCTTTTTATTAATTCAGTTAATTAGACATGTTTTTGATTAAACCATTAAAAAAAAAAAAAAAAAATGTATTGCATCGTATCGCATTGTGTTGAATCGAATCGAATCATAATTGGGGTGAATCGTATCGCATCGGTAGCTGCTTCACATGTATCTTTAATGTATCGTATCGTTGGCTATGCGTCGAGATGCGAATCGCATCGGCCTCAGTTATAGAGATGCACATCACTAGTGTAGACACTGTGTTAGATGAAAAGATTCTATATGGAACCTTAAAAGATTCTGTCAGGTGCTTCATATTTAGAACCTCTTAGGGGTTCCATCAGTTCCATTAATTTTGTTTTAAGTAATTTCTTATTTTTATTAAATTTTATGAATCAAGCAGCTTGTAAACATACTTTATCACTGGAAAAATAACCTGTTAACCTGTAAACAGCTCAGAATATAATGTCACGTGTTGTCATCTCAAGATTCCGGTAAATACGAGATGGAGTGAACGTAGCAACAGTCTCCATGATACTGTTTACATGGTCGTCAAGGATACGCAGAGTGAACGTGGGCAGTCATGCCATCGTTTTGAAAAGTTTATACTGAAAAAACGGGGTCTGCAGCATTTTCGAAAGTCTCCGTTTCTGAGTTTCGAAAAAGCCGGCGTAGTGTAAACGACAGACGTAACTGTAGCCGTGTAAACGGGCCCTAAGTCTGAAAAACATCTATACTGCAAGGGCTTTGTTTTGGAGAAGTGTTTCTTTATTTACTCAAACTTTTCTTTTATAATGAAAATTGATGCTTGAAGGGAGAAAAATTGTTTCAAAGCAAAAGGGAGCAGACATAAGGAACGCTGTAGTTAAAAAGCCTTGAAGCTTGAATGAAAGTAGGAAGTGAATCTTTCTGATGCTCCAGCAGGACGACAGACTCTCATGAACAAACAAAAACATCAAGAGCGTTCAGATTTACATTTTTAAATAGCTTCATGCTGATAAAAATGGCATACAGAGGCAAACAAGAAATGTGCTTTGCATTATTCACTGAATAATGACTATCTCACAGTTGACTTGTTTTCTAGTTGGTGCATTGTTTGTATCGTCTTTATCTTTTCCTCCAGTTCTTCATCATTAGACAATGCTGTGATTTGACAAGACTCATCGTTCTTTGTGTGTGTGTGTGTGTTCACTCACTATTGAGGTCACATCCCAGCAGGTCTATCCTCAGGGTGGGCTGCTTCTTGAAGGTCATTGGGTGAATCCGGATGTAGCGACCCATGATGGGTGGAGAAAATAAGTTTTCTTTTATTCTGGAACCATCCATATTTCCATTGAAAGTCTGTAAAAATAGTCAAATTTATAATCAGGGCAGCACTTCTTTTGAAATCAAACCAAAGCAGTTTCATTGGGGAAATGATGTTGGTGTGAGTTTCATCTTGCATTTTTTAAAGATTGTGATGTTTAAGAGGTGGGAGATTTAGGGAGGTTTTGTGTTTTAAGTGTCCAGCTAGAATTCTTTTCTAAAAGTAGCTCTTGAAATATAATGATTATCACCAAAAAAAGTGGTAGGGATAAACTAGTAACTCTATTGAAAATCAAAAAAAGAGTCTGATCTACTATGTCAATGTGTGAATTAGTTAATTAAGATTTCATGCATTGCCATTATTCATTATATTTCCATTCCGAAATCTTTTTGCTCTTCATAATGTGCCTGGACATTTTATTTTTGAGTTGTTAATAGTGCTAAAATAGGCTTCATTTTCTTTGAGTTAAATATAATCTCTTATTATATGTCAAGGCTTTTGTGTTCCCCTGAGAAACTTTGTAGAGATTGCTCTGTAGACGGCAAAGCTAAATTATATCTGTTGCTACAAAGCAAAGCGTGCAATATGGCCTCTTTAAATCAGTCTGTTTTTGTGTAAATTCAGATGCTGGTACTGACGTAAGATGACTTGGTGCTGTTTCCTCTGTACATGGTCCAGTTCTCCTGGTCAGTGCTGTAACTGATGGTGTACAAAATAGTGAAAGACTCACTCAAACCCATCGAGGTCTTTGCACCCTGAGTCTGAATACCATGGAGGAGCATAGGCTTTAACAGATCCACCTAAAACACAAACAGAACTGGATTACTACTAGAGCAGTTTCTAGTGATTAAATAAATACTTCACTACAGAAATGCCAAGATTAAGATTTAATTAATTTCCTTGACATTTCCAGGTCTTTCCATAAAACTATTTTCAGGTTTTCTCATGATCATAAATGCCCTGCCTAAAATAGGGAATTGTTGTGTATCCTACACGCTTTCTCTCTTTTCCTTGCTCTTCCGCACACTACTGAAGCAAAGGTTAAGTTAAAACTACTGCGCAAACCTATTTATAGTATTTCAAAACTATTTCCTACATCGTCTTGCTGAGAATGAAAGAAAAATGTGTCAAGACTGACTGACTGACTGACTGTGGTGCAAAGAGTCACTATTGTCTGTGATATGAGCCAAATATAAATCATAAAATGTTTTCCTTAAAAATGAGCCAAAGGACAGCATGTTATCTCTGCAAACACAGACTTTATTTTACCTGGAGCCAGGAATCTATGCCTCTGCCCATCCAGGCATTAATAGATCCAGATAACTCGAGTCTGGCTAAACTGGGCCTCCAGTCACCTTTTAAGAGAAATGGCATTTCAATGAATAATTGTATTAAAATACTAGATTTCAAAAGAGCCCACTCACAAATTTCTATGGGATTTGCACCAGTTTTATCATCTGCCAGGTGAAAATCCTATTATAAGTATCCTAGCATATATCTCCTCAATAAAGCACATGATTTGATGAATTATTCATGTGTGGGGCACAAACGTTGCTGGTCAAATTACTTAGGAGTTTGAACAAATCCATTGCACACATCAGACATTTGAATACGTTCATTGTACTATTACTTTGTGGTTTTTATATTGCATTGCATTTGATGCTCTTACCATAGTGATCAGAGGCTGTTATTTGGTTGTTGTTAATCCATCCTGACTGCATTCCTAATGGCTGAATGCATCCTGTTAAACAAAATCAATCAGTTTCAGGTGCCTCTTACTATTTAGTGATTCAAAACATGACTGCAGAAACAGGATGCCAAGAAAGATCCGTGACAATCTCCCATCGAGAAAAGCTCTTACGTGGGTTGTAGACCAGCATCTTGGCTCTCATGCCGGCCATCTGATGTTCTCCTATAGTGCACTCTATTAACCAGGTGCCTACGATGGCTGGCCTCATCTCCACCGTCCCAAAAACACCTGCGAAATGAGACAGAATTATTGATATTGAAAGAATGATTTCTGAAGGACTGTGTGACACAAGACTGGAGTAATGATGCTGAAAATTCAGCTTTAATCATAAGAATAAATTATATTTTACAATCTTTTCAATAAATTTTCACAGTATTACTGAATGCTAACAGAAATGCAAGGTGCCATGTGAAGGATTTGTGTATTGTTTACCGGGATAGAGATTGAAAATTCCCATGCGGTGCTCCTGATCTTTTCCGACTCCGAACGGCAGTCCGTGGAAGTGTACAGCATGAAACTCGCTTTGACTCCCAACGTTGAGAAGATGCCAGCGAGTCGTCTGGTACTGTTCAACTATCAGGCCAGGAAGCGTTTCTGCCACGTAGCCGTTAATAGCTACAAGTACCCATGAAACACAACACAATATTATAATGTAGCTATTATAACAGTTCATAGGTTATGGGTTCGATTCACAAGGAATGCATGAACAATAAAATGTATACCTTGAAAGCAATGTAAGGATAAAATCGTCTGCCAAATGCATAAATGTTAATGTACACTTTTAATCAATGCATTTACAAAATGTTTCTTTATGGTTAGAAAAACTGGGTACATGTTTACTGTTTTTGTACTACAGAAAAGTAGTTAATTAAAGCGGTAAAGTTTAGGCTCTAAGGCTATTTAACAACTACATAAGTAACACAATAACAATAAATCCATTTGTTGTTACCAGCATTGATGCAAATAATTTTCGAGATGGAGAACGTGAACAGATCAGACTGGTCATCTGGTAATTACAGAAATTTCCAACACAACATGAATGCAGTGGTAATTATGGCATAATGTACCTGCAAACTTGTTGCTCATCTCGAACCATGAATCGTCTACTTTAGCCTGGCAGGGTGGGGTGCAAAACTTCCTGATGTTGTAGTCGAGGTACCAGCTCTTTCTTTCATCGAAGGTGGTGAAGAGAAGAAAGTAATCTGTCACGCCAGACTGGAGCAAGACGCGTGGACGGAGAGTACCAGGACGACATATCAGCATCGGACCGATTAGTCCAGAGTTTATGTCCTTCTCCTGGTGGACACAAGAGCAATACAGAAGACGTTATTAACATTTCACTTGCGCTTTTGACAGACGCTTTTATCCAAAATAACTTGCATTGCATTCAATCAATACATTTTATCAGTACATGCATTCCCTAGGGGTCAAATCCATGACCTTGAAATTACAAGTGTTATGCTCTTCTGTTTGAGCAACATGAGTTTTCTATTATATTTTAAACTGTTTACATTATATTCAATTTAACCAAAGTCCCTTTAAGACAAGTAATTCCTTTCGGTGGCCATCTTTGAAATGCCTCCCAGGCATGCAAGTGCAGCTCCTATGTCTTTAAATGGGGAAACATTAAATTCTCCAAAGCTGTTTGCCAAGCTTTCGATTAAATTTCATATTTGAAATCACCAATGAAATCTGACAACAATTGTCTCAAAGAATAATAAATAAAATAAAATACATAGAATAAAAAAATAAATACAAAGTTCTGTCATGAAACTCTAGATGGCGCAGGCTGATAGGTCTGCTTGCAATCACATCATTCTCTATAGGGCACAGCTGATTGGTTCCTGCTGTATCAGTAGCCAATGAGCTCGCTGCTCAACCTTCAAATACTGGTCAGCATTTGCTGTAGTAGTTGTAGTGCACTTTCAGAAACCCTCCGCCTTCCCCAGCTCCACCTGTATAGATCTGCTACGGGTAATTCATGTATGCATTATTGTACAGCAGCAGCATGTCTTGCTTTCTCACAGCAGTGTGTCTTGTATATTTTGGCAGTAGCAATTCCTGTACTTGCTCTGCAGCAGCAGCATAGCATATCTGTTCCGCCAAGACCAAACTTATCAACATTGTCATATCCATTACCATGCCAAACACTCAGAGAGTTGTCATGACAGAACTAGTTTAATCATTGTTTCAAGTAGTCTGAAAATCAAATGCAGGTCAAACTGACCCAACACAACAGGAGGGAGTAAAGCAATAAATATGACATGAATTATTCCTCAAATTCAACAAATCCAACCTAATTTTGGTTCCTGTGTTGCACATTGAATTACCATGTTGAGGTTGGAGTAGTAGGCCCCAGCCTTGCAGTCGAACTCTGACGCTGAGGGACCTTGTCGTCTGGAAATTCTCCAGTTGTACACCCTCTCCTCACCCGGAGGAACTGGATCACCTGGTACATCTTCAGCCTTGGAGCCTTCTGGGTGTGTTCCAGGGCTGAAACTCCCCTGCATCTTATCGTACACCCCATGCAAGTGGAAAGAGTATGGTCTGGACGCCAGGTTCTTGAAAACCACCTTGTGGGAAGAGAAATGCGAGAAATTAGAGTGGGCGATGGACCGAAACTGCTGATTGATAAATACTTGTTTTGATGATGCATTTTGAGTAGTGTGTGAGATTTGTGTCTTCTAGTTAAGCTTTTGCCTTCATATGAAGTTCCCAAGCATGTGGATTTCTATTGAAATGACAACGGCAGAACGGTAAATGTGACTGCAATATTCAGTTGAATCAAGAGGCTTTTAATAGCACATTTCTAATTAAGAAACTTATTCTAGGAACAAAATTGTTTGCAAGACACTTTATTTTACTAAGAAATCAGTGTTAGTCAGCGCAGAGAATTGAGAATGACCAACTTGAACATGTTGTGAAACCTGCAAAGGTAAATATTTCGCCTTTGACCAATTTCTATTGAAAAGACTAGATTTCACCTGTGAATATTCGCCCGAACAACAGTGAATATGACTGCATCTTAAGAATGCAATGTTCAGTTTGATCAAGAGGTTTGTAGTACCTCCTTTTAATCAAGAAACTTACAGTAAGAACATCGTTGATTTCTGCCTTCAACACAGGACCCATAATGCCAAGGTGCATGTCCAGTTCTCCTCGTTTGATTGGATTCTTGAAATCTCTGTCCTGATAGGCTCTGAAAACCACCTTTCTATAGGCTGGGAAATATTTTCTCATTCCCTGTCGCATCTCCCTGTGGACACATCAAACATTTAGTGCAAGTACAATTGAGCAGGCCGTTAAGGCTGGTTTCAGGCTTCGTATGAAAGGCAATAATATCAATATCACAATCTAAAAGAGCATTGCATTGTTTCATTTCAAGGCGTTTTTTGCACTATAAGTAAATATACAAATAAATAACTAAGCTAAATGGATTTTAATCAATCTGACACTATCAAAAATGTAATTTTCTACAATATATAACGTGTGTTTGTTTGTATATTTCCAAACAAAAATTCTTTAGAATTGTCTGCTAAAATGATCAAAAATGTGGTTGTGGCATATCAATATGTTTACATGTATTGTTACCTTTGTTTGATGAGCTGAGCTGGTTTATTAATCCCATAATCCCACATGATTTCCTCTGCCGCGATGTAGTAACTATAAAACCTTGACTCTGTTGACCTAATGTTGACATTATCTTCAATATGATGATCCAAATCAAGAATGCTTCCCTCATCGCTATAATCATCATAGTCACTTTCCAGTGATTTCCTGCCATATGTCTGGTTATCTGAGGAATTTGACATTGTTTCCAAAACCGGTTCCAAATCTGGTTGGATCTTCTTTGGATCTTTGTAATTATAGTTAAGTGGATTCAAACTTTCCTCCATCTTGTCCATCTTTAGACCCGAACTTCCAGAGTCTTCCAGAACCTCGTTTTTGCTCAGAACTTTCACATCCACTTTGTTGATTTTGTCTTTGCTGACGCTCCACATCTCCCGTCGATTCCTCGCTCTCTCTGATATGACCTCCGTAGAGTCGTTTTGAA
Source organism: Elopichthys bambusa (assembly GCA_037101425.1). Classification (NCBI taxonomy): domain Eukaryota; kingdom Metazoa; phylum Chordata; class Actinopteri; order Cypriniformes; family Xenocyprididae; genus Elopichthys; species Elopichthys bambusa. Next base: position 1,854,556 of record CM074447.1, on the reverse strand, counting down.
GTTGACTGAGATTAGTTGGCAAGTTTGTATCTTTAAGAAGGAATTTTCTAAACAGGTCATTTGTTGTTTTACCACTTGGATGTGTTTTGTTGTGTGTATCTGCATCTGACTGAATGTTTGCAACATTCAAATTTTGATTTTCCCCTGTTAATTCCCTGTTTTCTGTGGCACTTAATATGAGTGTAGGATCAATCTTGTTTGGTAACTCTGGCCTGTTTCTGTAAGACTCCAATTTATGGTGGGACCTTTTCTGACGTTCCAAAGAATTTCCACCCATCTCCTCTTCCAGTTGATCTAAAATATCCTGTGGAATCCCACCCTGTGATAACGCATCCAGATCTTTTTCCCGCTTTACCGGAACATATCTTATCTCACATACACGGGTTCTGTTTTGTCTCCCATTGTCTGAAGCAGGGCTCGTGTTTACTCGTCCAGTCGCAGAGCCAGTCACTGTTCTGTTTCGGCACAGACGAATGGCGATAGTGTGGTTCTTTCCCATTATGCCCCGTGGAGCCGGGAAGTTCTGTTCAATTAATTCAACTAATTCGTCATCGTAGTCTTCGTTGTCCACCATGGGAAGCACTCTTTCACAGTTAACAACCATGTAGCGAACACTCATGCCTCGCTTTTTCAGAGAGGGGTCAAATGCACTGACCTCCCATTCACCTACAACGATCAGACATCAGACTTATAAACATGAAATCAAAACAGGTTATAATCATGAATGATTTTTATACTTATCTTCATATTCTTTCATGGTTTGCTCCACCCCTAAACGGCATTCTTTTTCAGCTGATGTCATCAAACCAGTGTTATTTTAGTATCATATACTATAGTTTTTATAATATTTCCAGCTAATCTTTTGATTCGAATCAGTTGTTCGGTGTGTGTATCACACTGCCAAAGTCACGTGATTTCAGTAAACGAGGCTTTGTTACATCATAAGTGTTTTGAAATTTCAATGGTTCACCACTGGGGGGGGGTGTGACTTTGGCAGTTTGATACACGCTCCGAACCACTGATTCGAAACAAATGATTTGTTAAGCTTCGTAGCTTCATGAAGTAGTGTTTTGAAATCACCCATTACTAGATATTGTTGAATAAAGTTATTTGTTTTTTTGGGGCACAAAAAATATTCTCGTCGCTTCATAACATTAAGGTTGAACCACTGTAGTCACATGAACTGTTTTAAATATGTCTTTAGTAGATTTCTGGGCATTGAAAGTGTTAATTGTCTTGCTGGCAATGCAAGCCTCACTGAGCCATCGGATTTTATCGAAAATATCTTAATTAGTGTTCTGAAGATGTGTGGAATGACATGAGGGTGAGTAATTAATGACAGAAATTTCATTTTTGGGTGAACTAACCCTTTAAATGAGTTCAATTCAACTACAAGCAGCTCTATAGAAGATAATAGTGTTATTCAGCTTGAGTCAGTTCAAAAAATTTTTTCCCCATTTATGTTATAAATTTATATTTATCAATTTTAGGTAAAGTTTAATCAGATTTTGTGGATACATTTTTGTCATTTTTATTAATTACGTTTAATACTGGTCAAAAGTATGGAATAATTTAATTTAATCAAAAATATAGTAAAAACTGTATTTGTAACGTTCAGGGGTGCCCTGACCTCTGACCCTTACCTAGCATCTCCACTTCAGTGGTCACTGTGTCTCCAGTCATTGGGAAGAGTGTGAGGACAGTGCCGTATTTTTTATCCCTCTCAAACGTATTTCCTGTGAAGTAGACTGACAGCAAGTTGCTTTGCATGCCAATGCTCGCCACATGCCAGAGTATGACATCGCCAACACACAACTTGAATTGTAGTTGATTGAACATGAAGCCATTAACAGCTGAAACAGACAGGCAGAAAGATTAATTTGGTATAATAATACAAACTAACAAAAGCTACCACAGATTATCCCATGTTTTACATCCAGAGACTAAAAAAACAACACCCACTGTGCATGACGTTTGAATTGTAGAAATTCAGATCATTGCGGTTAATCCTTGTTGGATCTTCACTATTCCTTTTAATGTTCTCCTCAAAGTACCAGCTTCTGTTTTCATCAAACACAGTAAACAGGAGCTTCTTCTCTTTATCTGAAGTTAGCTGTGAAAACATTAGGAGCATTAACTATCATCTACCATCCATATTTGTACTCATAGTTTGTATTTATTAATAATAATTCCTATGCATCTGTCCATCCATCTGATAAACCAACATAGGCTTATTGGAAAACATGCCTCTACCTACATTTTTGCTCATAAAAACACTGGAAATTCACTGAAATGTCAGTAAAACACCAACAGGTTTAATTCTTTTTCACATAAATTATGATTACAGGGGCAAAATAGTTATGACCTCAAAACACTTTTATCATAGTGCATGATTTGTAAAGCTATACATTTTCACGTTTGCATCACATAACCAGCTCCATATGTTTGACTTTTCTGACTGTAAACTTGCTCAGTAGCTCACCTGGTACAGCATTGCTCTTGTGATGTAAAACAAGTCCCATGAAACAAGAGTCAGGATAAAAGAGCTCAAAGGCTTATAGAAGCAAGCTAAAATGGCATGCTTGCTTCAGAAAATGTTTTTTATCACACGTTTGCTCTTGTTTGGACTCTTTTTTTTTTTTTAGTTATGTTTAGTGTAGGTGGTGTATTCTTTTCAAAAGTGATAGAGCATTAACTTTTATGACTGCCACGATACATATAACATACAACACATTCACATTTATCTGTTTCGGATAAAACAGGATGTGCTTTTAGCACCACTCAATCACAACATTTCACTTTAAAAGTGAAAACGTGCAACAAAGCAACGTGATATAATTGTGCGAAATGACGCCACATGCAGGCATGTTTTTCCAGTGAGCCTGGGCTGAGATAATCAGATCTACATCAGGGTCTCTTCTCACCATTTTGCCTCTTTTGTCCAGAGATTGAGATTTGCAGATGATAAGGGGTCCCACCAGCCCAGACGCCACATCCCGAACGGGATCCACCATACTCTGGTATAAGCGGGTGAGGCATCGTGGGTCGGCATCTGTGGGTCCATCTTCTGCTGTCAGTTTCCAGAGGTACATCATTATCTCACCTGGTGGAACGGCCAAAGAACGAAGATCCACCTGTTTGTCTTCAACCCACAAACAGAGAAAAATACGTTAATTCCATTAAAAGTCTTTTGCATCCAGTTAACTAGAATAACTCTATTTGACACCAGGGTTATTATCTTTACCTAAAACTAAAACCATATTTTTAGTATTGATTTATACGTTGAAATAAAATAAATGTTAACTGAAGTAAGATGAAATTTAAATGTCTTTTATTTAAGCTAATTGCCAAGGCAACATATCTCATTTTTATTTCAAATGTTTAACTTGAAGTAACTAAAACTAAAACTGAAATAATCGTTTTTTTAAACTAATTTTATTTTAAAAACTTTTATTAGAATGGAAAATATGAATAAAATAATGAACTTTTCCTTTACATGTGAAAAATTCAATGTCTCGTACCTTTGCTTGTTGTCTTCAAAGGCTGAACGCTGGTCAGGCCATTTGGATAAATGTTGAATGGTCGACTGGCCATATTTTTAAAAACAATCTAATGGAGAAATACAAAACAGTGAATTTCAGAAAGCTTTGAAACATTCATCACATCAAATTTAATTGTCTTAGTTTAACACTTTAAAGGGTTAGTTCACCCAAAAATGAAAATAATGTCATTTATTACTCACCCTCATGCCGTTCTCCACCCATAAGACCTTCGTTCATCTTTGGAACACAAATTAAAATATTTTTGATTAAATCCAACGGCTCAGTGAGGCCTCCATAGACAGCAATGGTACTTCCTCTCTCAAGATCCATAAAGGTACTAAAAACATATTTAAATCAGTTCATGTGAGTTCAGTGGTACTATCTTAATATAATAAGGCAACAAGAATATTTTTTGTGCGCCAAAAAAACAAAATAATGACTTTTTAATAATATCTAGTGATGGCTGATTTCAAAACACTGCTTTGGAGCGTTATTAATCTTTTGAGTCGAATCAGTGATTCTGAACGCGTATCAAACTGCTGAAATCACGTGACTTTGGCGCTCCGAACCACTGATTTGATTCGTAAAGCTTCATGAAGCAGTGTTTTGAAATCGGCCATCACTAGATATTGTTAAAAAGTCGTTATTTAGTTGTTTTATTTGCTGCACAAAAAATATTCTTGTCGCTTTATAATATTAAGGTAGAACCAATGTACTCACAAGAACTCTGTTTTTAGTACCTTTATGGATCTTGAGAGAGAAAGTACCATTGAAGTACCTATGCAGTCCTCGCTGAGCCATCAGATTTAATAAAAAATATCTTAATTTGTGTTCCGAAGATGAATGAAGGTCTAAGGGGTGGAGAACGGCATGAAGGTGACATAAATGACATTATTTTGGTTTTTGGGTGAACTAACCCTTTAAAGTCAGCATTGAACTGAATTTGAATCTTGAATCATCTGTTCATTTGAATGTATGTCAGAATATAGAAGAAACTTCCATTCAATCGTGACTTTAAATATGATGATGATCCGTCAATTATCTCTCACTGAATAGTAATTTCACATTTTCTTCATTGAAATGAAAAGAGCAACCAGCATACTCTTTCTCTTTTTGTGGTCCATGAAAGAATTAAAGGTTCACAACAACATAAAGGTGAAGAGATTTACATTTATGCGTTTGGAAGAAGCTTATACCCAAAGCGACTTACATTGCATTCAAGGTGTACATTTTATCAGTTGTTTTTGCTTTCCCTGGGAATCGAACCCATGACCTTGCATTGCTAGTGCCATGCTCTACTGTTATGACAACATTTTTGGGAAACTATCTCCAAGGATGTGATTTTTCTGTTTTTATACTGATTTCCGTATTTTCCGACCTGAAAAGTATGACCCTCACTGGTTTACTTGAAATTGCGAAATAGCCTTAAGCAATAAAATACTAAATAAACTGCAAAATGTTATGTTTTCTAATACATTTATTTCATGCATGAGTTTGCGCCGCCATCTGCGAGAGACCCTTAGCTTGTTAGCCAGGGTTCAAAGTAGGGATGCTCCGATCAGGACTTTTGCAGCCAGTGATCGTCCGATACCATTCCTGATCATTCAAGCTTTATATAAGTGATATGCAAGCTCTCTGTTGACTGTCACTGTAAACTTTTTTACAGATAAAGTAATACCACAGATGTTGCCTTGGTTATATCATTTACAGCAATGTTGTAATTGTTTATTTAATTGATAATCAAATAAATAAGCACAACAAATATTCAGTTTACAATTAACCTTTTAATAGGCCTTTAAAAAAAGAGTTACTGCAAAACACTATCAATATTAGGATATTTTGGCTTATTAAAGAGACTATAAGACTTTAATACTAAACATAATTGCAGGCTGTTAGACAGTTACATGGTTACGCTATTAGGTGGCGGCAAGGGATTGTGTTTTTTGAGTGAGTCATCATTAAACTGTTCATTCAACTAATACGCTTAAAAACGCTGATTCATTCAAGTTAATTTAAGCTCAGTCATTGAGCAACGCATCACTTGGGTAATGCTGAAGCTGATGTTTCACTTCATAGAGATCTGTGGCATTGATTCAATCCATTGAACAGCGCTGATGGCAGTCATGGGAAATATCTTTAAATGAAAAGATACTATGACAAAGATATCGCTTTCATCTTTTGACAACTGATGCCTGATTTTTCATGAATATATAACTTGACCTGAAGAAGGACAGGTCAGTCGCTGTCACTATCTGCTCTGTGTATATGTGTGTTTGTGTGTGTGTGTGTGTGTGTGTGTGTGGTGGAGGAGTGAATCATCAGGTTTGTTGTATTAAATCCTTTAGCCAATGTCCCTCCACATTATATATTTTTTTAGAACATGACAGGTGACGGTGGTACTAAAGTTTGACATCATGACTTGTTTTACATCATCAAATTGGGATCGGTTCTTGAGATCGGCCAAATTTAGTAACTACCGATCGAGTTATAAAATGTTATTATCGGCTGATACCGATCTGCGGCCGATTGATCACAGTATCCCTAGTTCAAAACCCCAAATATGAGTAAAAATCGGCATTGAAACAATGTTACTCACCAGTTGCCCGTAACTTTTTTTTATGTTATTTTGACAATGCATGGTTGTGAAAATGTGATATGGTTTAGTGCGGCCATCAAATCACAACGGTTGTGATGTAATTGTTCAGGTTTTCCCTTATTTGTCTTTAGCTGATCACATGCCTGTATCTTTTTAAATCTACATTACATACCTGAAACTTATCTCCCACTTCCCCTCTGAGCTCTGGACCCATCAGCATTTTGCCGGTGGTTTTCTTCACAGTGAAGGTCTTGTCTGTGTACTCTATGAAAGCCACCTTCTTATAGACCCCACCCAAGCGCTGAGGACCTTTTCTGAACCACTCAGATGCTGCTGCTGATAATTTTGAAGGCCTGAAACATGAAAATCAACATTAGTTTCAATCAGTTTCACATTCATTCATCTCAGGACATGCTCACAGCTGTACCGTTCTCCGCTTTGAGACGAATAGTCCCAGTTCATCTCCTCTGCAGCGATGTAATGGACCCACACTTTAGGTCTTCCCTTGGCACTTGACCGAAGCACAGATACAGGGTTTCCTTGCTTAAACACTATAGAGAACATGTCTTCATCCTCCTCATTGTCATTAGAATCTTTGACATTTCGTTTGTCTGGGATTTGGACCGCCACAGGTTCAGGGCAGTTATCAACGGTGAAGAACGCGTTCATACCAGCTGGAGAGGAGGGTTAAATTAAACATTAGAGAAACATGCAAATGTTTTGATTTCAAATTTGAAACCTTTTGTTATCGTAAGAGTCTTACCTGTCTGATGAGAGTGGATCTTGCAAGAGATCAGAAACGTTCCGGGAGTGGACGGCTTCATTAGGGCCGTAGTGAAGGTCATGGGTGTCATTTCTACAGTTATCCGCTTATGGTCGAACACCTTTAGGGTGTGTCCTTCAAACTGGATGCTGTGGATGTCTGGGGTGGAACCAAGACCAATAAGATGCCAGGACACCACCGCACTCTTCTGGCACACGTTTAGACCTGATGAAATGAGTAGAGATACAGAATACATTTGAGAATTATAACATGTAAAATAAAACACATAAATTCCAAACAGTACAATGCTGAATCTTATTAAACCTGTAAAGAACATGTTTAATATGGAACTCAGTTATAGGAACTAGCCACCAGGACGGTCTCTCAAGAACCAAATTTTCCCTTAAGGCCATTTTCGCACTTCCATTAGCAACTCTATGGAAGCTTGTTTCCAAAAAAAGGTAATTGTGCCTTTTTATGTTACAATTCTGACTTTTTCTTTCTCGCAGTTGCGAGTATATATCTCACAATATAAATATCTGACTTCTTTTCTCAGAATTGTGAGATGTAAAGTCGCAATTGCAAGTTTATATCTCGCAATTCTGACTTTATTTCTCAGAATTGAGAGTTTATATTTTGCAATTCTGAATTTATCACATGCAACTTTGAGTTTATATCATGCAATTCAGAGAAAAAAAAGTAAAAAATTGTGAGACTAAAAGAAACCTTTTTCATTTCTTTTTCTGTGGGGAAAACAAGCTTCCATACAACTCTGAAGTGACGTAAGCCATCACTTACGTCCTGCCGCTCTGGTTGTTGTGCGGGACTTTTATTTTGACGGCGCTGAGAACACCAGAGCCTGAGTGCACAGGGCTCTCATTCTCTGTCTTTATTAGTTTACAATCTGTTTAACAGTCTGTTATTAAATAGAACTGTTAAACAAAGAAAGTAAATGTGAAAGTATTATAGTGTTTGACATGTAGTTGATGCCCCTTAGCTGAGCAGAAATACATAATCATGTTTCGCTTGATCCCTTCAATGTCGTGTTGAATTTCCTCCTTAGCATAAAGTTTGAGAAGTGCCTGGACTTCTGCGTCAGTCCATCAATCGCTGTTTTTCATATTTGTGGAGTTTGTGAAGTATATGTAAACTATGTTTACACAGCTTTTAAAAAATGATGGGTGCCAGTGTTTCATGTAGCATGCGTTCGGCCAATCAGCATACACTGGTCACTGGTAGTTCCTATTAAGCTGGGTCAGACCCTATTCTGAAGTAGGAGCTAATTTAGTTCCCCCAAAAGGCGTTTCTATAACTAAAATCGTTACCAGTTCCTGCGGTGCGAACATGCCAAAAAGCAGGTACTTCCTCCAATAGGTATAGGAACTATGAAAACGTTCCAAAATCTTAATTATTCCAAACTTTTGACCAGTAGTGAAAGAAGTAATTTCGCACCTGGTAATGTAGAGTTGATGTATCCATTGATGGTGTGGTACTGGGTTGGACTTGATGTTTTCTTCAGTTTGTCTGCTCTGCCCACTTCCTGGTACCAGCTCTTACTCTCATCGAAGACAGCAAGAAGCAAAATAAACTCTGGGACCTTCCGCTGTCTCTCCTCCGTCAGAGCCTCTGAGAGAGGTCAAATGTTAAAAAACATGTCAAATATTTACCAGCACTCTCATTTAGTACAAAACATCAGTGGTTAAAGAGGTCATATTATGCCTTTTTATGTTTTGATGTTGTTTTTTTGACTCTACTAGAACAGGTTTTCATGCTTGAATGTTGATTATTTTCCTCATATTCTCCATTGTTGCAGCTCCTCTCTTCCCAGTGTGTCAGTAACGCTCTGTTTAGTTCCTGTCTCTATGAAGCCCCTCCTTCTGAAAAACACACTGTGCTCTGATTGGTCGGCTGGACCAGTGTGTTGTGATTGGTCAAGTGCTTACAGCGTGTTTGGGAAATGTCCCACCCCTTACCATAATCGCCAGTTTCAACACACTACTAACTAATTCTGCATATGTCTTGGGCGGGAATTATTTAAATGAGGAATATTGTGACGTATTTTGTTCCCGGAAGGGGAGTTCAGAAACACTGACACTGATATAGAGAATAACTCCTGCTGGAGGGACTTTTTCAGGCTCAAACAGCAACATTACACACTAAAGATGGATGAACAGATGAGCAGAATACGACCCCTTTAAACTGATATTTTACTTCTAAATTCATGTATTTGACACAACCTCAGGGAAAAGGAACAGAGTCACACCTGTTTTACAGATCAGAATAGTCCCGATGAGTCCGCTGTTTAAATCTCGGACGATGTCGACCTGTGATGAGTAAATGTAGGTGAGACAGTCCGGGTCTGATGTGGTCGGTCCGGAGTTGGGGAAAATGTCCCACACATACTTGTAGTAACCACCAGAAGGCACTGCATCATCCACTCTCTCCTGAACAGAACTGGAGTCCTCGTACCCCGCGCCTGCCGTTAAAAAGCAGAAGGATGTTGAGGTTTATCTTTACACACTATGGGTTTTTAAAAATGTCAGGATATTGCTGTGTATCTCAGGAAGTTGCTTTTATTTTGCTTTCGTTTTCCCGGGTAAGCCCAGACTTACTATATGTTGGTTTATACAACTGTCAAACAAGAAATCACATGTATTTTAAGCACTCTGGAATTTATTAGTATTTTTAGTGTCACAAAACAAATTCCAGAATTCTAAATGGAGCCATTAATGATGCTGTGAATTCCTTCTTGACTTCTATTCTGTATGGAAGCTTGTTTTCGCCATGAAATGAAAATAAAAAAGATAATTGTGACTTTTTATCTCACAATTCTGACTTTTTTCTCAGAATTGCGTGATATAAAGTCAGAATTGTGAGATATAAAGTCAGAATTACATGATTTAAAGTCAGAATTGTGAGTTATATAAAGTCAGAATTGTGAGTTATAAAGTCAGAATTGCGTGATATAAAGTCAGAATTGTGAGTTGTATAAAGTCAGAATTGCATCATATAAAGTCAGAATTGCGTGATATAAAGTCAGGATTGAGTGATATAAAGTCAGAATTGAGTTATATAAAGTCAGAATTGCATTATATAAAGTCAGAATTGAGTGATATAAAGTCAGAATTGTGAGTTATATAGTCAGAATTGCGTTATATAAAGTCAGAATTGCGTGATATAAAGTCAGAATTGCGTGATATAAAGTCAGAATTGTGAGTTATATAAAGTCAGAATTGCGTGATATAAAGTCAGAATTGTGAGTTATATAAAGTCAGAATTGTAAGATATAAAGTCAGAATTGCGAGATATAAAGTCAGAATTGCGTGATATAAAGTCAGAATTGCGTGATATAAAGTCAGAATTGTGAGTTATATAAAGTCAGAATTGAGAGATATATAAAGTCAGAATTGTGAGTTATATAAAGTCAGAATTGCGAGATATAAAGTCAGAATTGTGAGTTATAAAGTCAGAATTGCGTGATATAAAGTCAGAATTGCGAGATATAAAGTCAGAATTGTGAGTTATAAAGTCAGAATTGTGTGATATAAAGTCAGAATTGTGAGTTATAAAGTCAGAATTGTGAGTTGTATAAAGTCAGAATTGCATCATATAAAGTCAGAATTGCGTTATATAAAGTCAGAATTGCGTGATATAAAGTCAGAATTGAGTGATATAAAGTCAGAATTGTGAGTTATAAAGTCAGAATTGTGAGTTATATAAAGTCAGAATTGTGAGTTATAAAGTCAGAATTGAGAGATATAAAGTCAGAATTGCGAGATATAAAGTCAGAATTGAGTTATATAAAGTCAGAATTGTGAGTTATAAAGTCAGAATTGTGAGTTATAAAGTCAGAATTGTGAGTTATAAAGTCAGAATTGAGTTATATAAAGTCAGAATTGAGTTATATAAAGTCAGAATTGAGAGATATAAAGTCAGAATTGAGTGATATAAAGTCAGAATTGCGTTATATAAAGTCAGAATTGAGTGATATAAAGTCAGAATTGCGTTATATAAAGTCAGAACTGCGTTATATAAAGTCAGAATTCTGAGATATAAAGTCAGAATTGTGAGTTATATAAAGTCAGAATTGTGAGTTATAAAGTCAGAATTGAGAGATATAAAGTCAGAATTGCGGGATATAAAGTCAGAATTGAGTTATATAAAGTCAGAATTGTGAGTTATAAAGTCAGAATTGTGAGTTATAAAGTCAGAATTGCGTTATATAAAGTCAGAATTGTGAGTTATAAAGTCAGAATTGCGTTATATAAAGTCAGAATTGCGTTATATAAAGTCAGAATTGTGAGTTATAAAGTCAGAATTGCGTTATATAAAGTCAGAATTGCGTGATATAAAGTCAGAATTGCGAGTTATAAAGTCAGAATTGCGTTATATAAAGTCAGAATTGCGTTATATAAAGTCAGAATTGCGTTATATAAAGTCAGAATTGTGAGTTATAAAGTCAGAATTGTGAGTTATATAAAGTCAGAATTGTGAGTTATATAAAGTCAGAATTGTGAGTTATATAAAGTCAGAATTGTGAGTTATATAAAGTCAGAATTGAGAGATATAAAGTCAGAATTGCGAGATATAAAGTCAGAATTGTGAGTTATATAAAGTCAGAATTGTGAGTTATATAAAGTCAGAATTGTGAGTTATATAAAGTCAGAATTGCGTTATATAAAGTCAGAATTGTGAGTTATAAAGTCAGAATTGTGAGTTATATAAAGTCAGAATTGTGAGTTATATAAAGTCAGAATTGTGAGTTATAAAGTCAGAATTGTGAGTTATAAAGTCAGAATTGAGTTATATAAAGTCAGAATTGAGTTATATAAAGTCAGAATTGAGAGATATAAAGTCAGAATTGAGTGATATAAAGTCAGAATTGCGTTATATAAAGTCAGAATTGAGTGATATAAAGTCAGAATTGCGTTATATAAAGTCAGAATTGCGTTATATAAAGTCAGAACTGCGTTATATAAAGTCAGAATTCTGAGATATAAAGTCAGAATTGTGAGTTATATAAAGTCAGAATTGTGAGTTATAAAGTCAGAATTGAGAGATATAAAGTCAGAATTGCGAGATATAAAGTCAGAATTGAGTTATATAAAGTCAGAATTGTGAGTTATAAAGTCAGAATTGTGAGTTATAAAGTCAGAATTGCGTTATATAAAGTCAGAATTGTGAGTTATAAAGTCAGAATTGCGTTATATAAAGTCAGAATTGCGTTATATAAAGTCAGAATTGTGAGTTATAAAGTCAGAATTGCGTTATATAAAGTCAGAATTGCGTGATATAAAGTCAGAATTGCGAGTTATAAAGTCAGAATTGCGTTATATAAAGTCAGAATTGCGTTATATAAAGTCAGAATTGCGTTATATAAAGTCAGAATTGCGTTATATAAAGTCAGAATTGTGAGTTATATAAAGTCAGAATTGTGAGTTATATAAAGTCAGAATTGTGAGTTATATAAAGTCAGAATTGTGAGTTATATAAAGTCAGAATTGAGAGATATAAAGTCAGAATTGCGAGATATAAAGTCAGAATTGTGAGTTATATAAAGTCAGAATTGTGAGTTATATAAAGTCAGAATTGCGTTATATAAAGTCAGAATTGTGAGTTATATAAAGTCAGAATTGTGTGATATATAAAGTCAGAATTGTGAGTTATATAAAGTCAGAATTGCGTTATATAAAGTCAGAATTGTGAGTTATATAAAGTCAGAATTGCGTTATATAAAGTCAGAATTGTGAGTTATAAAGTCAGAATTGCGTTATATAAAGTCAGAATTGCGTTATATAAAGTCAGAATTGTGAGTTATAAAGTCAGAATTGCGTTATATAAAGTCAGAATTGCGTGATATAAAGTCAGAATTGCGAGTTATAAAGTCAGAATTGCGTTATATAAAGTCAGAATTGCGTTATATAAAGTCAGAATTGCGTTATATAAAGTCAGAATTGCGTTATATAAAGTCAGAATTGTGAGTTATATAAAGTCAGAATTGTGAGTTATATAAAGTCAGAATTGTGAGTTATATAAAGTCAGAATTGTGAGTTATATAAAGTCAGAATTGAGAGATATAAAGTCAGAATTGCGAGATATAAAGTCAGAATTGTGAGTTATATAAAGTCAGAATTGTGAGTTATATAAAGTCAGAATTGTGAGTTATATAAAGTCAGAATTGCGTTATATAAAGTCAGAATTGTGAGTTATATAAAGTCAGAATTGTGAGTTATATAAAGTCAGAATTGCGTTATATAAAGTCAGAATTGTGAGTTATATAAAGTCAGAATTGTGAGTTATATAAAGTCAGAATTGAGAGATATAAAGTCAGAATTGCGAGATATAAAGTCAGAATTGTGAGTTATATAAAGTCAGAATTGTGAGTTATATAAAGTCAGAATTGCGTTATATAAAGTCAGAATTGTGAGTTATAAAGTCAGAATTGTGAGTTATATAAAGTCAGAATTGTGAGTTATATAAAGTCAGAATTGTGAGTTATATAAAGTCAGAATTGAGAGATATAAAGTCAGAATTGCGAGATATAAAGTCAGAATTAAGTTATATAAAGTCAGAATTGTGAGTTATATAAAGTCAGAATTGTGAGTTATAAAGTCAGAATTGCGTTATATAAAGTCAGAATTGCGTTATATAAAGTCAGAATTGTGAGTTATAAAGTCAGAATTGCGAGATATAAAGTCAGAATTGAGTTATATAAAGTCAGAATTGTGAGTTATAAAGTCAGAATTGCGTTATATAAAGTCAGAATTGCGTTATATAAAGTCAGAATTGTGAGTTATAAAGTCAGAATTGCGTTATATAAAGTCAGAATTGTGAGTTATAAAGTCAGAATTGCGTTATATAAAGTCAGAATTGTGAGTTATAAAGTCAGAATTGAGTTATATAAAGTCAGAATTGTGAGTTATAAAGTCAGAATTGTGAGTTATAAAGTCAGAATTGAGTTATATAAAGTCAGAATTGTGAGTTATAAAGTCAGAATTGTGAGTTATAAAGTCAGAATTGAGTTATATAAAGTCAGAATTGTGAGTTATAAAGTCAGAATTGAGTTATATAAAGTCAGAATTGTGAGTTATAAAGTCAGAATTGTGAGTTATAAAGTCAGAATTGAGTTATATAAAGTCAGAATTGTGAGTTATAAAGTCAGAATTGTGAGTTATAAAGTCAGAATTGAGTTATATAAAGTCAGAATTGAGTTATATAAAGTCAGAATTGAGAGATATAAAGTCAGAATTGAGTGATATAAAGTCAGAATTGCGTTATATAAAGTCAGAATTGAGTGATATAAAGTCAGAATTGCGTTATATAAAGTCAGAATTGCGTTATATAAAGTCAGAACTGCGTTATATAAAGTCAGAATTCTGAGATATAAAGTCAGAATTGTGAGTTATATAAAGTCAGAATTGTGAGTTATAAAGTCAGAATTGAGAGATATAAAGTCAGAATTGCGAGATATAAAGTCAGAATTGAGTTATATAAAGTCAGAATTGTGAGTTATAAAGTCAGAATTGTGAGTTATAAAGTCAGAATTGCGTTATATAAAGTCAGAATTGTGAGTTATAAAGTCAGAATTGCGTTATATAAAGTCAGAATTGCGTTATATAAAGTCAGAATTGTGAGTTATAAAGTCAGAATTGCGTTATATAAAGTCAGAATTGCGTGATATAAAGTCAGAATTGCGAGTTATAAAGTCAGAATTGCGTTATATAAAGTCAGAATTGCGTTATATAAAGTCAGAATTGCGTTATATAAAGTCAGAATTGCGTTATATAAAGTCAGAATTGTGAGTTATATAAAGTCAGAATTGTGAGTTATATAAAGTCAGAATTGTGAGTTATATAAAGTCAGAATTGTGAGTTATATAAAGTCAGAATTGAGAGATATAAAGTCAGAATTGCGAGATATAAAGTCAGAATTGTGAGTTATATAAAGTCAGAATTGTGAGTTATATAAAGTCAGAATTGCGTTATATAAAGTCAGAATTGTGAGTTATATAAAGTCAGAATTGTGTGATATATAAAGTCAGAATTGTGAGTTATATAAAGTCAGAATTGCGTTATATAAAGTCAGAATTGTGAGTTATATAAAGTCAGAATTGCGTTATATAAAGTCAGAATTGTGAGTTATAAAGTCAGAATTGCGTTATATAAAGTCAGAATTGCGTTATATAAAGTCAGAATTGTGAGTTATAAAGTCAGAATTGCGTTATATAAAGTCAGAATTGCGTGATATAAAGTCAGAATTGCGAGTTATAAAGTCAGAATTGCGTTATATAAAGTCAGAATTGCGTTATATAAAGTCAGAATTGCGTTATATAAAGTCAGAATTGCGTTATATAAAGTCAGAATTGTGAGTTATATAAAGTCAGAATTGTGAGTTATATAAAGTCAGAATTGTGAGTTATATAAAGTCAGAATTGTGAGTTATATAAAGTCAGAATTGAGAGATATAAAGTCAGAATTGCGAGATATAAAGTCAGAATTGTGAGTTATATAAAGTCAGAATTGTGAGTTATATAAAGTCAGAATTGTGAGTTATATAAAGTCAGAATTGCGTTATATAAAGTCAGAATTGTGAGTTATATAAAGTCAGAATTGTGAGTTATATAAAGTCAGAATTGCGTTATATAAAGTCAGAATTGTGAGTTATATAAAGTCAGAATTGTGAGTTATATAAAGTCAGAATTGAGAGATATAAAGTCAGAATTGCGAGATATAAAGTCAGAATTGTGAGTTATATAAAGTCAGAATTGTGAGTTATATAAAGTCAGAATTGCGTTATATAAAGTCAGAATTGTGAGTTATAAAGTCAGAATTGTGAGTTATATAAAGTCAGAATTGTGAGTTATATAAAGTCAGAATTGTGAGTTATATAAAGTCAGAATTGAGAGATATAAAGTCAGAATTGCGAGATATAAAGTCAGAATTAAGTTATATAAAGTCAGAATTGTGAGTTATATAAAGTCAGAATTGTGAGTTATAAAGTCAGAATTGCGTTATATAAAGTCAGAATTGCGTTATATAAAGTCAGAATTGTGAGTTATAAAGTCAGAATTGCGAGATATAAAGTCAGAATTGAGTTATATAAAGTCAGAATTGTGAGTTATAAAGTCAGAATTGCGTTATATAAAGTCAGAATTGCGTTATATAAAGTCAGAATTGTGAGTTATAAAGTCAGAATTGCGTTATATAAAGTCAGAATTGTGAGTTATAAAGTCAGAATTGCGTTATATAAAGTCAGAATTGTGAGTTATAAAGTCAGAATTGAGTTATATAAAGTCAGAATTGTGAGTTATAAAGTCAGAATTGTGAGTTATAAAGTCAGAATTGAGTTATATAAAGTCAGAATTGTGAGTTATAAAGTCAGAATTGTGAGTTATAAAGTCAGAATTGAGTTATATAAAGTCAGAATTGTGAGTTATAAAGTCAGAATTGAGTTATATAAAGTCAGAATTGTGAGTTATAAAGTCAGAATTGTGAGTTATAAAGTCAGAATTGAGTTATATAAAGTCAGAATTGTGAGTTATAAAGTCAGAATTGTGAGTTATAAAGTCAGAATTGCGAGATATAAAGTCAGAATTGCGAGTTATAAAGTCAGAATTGTGAGTTATAAAGTCAGAATTGTGAGTTATAAAGTCAGAATTGCGAGATATAAAGTCAGAATTGCGAGTTATAAAGTCAGAATTGTGAGTTATAAAGTCAGAATTGCGAGATATAAAGTCAGAATTGTGAGTTATAAAGTCAGAATTGTGAGTTATAAAGTCAGAATTGCGAGATATAAAGTCAGAATTGCGTTATATTAAGTCAGAATTGTGAGATATAAAATCAGAATTGCATGATAAAAACTTGCAATTGCAAGAAAAATGACCTTTTTGATTTTTTTTAAATTTAGTGGCAGAAACAAGCTTCCATAATTCTGAATGATGGCTGAATCTTTGTATTACTAGCACTTCTCAAGTTTATTGCCTCTTGAAGACAAATCGCTTGTATTCCTCATTTGTTAGTCACTTTGGATAAAAGCGTCTATAGAATTTCAACAAGATGAATGCAAATCCGCAGCACATTCCGTCAGATTTACCTTCTGATTGTTTCCAGTACGGAATGCCGATGGGAGAAATACTGAAAGATTGTGATGCAAAGTTTTTGAAGTGCACCACAACCCTGTCGTTCACCACTGCTCTGATGGTCGGGCCTTGAATACCTGAAACAAATTGAAAACAGAAATAAATTAAATTTGTTTAATTCGAAACATCTTAATGTTTTTCAGAAGAAGCAGAGTTTATACTAACCAGCCCATGGAGGTTTTGACTTTGGCGTTGTAAAAGTGGAATCAGTGTATTCCGTATATACAGCCTTGATGTATTTCTGGACACCAGATGCAAATTTCCTGTTCAGAATGAATAAACTGTAAATAACCATCTATACAATGCAATGCAATAAAACATAAAACAATGTACACAAGGGGCAATTTATTAATGCAATGCAAAATGTTCAATTATTGTACCAGACATTGTCTTTAATATTTCAGTACTGACTTAAAGTAACAGAATGTTCTGTCTTATAAAGTATTATGAATGGTTGCAAGAAATATGCATACTCAGCAAACGATCCGCTGCGGTTTCACACTAATGAACTGTTATCACACTCTGTTCTAAAAACACCAAATCAAAGATGTTTGTTCTGACCGCATGCACTATTCATGGACTCAAAATCACTACTAGAATATATCAAATATAAATAACAGGCATCTGCTTTTTTTTCTCTCTTTTTTTTATCAAAAACTAACCAAATTAGGCTTCTGATCCCTAAAACAATCAATCAAACTGTTAACGACACTGAACATTTAATTGCAAACTTTGTTCACTTTCGTTATGCTCTGTTTAACTATGGAAGCGTAATTGAAATTTGGACAGTCCTCAAAGTTTTTGCCTTTGAATGGTGCTGGACTGAGTCCATGTCAACTAATGAAAAGATCAAACACTTTCTCAAAGCTGTTTCCTTTCAATACTGATGACAGTATGCTTTATGGTCACATTCCAGTTTATACCACTGTTTGAACACAATGGTGTTTTTTGAGAACACTGTGTAATAAGATTTCGTAAAAGGTGTATAATAAAACATTTTGGGTTGTAATGCATGTAATTATTGTGTGCATAATGATAGAAGCGCCCACCTCTGGTTTGCTGTAGGATCTGCTGTGTCTGTTAACACATATTCCCACTTAGTTTCCACTGCTGCGATGAAGAACTCCAAAGTCTTCGCCAGGACACAGGAACACTTCAGACACACCGTGAGGAAGAGGAGGAACGGCACGACCTTCATCACTGGAGCTCAAGTTAGACACGCTGACTGAATGTGATGCTGGGATGCTGTCAGGACACATTTAACTGTGAAAAGTGTTTAGGGAGGAGCCAGAAAAAGAGAGAGACTGAGAGCATGTTCATGAAAATCATGAGTAATGATGAGAGTCATAGAAAGAATGAAGTAAGAAAAGAAAGAAAGGATGACTGTTTGCTGTGTGCACAGTTTTGTAAATCCCTACTTACTTATTTTTATGTCATTTTTTCCCCCTGAAAAGCAGCGGTCTTTGTGATGCTTGTCAATAGCACTACCAATAGTCTTCATTATATTTACTTAATATTTAATTACATTATCACCGGAAACAGTACAATTGTGTGTCCAAAGCAGAGGATCTTCTGTATTCTTAGCCCAGGGCCAAAAATATTTTGTGTTTACCTGAAACCCACACTTACAAAACTGTAAATCTGGGCTTTAGGCTAAAACATGGGCAAATACAGACATTATCAATGAAATATCTATTTTAAATCAAATGAAACATTTAAACATTCACAGAAACAACCAAACTCTCAAAAGTAACAAGAGTTTTTGCAATGAAAGCTTCTTACAATTTTTTAGGTAGGCTATTATTACATAAATTTAATGGGTTTATTGTAGTTTTGGGGTTTCTTATAATGTTTTATTTATTTTGGAGTGAACTATAATAGTAAATTTCTAAATTAAGTTTTGTAGAATTATATATATATATATATATGACTAAACAGTACTACTAGGTTGGATACTTGTGTGAATAATAGTAGACATTTTGTAAGCAACTCCCTTTCTGACTTGATCAAAAAGGCTATTTTCGTCCAGTATTTAATTGTCAAATAATTACTCGTTACTTTTTACATGTCCAAACAACACAATCTTTATTTTTTGTATCGTGTGCTAATTGTTGTCAGTCCTTTAAACCGTTGCACGCATCGCCTCAGGAGCTAAAACCGCGATATTGTTTCTCAAGTGCGGACCGCGTCACACAAACGATATTGCGGAGTGATATTATCATAAGACAAAAGAACGATCATAGACTGTAACGACACTAAAAGCTGTGTAGTCCCGGTTAGTTCAGTTTCCGGCGGGAGAGCGGACTAACCAGAGCACATTTTCTCTTACCAATTTAAGTTAAGCTAAGGCAGTTATTGTACATTTCGGCTATAAAAACACATCGTGACCAATACTTTAAGAAAAACTGCATTAAGACTAGGATCTACACTAAAGTGAAGCATCTGCTTTCTGTTTTATCTTGTGTAACAAGGAATCATGGGCTTTCAGTGTCAAGAAGACGTCCTAGATCAGCCAAAAAGGAAGACACTGAACATTATACAACAGAGACTATCTGCAAGGAATCAAATAATTGAGAGGTTACTGCGCCCCCTAGTGGACATTACAGTAGCGAGCGCGCGCATACACACAGGCAGAAACGTTTATATGATTTGACGTCCTCAACTGACAAACCGGTAAGTAGAACAGAAGTAATTTGGTAGCATAAACCGAGTTTTGGGTAGTTTTAAAATCGCGATCACGTGCCGCCGCCACCACCACTTGTACAGAACAAACGTGCGGCGTTGTGACGAGGTGGCCGAGTGGTTAAGGCGATGGACTGCTAATCCATTGTGCTCTGCACGCGTGGGTTCGAATCCCATCCTCGTCGGTTCTGATTTTAATCTAAAAAAACGTGTAGACATGACAGTAATTTGGAAAGTCTAACCCTAATGCACAAATTTGCAGAACAGAAAGATTGAGAGAATTTACAGAAGGGATTTTGGACCTCTCGCTCTCCCTCTCATCACTCTATAAATCAGAAAATACTGTTAACAGCCAGGAAAAAAGTAACCATGTTTTTAGGAATAAAATGTAATAGAAGTTAATATATATACACTGATCAGACATGACATTATGAGCCCTGACAGGCGAAGTGAATAACACTGATCATGTCTTCATCACGGCACCTGTTAGTGGGTGGATATATTAGGCAGCAAGTGAACATTTTGTCCTCAAAGTTGGTGTTTTAGAAACAGAAAAAATGGACAAGCGTAAGGATTTGAGAGAGTTTGACAAGGGCCAAATTGTGATGGCTAGACGTCTGGGTCAGAGCATCTCCAAAACTGCAGCTCTTGTGGGGTGTTCCCGGTCTGCAGTGGTCAGTATCTATCAAAAGTGCTCCAAGATAGGAACAGTGGTGAACCGGCGACAGGGTCATGGACGGCCAAGGCTCATTGATGCACATGAGGAGCGAAGACCGTGTGGTCCAGTCCAACAGACGAGATACTGTAGCTCAAATTTCTCAAGACGTTAATGCTGGTTCTGATAGAAAGGTGTCAGAATACATGCTGACCCCTGTCCACCGCCGAAAGCATTAACAGTGAGCATCAGAACTGGACCACGGAGCAATGGAAGAAGATGGCCTGGTCTGATGAATCAGTTTTCTTTTACATCGCGTGGATGGCCGGGTGCGTGTGCGTCGCTTACCTGGGGAACACATGGCACCAGGATGCACTATGGGAAGAAGGCATCCTCTTTTAGCAAGATAATGTGCTCTGCCACAAAGCAAAAATGGTTCAGGAATGGTCTGAGGAGCACAACGAGTTTGAGGTGTTGACTTGGCCTCCAAATTCCCCAATCTCAATCAGTGGGATGTACTGAACAAACAAGTCTATCCATGCAGGCTCCACCTCGCAACTTACAGGACTTAAAGGATCTGCTGCTAACATCTTGGTGCAGATACCACAGCACACCTTCAGGGGTCTAGAGGAGTCCATGCCTCGACAGGTCAGGGCTGTTTTGGCAGCAAAAGGGGGACCAACACAATATTAGGAAGGTGGTCATAATGTCACGCCTGATCGGTGTATAAACAATGATATATATATATATATATACATATAAACCCTACAAGAGTGATGCTTAAGTGGACATTTCTGGCTCAGTGCATGAGGGAAAAAAATAATTTTGAGGGGAAAAAAAGCCTTTAAAGATATTATAATTGAAATCTACAAGTGCTAATTGATAAAGTATAATAAAATAAACAGTTAAATGTGTATTTTGGATGTTTTATTCCATTAGTTCCATTAAAGATAGCCCAACATCTCAAAATTGACCAGTGCATGAAAAAAACAAAACATGATTTTGCCTCAAACTCTGAATTTAAAATGTGAGGTTTAAGGATTATTATTACTATTAAGGTTAAGGTCATTCATATTCTAATGAATTGTTAATAGTTATGTAATTAACCTTTAGCAGATATACACATTTGAAAAAATACTTTATAAAATGTCTCGTCACAGATTTATGTCTCTTAGGTATTAAAAAAAACATTCAATATGTCACACCCAGACTTCCTGTTTTTAAATTGGAAATATGACAACATATGTAAAAATGCAGTTCATTTCTGTGTGAAGAATGAGGTGAGAGACAAATATAAATAAAACCATCTGATGTGTATTTTAAATCACAAAAAAAAAAAAAAACATACAATTTTTTTTTCTTAATGGTCACACATTTGAACACAGATGTCACATTAATAGAATTTAGAGGTTGATCTTAAACAATTGTACTTCTTACTTTTACAATTTATCTTAAAAAAAAAAAAAAATGATGATGATGAAAACTTATCAGATGACCAAAATGAAAATAAAAAAGCATGATTAGTTTTTTCTTGGCTCTCATGATTTGTTCTTTTAAAAAAGTTTAAAAGAATACAAACGGCATAAAATTCTTCTTCATCAAAGTCCAGTTATCAAAAATAGAAAAACAACAACAACAAAAAAAAAAAAACTAAATATTTCTCAAAATCCACTTCTCCATAGAAATATATAACATACAAACACTGACTTGCATACATATAAACACACACGATCCATACAGAAGGGACGGAGCACGCATTGAGATTGAGTCATTATTTCAGCCATTCGTCCTCGGTGAGATTAAGAACTGATGTCTTGAACATTATGTGCTATTGAGTCCATGAGCTTCATCACTACTGAGCTGTTTCTCTTTGGAAGACTTCTTCTTCTGGACAATAAAAGAGCAGTAAAAGTCATTTACTCACAGAACAATCCGTCTTTTATTACAGAAAAGTGGAAATAGCATTAAAGAATTGCAAAGTCGATTAAAGAATCATTGCAGAAGCAAATTAGCATTTGCTCATAATTAAAAGCCTGACATACGAAATAATATCAAAGACTTTAGATATACAGTATATAAGTCAGAAAAACCTAATTGTTTTAAAATGGAACAGTTTTGGAACCTTCAGACAAAATCTAAAAAAAAAAGTGCAAATTTTTATGAAATTGAGATTTATATATCATCTGAAAGCTGAATAAATAAGCTTTCCATTGATGTGTGGTTAGTTAGGATAGGACAATATTTGATCACTATTTGAAAATCTGGAATCTGAGGGTGCAAAAATCGTCTTTAAAGTTGTCCAAATGAAGTCCTTAGCGATGTATATCCACTCACAAAAATAAATTTTTGATATATTTACGGTAGGAAATTTACAAAAACATCTTCATGGAACATGATCTTTACATAATATACTAATGATTTTTGGCATAAAAGAAAAATTGATAATTTTGTATTGTTGGCTACTGCTACAAATATACCCGACTTATGACTGGTTTTGTGTTTCAGGGTCACATATGTATTTTTATTTAGTATCATATTTCATACATTAGGCTTTTATGGCTCATATGATATAGTGAGGATATGGAGCTCAAACTCGAGCAGGAAAAAACAGCTCAATTGAAACTGAGTTTAGTGCAGGTGCTGATATATGGACAAAAAGATGAAATTCTGATTCTTGTAATGTAAATCAATGAGATCTTTATAAGACTACTCAAAAAAATAAAATGCATATAAATATCAGTTATCATCCTATATTTTCAATTTGTCTTAGTAAGATGATATTTAAATGCTTAGTAGTTTTAATTGTGGGGGGCAAATATTTTATAACACGTATAATAAGTTATTCTTACATTTACTTACAAAAAGACATGTATTACGAAAGGGTGGTTTTTTTTAGAATTACACTAAAATACTTTTTATTTGCTAAAAACCTATAAAATATCAATCAGAGGACTGTAGTAGATTGTGCATGACAGGTTTTAACAAATATGTGTATCAGATATGATACAGTAGGCTTTATAGGTTTAAGTGTATTTTTGTTGGTGATAAAGTTTAGAAGAAAATTTGGTTGCATTTTATTTTGCAGTATGTGTACTTACAGTGAACTTACCTAAGAAAGTACTGTAATATAAGGTAACTACATGGGTTAAGGTTAGGTTTAGGGGTAGGTTCAAGTTTAGTACATAGACTAGTTATTACATAGTTATTGTAATTACTATAGTAAGTACATAGTATGCACATGGGGAACAGGACTATAAAAAAAGTGAGACTGCTCAAAAACAGCATCATTTTGAACATGCAATTATGAAACCATCCATCAATCCACCATTTTTACCTTTTTGTGCACGGCCACCTCAGTAGGATCATCAGGGACTGTTTCCTCTGTTTTTTCTTCTCTCTCCTTCTCTTTCTTCTTCTCTGTACATCATTCCAACATGAACCAAGCAAACACAAAAGTTGAAGGATACAGTAAAAAGCCTCAAGCCAACATATGCATACAATTAATTACTCACTTTTTTTCTTATGTCTCTTAGCATCAGATGCTTCTTCTTCTGGTGGTGGTGGAGGTTGAAGAGCATCTTCTCCATTTTCTCCCTCCTTGTCTTTGTTCTTCACTTTGTCTTTCTTGACCTCTGGAGTGGCTGGGACATCACAAGCTTCTTCCCTTTTGTGTTTTTTTCTTTTTTTAGACTCAGTTTTTAACTCTTGACTGGAGGTTTCCTCATTTCCCAAACCATCTCCAACATCATCCTGAGTCTGTGCTTGAGATTGACTGGTTTTCTCAGGCGTTTCTGAAGGAACATCATGCTGGATCTCCACGCCATCAGCAGCCACTTTGCTTTTTCCTTTTTTCGAAGAGCTGTTTGTAGAGTCGGACTGCAGGAGATCAGCATCCGACGTGACTGTTTTGGGCTTCTTACCGGGTGTTTCCACCTCACCGGGCTCTTTCACGGCTTTAGATTTTTTAGATGGCGTTTCAGACTCGACTGTTTCCGAAAGGCTTTCGTTGGCCTTACGTTTGGCTTTTTTAGGTGAAGACTCTGGGTTAATGGATTCTGGAGCTTTCTCAGATGTTGTTTCTTGGTCAATCTCAGAAGGACCTTCCGTTTTCTTGGCTTTAACCTTCTTAGAAGGCATCTCATTAAGAACAGGCTCCACAACACTATTAGACTTCTTGTTTTTCACTTTCTTTGACTGGTCCACCGTAAGGTTGGTTTCTGTAACTTCTTGAATATTATTCGAGGGACAGTTGTCAGTTTTAATGTCACTAGCTTCAAAATGGCCTTTCTTTTTTTTGGCCTTTTTAGATGGAGTATGAGTGCTGCTGGCTTCTGAGGTACCATTATCTTTCCAAGCATTAGGAGTCTCAACCTGCTGTGAAAAACTATTATGTGCTTCAAAATGAACTCTTTTAGGAGTCCTAATGACTTCTGAATCTGATACACCAGTCTCTTTAGTCCTTGTAGATGGAGTGCCAGTTTCCAACAGTCCGTTACTTTCATGATGTGCTTCTGGTTTATCGGTCTCATCCTGATCAAATGAGCTGCTGGTAGTTTTAGCTTTAGTACTTTTTGAGGTGTCATCCACATCAAGACCTGAGATGCTACTATTTTTCTTATTTCTAGTCTTTTTTGAAGGTGTCTTGACTTCAGGAACTTCAGCATCTTTGCCTTTCGGCTTTTCTGAACGACTCTTAGATGCATTGGTCACTTTCTTTGCTGGTGTATCGGACTTTCCCTTGGCTTGGTTTTCCTCTTTTTTTGATGTTGTCGGCTTCCTTGTCCTCTTTCTCTTTGCTGCGGGCTTCCCAAAGACTAAAGATTCATCCAACACTGAGAGAATGTCCATTTTCGCTTGGTCGGCATCTGATAACAACAGACAAACTTGAATGATCATATTTCTGTTCAAATCTTATGCAATATCACATTTCACCCTTACAAAAATAAAAGGGGAAATACATATGCATTCAGTCATATGTACACTACCATTCAAAAGTTTGGGATCAGTAAGCAAATCAGCATATTAGAATGATTTCTGAAGGATCATGTGACACTGAAGACTGGAGTAATGATGCTGAAAATTCAGCTTTGATCACTGGAATGAATTAGATGTTAAAATACATTCACATAGAAAACAGCTATTTTAAATATTTCACAATATTACTGTTTTAACTGGATTAGATATGGGGTTTTGTGAGATACACCCATCTGTTATAAACTGGAGCCAATCCATGTTTTCTATTGTGCATTAAAAAAAAAAAATGTTCACACCTGATAACTGAGAAAGCATTTTCCTCCACTTCTCCACATCTAAACTGGAGTCAGAGTCGGAATCATTCCCCGGAGCAGCAGCGACTGACGGAGGCACCCCAACATCTTCAGAGCTGGACTTTTTTCTTTTCCTCGGTTCAGTCTCAGTTTTCTTTTTCTTCTGTTTCTGTGCAGTGGAATCAATGATGAATATGTCAGGTGACTTGTGTTTGGTGGCTCGGTTAAGTTTGAGTAAAATATTTCAGTCATCTTTAAATCAAATACCGCTGATTTGCTCGCTGATCCTGAAGTTTTAATGACGCCAACAGGTTTTTTTGGATTAAGTACGGTCCACACACACAAACAAAACAAAAAAAAGGTCAGTGCATTCTGGTAACAGTGGTTAAGCAAGACTGTCAGATTTGTGGCTTAACAGTTAGCAAGTGTCAGCCAAAAAACTCAAACACACAATATAAACATAACATTAAAAGCGACTACTCGTTTACCAGCAGAAGGAGCTGTGATTCTAGACTTGGTTCCAGCTGAAGGGCCTCTTTGTCTCTTTGCAGGAGTCTGAACACCTGTGGATACAAAGAGTTTCCGTAGGTTACGTAATAATTGTGAGCCCTTGATCTGGGTTTTGAAGTGTCAGTGCTTACACTGATATCTAGAGAGCAGGATAGTCAGAAGAAATTAGTAACTAAACATATTTGATTTCTATCAAAACAGGCTGTCAAACATTCTTGCAGGGATTTTCAATCTTTTTATCCATTTTCCCATTCATTTGAATCAAATTCATTTATTTTAAAGGGGTCGTGAATTGAAAAATCAACTTCTCCTTGAGCTTTTGATATATAAGAGGTAGGGCTGTGAATCTTTGGGTATATAGCGAATCGATTCAATTCACGATTCATAGGTGTTTTTGCAAATTCAGAAAGATTCGATTCGAGACGATTCACATTAAAATTCTATGTTATTCGATTAATTCGGTTCTGCATTTTTATATGTAATCACAGGGTTATTGAAATGCTTCCCCCAATGTATCTTAGTCAGGGTGTGAATTACACAGCGGCCTTCAGGAGGTCAGAGAGTGGGGGCAAAAAAAACACCTTTTGTCCATTGTTAATATTAGTTCATGTTAGTTACTTATGACGCTACATAACTTTATTTTAATAGCCTAAAAATTTGTAGAAATTTACATAAGCCAAAAGGCTTTAAAAGTATTGTTCGTTCACGTTAACTAAAGTGTAGGATAGTGTTAACGGCTACACGACCTGATTAAAGTGTTCCAGGTACATTAAACATATGCTTACATGGAGAGACTACCCAACAATATCATGCACTTTCCCAACTAATCCTAAACTAACTTTTCCATTAAGAAAAGTTTATCAGTGACTGAGTTCTGGACTTGCGCCAAAACTCCCGTTTTATTCAACGAATCTTTTAGTTACAATGCGTTTGCACTGTTAGTTATGATGAAAGCATTCGTTAGTGTGCAGAAATTGAGTTGCGATGACGAGATCACTGCTTTCATGCGCTCAACAACATGTTTGCAATGATAAAACTGGAAAAGTGATTTTTTTAAATACTAAAACCGCCAGTAGATGGCAGTAAGTCACTGTCTTAATGCATGAGTGATCAAGTTGTTCATTCAACGAAGCAAATGGCTGTATTTATGAATGAATCATTGAATCACAAACAATTCGTTCAAAGCCGCAGATTCGTTCACAGAACACCACTGTGTGTTGTAGTCCTGTGGCTTTCGCTGGAGCTATTATTTCGTTGCAAATTAGAGCAAATGCTGACAATATTGCGAAGAACATCACTTAATATTACCCTTTTGTTTGTTGAAATGTTGTATAAAAATCAATATCACATTTGCAGTCGTGTGGATATTTGGATTTGCATTCTTGCTCGTATATTATCATCAACATTAAAAACAAGAACTCACAAAAGGTATGTTTTTGTATCAAGAGTTTGAATCTTAAATTGATTTCTATGCACCTTTTGTGCCATTTGTCCAAGTGCTAAATCTACAGGTACATTGTCGAGAACGGCAGTAATGTAGCGTGATTTGCTCAGGCAGCAGACTGCACGCAACCTGCACCCATATGCACGCTGCTTATTTGGAAATGGACGCTATCAGATTTGACCGCAAAAGATGTGGTATTTTGATCGGATGTATTCATGCATTTATGGCATTGTGCCTGTTAGAAAATATATGGTCGGTTTTAATGTTATTTTAAGGTGTCACCTCTGTCACCTCGGTTGGGAACCGCTGGACTACATGATCATCACTGCAACCTTTCATGCCACAATCTAAATGTAATGCAACACTTTTCACGTTTAGCTAACCTTAAGAGCTGTAATATTAAAAACGTGCTAAAAGAGAGAGTAATACATGGCTATTTTAAATGGAAAGATGACAGCCAATCAACAGCGGTGAAGTCTCACAGCAGACACGCCCCTTAAAACAGCTTTCAAAATAGGGCTAAAATCAGGGTAGGAAAAACGCCTTTTATTTCTAAATTATGACAATTTTTGATGTAAAATGCATACTAACATTATAAGTGCAGCCCAGGAAACATTATAAAACAATGCAGTTCATGATCCCTTAAATAGTTATTTTAATCTAATGTATTCATTCTAAATAATAAATAATAATAACCCCCTAGCACTCCCTGATTCAGGATACCCCATTTTTCCCATGAACCTTCTGATAAATACTAGATGTGAAGCCTCAGCTGATATACGTACCAGAAGGCACCGGAGAAATATCTCCATCATCTGAGCTGAATACATCATGTTTGGAAATGGAGGGAAAAAAATTATAAATTAGTTTAAAAGCTTTTCAATAGAGCCCACAATATAAGACACACATGCACCAAGTTACCTTGCCCACTTCTGAAAGATCTCACTCAAAGACACTTTCACTTTCTCAGTTTCAACCTGCAATTGACAGCCACATTTAATACAAATTTAATGTGCATTCAGAGAATTCATGTATGTGTGCACATCACAGTGCTGAGCTCTATAAGATCACTTTAAAAGAACAAATAAAACATTGTGAACTGTTGCATGTCTATAAATCGTATTTAGTGCACTAATATCACTTAATATCAGTATAACACGGGACAAAGTTAATTTGCACTACATGTTCTGTTCTCCCACTCAGCTCATATATAATGCATACATGCATGAAGCCACAACTATGTTGCAGAAATAGAGTTTTATATATTGCATTACGGTTATTGGACATAGTGTTCTGTGTTCACTGATAGGCAGTGATTTCAGTGTGAACTGATAAACACTAAATTGTTGATTAAGATGGTGTTTGTGAATGTATCGGATTTGGTTCGACGGCTGTAATGCAACAGTTTAAAATGCTTTATTTTGACCTCTGTTGTCATGTTTCAAAAACGCATGCATTGCAAGAAAAAAACCCAGTCTCTTGATTTACGAACATGCACTCACATCCTCATACACACATGCATAGACATATCTGCACCTGAGGCGCGTGTTTTCTCAGCACGTTGGCTGCTTTCTTGTAGCCGTTGTCCTTTAAATGGTGATATATCAAATTGATCAGCTTGTCTTTCGGTGCGTCTGTATTATTTAAGGTCATGTTTGTGATGGTGGTAAATTAAAAACGGTTGCGTGAAAAACTTTGCTGCATGTTTCTATTTCCGCTGCGCTAGCGCATCACCAATAAGCGCATTCCTCCACTCTGACCCCTGAACTCTCCACTGCTCGCACTGCATCGTGGGAAATGTAGTTCTTTAAGGTGTGATCGCTTGGTGTGGTCAAGTCAGGTCCGTAAGCTCATATTTACGAGTTGAACGTACATGAACGCCACAACAATGTCGTAAATACGAGTGGGAAGTTCGGAATTTACGAGTTAGAGGCATGTCGGTGAGAAAAATGGCGGGATACTACAATACTTATAGGTGTTTAGCAGTGACATTGTCAGGGTTTTTTTATTTTTTTTTATTTACAACAATTATTTTACAACAATTGCCTGCACAAGATATAATCTAACAATATAACATATAACAATAAGGATTACAGTGGCTTCGTAAATTAATTTAAAAACATAAAACACACCTGATGCTCATTCTTATTCATTTTCTAGAAGTATAGTTTATTTATTTTTTAAATTGCTGCATTTTTGTGTAGTTAATGAAGAGAAGGTACACCGCCATATTGGTCTGACGAATGTCACCTGACGTTGTAAACGCGACTTCACAGGAGGTCTTGAACACACTAATATCTAATATAGCACAATTTTACCATATTATTATAATAAATAATAAAAATATATTATTAATTTTATTTTTTATGTTTCATTTTTAACATATATGTACTGCATTTTAAAAAATGCTGAGTTAAAAATGACCCACGTTGGGTTAAAAATTGAAAAATCTAGCTTTTGGGTTAAATGTTTGACTCAACCTGCTGGGTAATTTTATTTAACTATTGTTATTCAACTATTGTTTAAAAATGACTATATTGCTCACTTAAAATGAACCCAAAATAGGATGGCAATTAACATTTATTCATATGTTTAATAAATTAACATTTATTAATAAGTTTAATAATTAATAATTAAATTATAAACATTTATTAAATTGCTTAATAATAAATGTTTACCTTTTGATTATTATTGTTGCCTCTAGTAATTATGTGTCTGATTTTTAAATTCCAACGTATTTTGGGTTCATTTTAGGCCAGCCATATAGTCATTTTTAAACAATAGTTGAGTTAAATAAAACTGCCCAGACTGCTCAAACATTTAACCCAACCGCTGGGTTTGTCCACATTTAACCCAACTTGGGTTGTTTTTAAGTGTGTGTATATATTAATGCTGTCAAATCTATTATTCGCAATTATTGTATATTTACAAACTTTCGTTAGATGTGATTAATCAGTTTGACAGCACTTATATTATTATATACAGGTGCTGGTCATATAATTAGAATATCATCAAAAAGTTGATTTATTTCACTAATTCCACAAGTGAAACTTGTATATTATATTCATTCATTACACACAGACTGATATATTTCAAATGCTTATCTCTTTCAATTTTGATGATTATAACTGACAACTAAGAAAAATCCCAAATGCTCAGAAAATCTCAGAAAAAAAATATTTATCTCAGAAAATTAGAATATTACTTAAGACCAATACAAAGAAAGGATTTTTAGAAATCTTGGCCACCTGAAAAGTATGAACATGAAAAGTATGAGCATGTACAGCACTCAATACTTAGTTGGGGCTCCTTTTGCCTGAATTACTGCAGCAATGCGGAGTGGCATGGAGTCGATCAGTCTGTGGCACTGCTCAGGAGTTATAAGAGCCCAGGTTGCTCTGATAGTGGCCTTCAGCTGTTCTGCATTGTTGGGTCTGGCATATCGCATCTTCCTCTTCACAATAAATCTATGGGGTTAAGGTCAGGCGAGTTTGCTGGCCAATTAAGAACAGGGATATCATGGTCCTTAAACCAGGTACTGGTAGCTTTGGCACTGTGTGCAGGTGCCAAGTCCTGTTGGAAAATGAAATCTGCATCTCCAGTTGGTCAGCAGCAGGAAGCATGAAGTGCTCTAAAACTTCCTGGTATACGGCTGCGTTGATCTTGGACCTCAGAAAACACAGTGGACCAACACCAGCAGATGACATGGCACCACAAACCATCACTGACTGTGGAAACTTTACACTGGACCTCAAGCAATGTGGATTGTGTGCCTCTCCTCTCTTCCTCCAGACTCTGGGACCCTGATTTCCAAAGGAAATGCAAAATTTACTTTCATCAGAGAACATAACTTTGGACCACTCAGCAGCAGTCCAGTCCTTTTTGTCTTTAGCCCAGGCGAGACGCTTCTGACGCTGTCTGTTGTTCAAGAGTGGCTTGACACAAGGAATGCGACAGCTGAAACCCATGTCTTGCATACGTCTGGGCGTAGTGGTTCTTGAAGCACTGACTCCAGCTGCAGTCCACTCTTTGTGAATCTCCCCCACATTTTTGAATGGGTTTTGTTTCACAATCCTCTCCAGGGTGCGGTTATCCCTATTGCTTGTACACTTTTTTCTACCACATCTTTTCCTTCCCTTCGCCTCTCTATTAATGTGCTTGGACACAGAGCTCTGTAAACAGTCAGCCTCTTTTGCAATGACCTTTTGTGTCTTGCCCTCCTTGTGCAAGGTGTCAGTGGTCGTCTTTTGGACAACTGTCAAGTCAGCAGTCTTCCCCATGATTGTGTAGCCTACAGAACTAGACTGAGAGACCATTTAAAGGCCTTTGCAGGTGTTTTGAGTTAATTAGCTGATTAGAGTGTGGCACCAGGTGTCTTCAATATCGAACCTTTTCACAATATTCTAATTTTCTGAGATACTGAATTTGGGATTGTCAGTTATAATCATCAAAATTAAAAGAAATAAACATTTGAAATATATCAGTCTGTGTGTAATGAATGAATATAATATACAAGTTTCACTTGTGGAATTAGTGAAATAAATCAACTTTTTGATGATATTCTAATTATATGTTATATATATATATATAATGATGTGATAAATATATGTACCAATTTTTACCATTTAAAATTGTGTTAACAATTACCCACATGACTCCTACTTGCAGCTTTTAGCAGTTTTGTTCCTTATCATGGCAGAAAATTATTTAATTCAATTGTATTTCACTTTATATTAATCTGTGAAGTGATCAAGCGGTTCTAGCGCATGTCTTGATAGCTCTGAGAGACATCTCAACCAATGCATGACTGGTTTGGTGTGGTCTGGTTTGAACATGTTACCTGAGCAGTTCACCGGGGTCGGTTGTCTGATTTCAAAAACAGCAGAGTCAGCATGTCCACTAGAGTCACATCAGGGAAAAACATCTCTGTGTAAGTGTAAAACCACAAACGCCTGGCTCCGACCAATCAAGACCAATCAGATCCAGACATCCAAACCCGCCAGTGTGGTGAAATGAATGTGAGCAGGTGTGTTTGGATTACGGTTCGAGCTGTGTCCTCGAGGTCTGAACGTGTGTGAGCGTGTGTATGTAGTGTGAAGGGTGTGTATGTGTCAATATGTTTATTTTAGGGCGATGCAGCCCCCTCGTGTTTACGTGTTTCTCTAAAAGGAATTCAGGGTGGTAAGAACAACCTGGGATAAATCCAAAACACAGCAGCAGTTTCAAAGTTTCATGACTGTGATGAAACTGACAATTCCCTAACATTTGGCTCTGTTTGCATGATTAATGAAGGAGAAATTCTTCACTAGCTCTTTGGGGTGATGGTAAGCAGGTCAGCTGACAGGGGGAGTGGGGTAACTAGCATTCACAGAGCTCAATTCATGAGTATCTGAGAAAAAAAGAGTTTGTAAATGGTTATGCCAGGGGTTCAGGGTTTGGCTGGTTAGCTTCTGCAGTTATCTTACATGCTGTAACTACACCATATGTGGGCAAAAAAGGATGTTTCTCTACTGACGGCAATTCATCTGACCAAGGAGGACTAGACTATACTTGTACTGGAAAGAGGTTAGCAGTCTCATTAGCAATCCATTCTCATTCATCTCAATAGCAGCAGCTCATGGGATCACACTTTTAAGCCAATCACCTGAGCCGTGAATGTCATGTGACTTATAAAGCAAAACAATTATGTCATTTTCAACAAGAACATGCACAAGCCCTGAAAGTGGGCATGAAATGTAAGTCGCAATAGTCCTTTCTTCCCTATTGTGACATATA
Organism: Elopichthys bambusa; assembly: GCA_037101425.1. Taxonomy (NCBI): domain Eukaryota; kingdom Metazoa; phylum Chordata; class Actinopteri; order Cypriniformes; family Xenocyprididae; genus Elopichthys; species Elopichthys bambusa. The sequence continues at coordinate 1,821,184 of CM074447.1, read as the reverse complement.
TTGTGTAAAACGGCTTCTGGAACAAGAACAAATGTAGGGCGGGGCTTGATTTTGTCTGTGGGGAATTGATTGGATGGTTGTGGTTTGCTATTGGTGGATCTCATGTGAGTGACAGGTTGCGCCGCCCTCATTATCAGAGAAGAGATGAGATGTCACTTCAAGAGGGAGGGGAAGTGATTCTGATTCAAGATTATGAAGAACATAAATTTAAAAAAAACATGATGTGCATGGATAAATCATTTATAATTATACTGCAATATTGCATAAAAATATTAGAAATTTTGAACAATGTTATATATATATATATATGTGTGTGTGTGTGTGTGTGTGTGTAAGCAGTAAGGTCCGAGAGGCTGTGCTGTATCGTGAATAAGTCACGGCTGAAGGGCGTTGTTAGGCAATCCCTTCAGCCGTGACTTATTCACGATACAGCACCAGCCTCGGGTACCTTATTGCTTTTATAAAATGGTTACCACGCAATACAAATATTAAAGCCAAAAAAAATATTTATCAATGCAACTTTCATGAAGTAAAATCACTAAAAGCCTTCATTCCGCCGGAAAAAAATAGTCCCTGACTGTGAACAGCAACAGAAGTTACATTATTACGCCATTTGATGGCGGCAAAGACTGTCTTTATGAGTGTGTCAGTCAGTAGCGAATACTTTTATATTGAAAAGACTGAATTGTTGGGAACACGGAACAAGACGCACCTGATAAATGCTTTGACTAGCGCTGTCAGTCACGGGAAAACCCCTTAACTGTTAAAAGGACAAGATATTGCAGCGGACATTTAAACAGATTTTTTTTATTATGAACATAAATGACCTGAAGGAAAATGCTAAATCTGAATGCAGATAATAAACTCGCTCACTCAATCTTTTTCTCACAGTACTCTTCTACATAATACAGTAAGCTTCAATAAACAATACCAATTGAGAACAAACAGTTTACATTGCTAAGAGTGGTTGCTAGGGTGATGTGTAGTGATACACAGAACCTTTGGGTGAAGCGGTCATAGCCGTGTTTTATCGTGAATAAAACACAGCTATAGACCAATCAGAATCAAGGACAGGAACTAGCTGTTTTTCTAAGTCTCCTGCGACTCACTGACTCATTCACTCGTAAAGTTTGCTGCCATCTAACGCACTAATGGACACTCTCTCGATATCAAATACAACATATTATTTATATAAAATAATATTTATTGAACAACAATATTTAAATTAACAACAGCAGCCATTATAAATGACAATAGGAAATAAACACAATTGTACAATTCAGTCAAACGTACAAAACTTCAGGACATAAGTTAAATATAGCCTTAATATTAAATTATTAAATTTAACATAGCCCAATTCGATTTGCTCTGGAACAAGTAATAGATTAATAAGACCAAAGATTGCCCGTTTTATGCACTCAAAATGAATATTATCTCATGTTTAACTACTATAAGAGACAACGGCAAATCCCTGAAGCACTGGCCGAAATGAAGCTGTTCTCGGCGTGTACACAAGCACTGAACGTCCGCTGACGGCCTGGAGCTCACATCTCCGAAAACGTCTAAACAAATTGTAAAATAGGCACTATGATTAAATATGAGTCACATATTTCAGGTCTAAACAACTACATTATAGCATAAAAAAACTCTTGAAACTACAGCTCGTGGTACAATAAGTGTAGTATTCACAAAAATACTACTATTGTTCAAAAGTTTGGGGGTAGAATAATAATGATTTCTGAAGGATCATTCTTGATGCTGAAAATTTAGCTTTGCATCACAGGAATAAATTACATTTTAAAATATATTCAAATAGAATTTTTTAATTGCAATAATATTTCACAGTATTACTGTTTTTACTGTATATTGGATCAAATAAATGCAGCCTTGGTGAACAGAAGAGACTTATTTCAAAAACATGAAAAATAATCTTACCAACCTGGTGTGTGTGTGTGTGTGTGTGTTTTACCAGTGAACAGTGTTTTTTGTTCTGTTTTGTTTGTTTGTTTTTGCACAGGGCTCTGCATGTTTTTCCCCCTATGGCATTTATGGCTCAGGTGATTGTCTAAAGAAATATAATATTTCACAGTAATATGCACAATAAGTATAATATTTCCACAAACTAAGCAATGTAAAGGCATTATAGACCTCCTTTTTTGCATATTAATAGTTTCTCCTACATTACTGCAATGATGTTCACTGTTTGTAAGAGTAAAACTCTTCTTGTGTGAGTGTGTGCTCTATACGTACGCTCAGGTTACATCCAAAAACAAGATTGAGTTTCCCCAGAATATAAAACGAACACACATTCCACGAATGAACTGTTCAGAGGTCTGACCACCTTTGACAACCACCCTCCCCTGAAAACAGCCGCCCCACTTTTCACTACCTGGCCCCTCTCAATCCATAACCACTTCCACAGACTTAGCTGTTTACCTTCTATATGAAAACAGATATTGGTCATTTATGCACAAATAACACTTTCAGGACTGGATGACATTAGATCCACAAACACACATACACTCAAGGTCTCTAGAAATGGTGTAATACTCAAGACAAGAATATGGATTATAAAAGCAGAACCAAAAGATTCGGAAACTTTGCAGGAAATAAAAATCATTTCCAAATTGTAGAATTAAAAAAGCCCTTGCTGAACAGACTGTATGTAAATATGAGATGATCCTTTGAAAGCTTGAAAGTGTGCCGTTTTACTGGAAGTGGTGGAGATGATTAAATAGAGTTAGTGTTAGTACGAGGGGAAGGGTTTTTAATAACTCTGCCCTGCTCTCTCTCTCACACAACGCCAAATTCAACATCTCAGACTCAGCTGGCTTCACTTCTAATTATTTCCTTTCATCTTCTCACTTTCTCTCAGGCCATTAAAGAAAATATGGCTCAGATTTAGGGTACAAAAGAGTATGTGTTTAGTGAACATGTTCAGAGGTGGTAAGAATTGCAGTTTAGATCAGATAACTGTATAATACTACATTATTTATGCCATTATGTTTCACAACAACAGTCTGTTTGTGTAATATGTAAAACAGAGCTTGAGGTTGTGCTATAATATTATAGTCATCCTTCCGCTAGATCTAGTCGTGACATACACTAAGGTTACTACTAGATTGGTATCAATGAGTGCTGTGCAGTGACTTACACATTGAACAGGTATTGTGTATTTTTTTTAACTGGAGTTTTTGTTCAATCACCATCCAGGGCCGGAATGATCTTTTATAATCATTTTTATACAATAACCATATTTTGCTGTATGGAAAAAAATCTCTTTAAAAAGTACATTGGCCATTTGGTACTTTTAATGAATAATTCTACATTTTAATAAAAATAAAGGTTCCAAAAGGGGGTTACAGTGATGCCATATGATTTCCCCAAAGAACCTTTCAGTGAACCATTTTTTTTTTTCTTTGTGTGAAGAACATTTTAATAATCTAAAGAACCTTTTTTATTATAAAGATCCTTTTGTCCAGTGGAAAAGTATAGGTTCCACTGATGCTGAATGTTTTTCAGATCTCCATGGAACCATTTATGCTGTTTACACGACACTAAAAACTAAAAACAGAAAGCGTTTTATGTGCTTTGGCCGTTCATTTACACAACAAAGGCATTTTGGGGGCCTGAAAATGAACGGGTTTCAAAGTGCACGTTTTTGAAAACGATACTGTTAGAATCTCAGAGTAAACTACAAAAAACGGTGACATAGTGTGCATGCGTATTATGTGTTCAGTCTATAGGCGCGTAGTGTTTCTTTACAAAGTGACATCGCCATCTACTGGCCTGGCAGCAGAATACAACGATTTTAATTGTTTTCGCGGATGGGGATCATTTTAGACAACGTTGTCGTCTGTACGCGAAAAACACAAAGGAAAAACGTTTCCGTTTTCTAGTACATAGTTGTTGTGTAAGCGTACCCTGAAACACAGGTGTGTGTATACATTTTAATTTGAAATTACAGTATATTCCAGGTTAATAATTGCATTACTTTCACAGTAATTTCACAATAAAAAAAAAATCTCGTTTCATACATATATGTGCAAGCGTGTATGATATATGTTTTCGGACTGTGTTCAAGAGGGCACTGTAGAAGCCCCCCGCCTCCACGCCCATGTACCAACTTTTGCCTGACTCTAATAGCTGATGATTCCGATGTGTGTGCAAATTTTCAAGACTTTTTGAGCATGTTAAGGCCCCCAAAAGTGCCTGAAACATTGAAAAAAAAAAATCCTTAGGAAAACACAAAAAGAAACTAAATAGGCTAAACCTTAAGGATCTGTGCAGCCAGTAATAGTCACATTTTGTAATTTAACAGTAAATTAGTCTCAAATAAGAAAAAAAGTGTTATAAAAAAGTTATTCGAATTATCAGACATCAGGTGGTCGTATGTATTGAAATAGCATATAAAAGCTCACCCATATTCAAACATGCTGTCAGATATTAATTCCAGTAATATTTGTGATTTGTTATGTCTATATTCATCCCAGAACAATCACTGAGTCAGTGTGACCAGGTTACTGTGACCAAAGGAATTTGGAAGAGGTGCCATTTATTTATAATCTCTCGTTTTTGTTTTTAAAATATCAAATATCATATTTAGTAGATTTATGAGCAGTTGTTCTATTAATAGACAGATTTAAAAGTGCTTGTGTACATTTATTCTGTAAAGTCAACATTAAAGATAGTAACAGCTTGGCAGCAGGAATGTCGAGGTTTGAGCTAAAACGGACATCAGAGAGATTTTAGGTGGATTTGCTGTTGTTGTTTTTTGGGGAAAGTAATGTGTACTCACTCGTGTAAGAGTTTCATGGCCAAATATTTCAGGTAAGGGAAAAAACTTGGATCACTCCATGATATGATGACTTTTCTTTCCTAGTTGGCACAGCACTGGAGTTTTTTAATCAGTTCAGTTCAATTTTATATATATATATATATATATATATATATATATATATATATATATATATATATATATATATATATATATACACACATATATGATACAGATGTTTTTTTTACAGATTATTTTTTAAAGCCAATCATCTGAGCCATGAACGTCATTGACCATTTGTAATGTGTTACACTAGCAAAATGGCTTTAAATGAAATATCTCATACTTGTTACACTCCTGTCTTGCTTCCCTGGTTTTGAAGGGCACTTATTTTAAAGTGTAGTCTTTGTTCCCCATTGTTACAGTGTTCTCTGATGACGTGTTTACTGGCATGACGGTGGGGCAACTTGTCACTCACATGAGATCCACCAATAGCAAACCACAACCATCCAATCAATTCCTCATGGACAAAATCAAGCCTCGCCCTACATTTGTTCTTGTTCCAGAAGCCGTTTCACTCGGATATACTTCACAATAGGGAAGAAAAGACTATCGCAACTTCAGTTTCATGCTGACTTTAACGCTTTGTAGTTTAATCTTAGTTCTCTTGAAAAATAAATGTCTTGCCTTTTACATTTTTAATCTTCAGTATCCACAATAGAACATCAAAACATTTTTTTAAAACTTCCTGCTTGACTTTTTAAATGTAAAACCAAATTATACACACTTAGTTTCTGTCATGAAACTCTAGATGGTGCAGGCTGATGGGTCCTTAACTCACTCTGCTTGCAATCACATCATTCTCTATAGGGCACAGCTGATTGGTTCCTGCTGTATCAGTAGCCAATGTGCTCACTGCTCATCCTTCAAATACTTGGTCAGCATTTGCTGTAGTAGTTGCAGCACGCTTTCAGAAACCCTTCGCCTTCCCCAGCTCCACCTGTATAGATCTGCTTCGGGTAATTCATGTATGCATTATTGTACAGCAGCAGCATGTCTTACTTGCTCACAGCAGCGTGTTGTGTATGTATTGGCAGTAGCAAGCAGCAGCTATATATATATATATATATATATATATTTATATAAAACAGCAGCAGCAGCAACAATAGCAGCGGCAGCAATAACAGCAGCAGCAGCAATAACTAACAACAGCGGCAGCAGAAATAACCAACAGCAGCAGCAGCGGCAGCAGCAGCAACAACAATAGCAGCGGCAACAATAACAGCAACAGCAGCAATAACAGCAGCAGCAACAATAACAGCAGCAGCAGCAACAATAACAGCAACAGCAGCAACAACAACAAAAGCAGCAGCAGCAACAATAACAGCAACAGCAGCAGCAACAATAGCAGCGGCAACAATAACAGCAACAGCAGCAATAACAGCAGCAGCAACAATAACAGCAACAGCAGCAACAACAATAGCAGCGGCAACAATAACAGCAACAGCAGCAATAACAGCAGCAGCAATAACAGCAGCAGCAACAATAACAGCAGCAACAGCAGCAACAACAACAAAAGCAGCAGCAGCAACAATAACAGCAACAGCAGCAGCAACAATAGCAGCGGCAACAATAACAGCAACAGCAGCAATAACAGCAGCAGCAACAATAACAGCAACAGCAGCAACAACAATAGCAGCGGCAACAATAACAGCAACAGCAGCAATAACAGCAGCAGCAATAACAGCAGCAGCAACAATAACAGCAGCAGCAGCAACAGCAGCAACAACAATAACAGCAGCAGCAGCAACAGCAGCAACAACAACAAAAGCAGCAGCAGCAACAATAACAGCAACAGCAGCAGCAGCGGCAACAATAGCAGCGGCAACAGCAACAGCAGCAATAACAGCAGCAGCAACAATAACAGCAACAGCAGCAACAACAATAGCAGCGGCAACAATAACAGCAACAGCAGCAATAACTAACAACAGCGGCAGCAATAACAGCAACAGCAGCAATAACAGCAGCAGCAATAACAGAAGCAGCGGAAATAACCAGCAGCAGCAATAACCAACAGCAGCAACAACAGCAACAGCAGCAGAAATAACAGAAGCAGCAACAATAACAGCAACAGCAGCAACAATAACAGCAGCGGCAACAATAACAGCAACAGCAGCAATAACAGCAGCAGCAATAACCAACAGCAGCAACAATAACAGCAACAGCAGCAACAATAACAGCAGCGGCAACAATAACAGCAACAGCAGCAATAACAGCAGCAGCAATAACAACAGCAGCAACAATAACAACAGCAGCAACAATAACAGCAACAGCAGCAACAATAACAGCAACAGCAGCAATAACAGCAACAGCAGCAATAACAGAAGCAGCAGCAATAACAGCAGCAGCAACAATAACAGCAACAGCAGCAACAACAACAAAAACAGCAGCAGCAACAATAACAGCAACAGCAGCAGCAGCAACAACAATAGCAGTGGCAACAATAACAGCAACAATAACAGCAACAGCAGCAATAACAGCAGCAGCAACAATAACAGCAACAGCAGCAATAACAGAAGCAGCAGCAATAACCAACAGCAGCGGCCGCAGCAGCAACAATAACAGCAGCAGCAACAAAAGCAGTGGCAGCAATAACCAACAGCAGCAGCAGCAACAATAACAGCAGCAACAATAACAGCAACAGCAGCAATAACAGAAGCAGCAGCAATAACAGCAACAGCAGCAATAACAGAAGCAGCAGCAATAACCAACAGCAGCGGCCGCAGCAGCAACAGTAACAGCAGCAGCAACAAAAGCAGTGGCAGCAATAACCAACAGCAGCAGCAGCAACAATAACAGCAGCAGCAATAACAGCAGCAGCAACAATAGCAGAGGCAGCAATAGCAGCAGCAGTGTAGCAGATCAGTTCCGCCAAGACTAAGCCTATTATCATTGTCCATTACCATGCCAAATATTCAGAGAGTTGTCATGAACACCTTTTTAGCATTTATTTTACAATGACATATTGACTTCATTGAACAATGTGTTGACACAAGTGCCAATTGGACACAGATGTGAGCAGGTCTTATTTTAAGCAAACTTCTGTTTCTCTTTAAGATCTTATCAGCGGAGTGTGTGTGGCTTCAGGTGATCCACACAGTGAATCCAGTGAGCTCCAGCTCATATATAACAACAACACTCAAATCCCAATAAAAGAGCTCTTGTGCGCACAAACACTGTCTCTGTTCAAGCACGGTTTGTACCCTTGGTCCCCCCTAAATACTTCTACGGCATGTTTTAATAGCAGGAATCCTTAGGGGCCTCGGCTTGTGTTTGGAGATTAATAAAAACATTGACCAAATGTTCAAATAACAGCATGTTCAAATCTAAAGTCTGTTTTCCATTTATTGAGCTAATAAACAGGTTGTAAAAATGACCATACTTCCTAAAGAAGTATGCCAAGCCAGGTCATAATATGTCCGTGATGATAAAAGATAATATAAATCAGGAGAGTTATGCGCAAATGGCTCCAAACCACAGATGAAAGGCATTTGGGTAATGCATTTATTTTATAAGCTATTAGTTGAAACAATGGCAAGACATCTGAGAGAGAAGTCATCTCTCCTGAATACTTCACTCTTTTGCACTTAAGCTTTTTAGTTGGGATAATTTGTGATCTGAACATTGAATTGGTCAAGCTAAACAACTATATAACTACAACCTTGTATTTGGATTTCAGTTTTGCAATTATTTGTGAACTTTACTAGCAATTATTGAGACAAAATTGCTTTAAAGTAGGGCTTTAATGTTGTGTGCATCATTTTTGTGCATTACTTTACAGGGCATCATAGATAATTGAATGCATTTGGAGCTTTATATTGTGTGCAGCATTTCTGGGCATGTACAGCAAAAATAACAGCTCATAGGTCTTCACCTTTGGCCAGTGTACACTGAAAAAAACCACTCAGACATTGCTAGTACATCTCACAATTAGCCTAATTACAAAGAAACGGCAAGTAACATTGAATTAAACGCGTAGAAAGACTGACTGAAATGGTGTTTTCTTGTAAAAAGTACTCCAGTAATCTTTTGTTTATTCACGACTTCGAAAAACCATTACAGTGTAGGCGCGTGCAGCATTTGTGGGCACGTGCAGGGGAAAAAATGCAATCTAGGTAGGCAGCTCACTCGTTTTTGAGACACAGCCAAACCCCTCACCGCGCGCATACATCGCACTGCCTCCTCATACAAACTTTACGCTGGAATCTGTAGTTCAGTGGATCATTCATGATTTTTCCCTCGCGTAGAGTCGCTTGAACGCTTTGCCATGACGGTACCGGCCCTTACAGTGCTCTCCGTGATGAGTTTGCTCAGTCTGGGTTATCTCTCCCAGGACTGGACGAGTCCGAACCAGGTTGAGCAGCCGAACCATCCGCGTCCGCACATCATCTTTATCATGACGGACGATCAGGGCTTCAACGACATCGGCTACCACAACAGAGACATCCACACACCGACACTGGACAAACTGGCAGCGGAAGGAGTGAAGCTGGAGAACTACTACATCCAGCCCATCTGCACACCATCACGGAGTCAGTTCATCACTGGCAGGTAATTCACTTACTCACTCAGTCAGCTGTTTGTGAGTGTTTTGGCTACATTAATAGCCTAATTAATATCAAAGCACTATGGTATTGACATCATGGTACCAACACAGTAATGTTTCGTAAGGGTGATATTGTTATATTAAAGCAATTTACTATGTCAGGATCATTCAAGACAGCAGTTCTCAAACAGGGGCCCCAGCAAACTTCTAAGGGGGCCTCAAGATGACTTAAATGATTTTAAGACAAAACAGGCATTCATTCATGATTTGAGTTCATTTTGATCCAGACTGATTCACAAATGAATCATTCAGACCGATTTGTGTGTCACTTTGAATGATTCTTTAACACAACTGATTCAAAAGAATGATTCATTCATGATTAATTATATCAGACATTACTTTTTGCTCAACATAACAGCAATATTTAGTCAATAAATATTTTGGGGTAAAACATAACTAGAATATATATTAGTGCTGTCAAATCGATTAATCATGATTAATCGCATCTAACATAAAAGGTTGTTTGTGTGTGTATATATATATATATATATATATATATGTATGTGTGTGTATGTATTTATATATATACACACACACACATATATTTACAAACTTTTATGTTAGATGTGATTAACTAATATATATATATATATATATATATATATATATATATATAGTATCTCACAGAAGTGAATACACCACTCACATTTTTGTAAATATTTTATTATATCTTTTCATGTGACAATGTCACTTTGCTAAAGTAGTGAGTGTACAACTTGTATAACAGTGTAAATTTTCTGTCCCCTCAAAATAACTCAACACACAGCCATTAATGTCTAAACTGCTGGCCACAAAAGTGAGTACACCCCTAAGTGAAAATGTCCAAATTGGGCCCAATTAGCCATTTTCTCTCCCCGGTGTCATGTGACTCAAGGTCACATTAGTGTTACAAGGTCTCAGGTGTGAATGGGGAGCAGGTGTGTTAAATTTGGTGTTATCGCTCCCACTTTCTCATACTGGTCACTGGAAGTTCAACATGGCACCTCATGGCAAAGAACTCTCTGATAAAAAGAATTGTTGCTCTACATAAAGATGGCGTAGGCTATAAGAAGATTGCCAAGACCCTGAAACTGAGCTGCAGCATGATGGCCAAGACCATACAGCGGTTTAACAGGACAGGTTCCACTCAGAACAGGCCTCGCCATGGTCGACCAAAGAAGTTGAGTGCACGTGCTCAGCGTCATATCCAGAGGTTGTGTTTGGGAAATAGACGTATGAGTGCTGCCAGCATTGCTGCGGAGGTTGAAGGGTGGGGGGTCAGCCTGTCAGTGCTCAGATCATACGCCGCACACTGCATCAAACTGGTCTGCATGGCTGTCGTCCCAGAAGGAAGCCTCTTCTAAAGATGATGCACAAGAAAGCCCGCAAACAGTTTTACTGGAACCATGTCCTGTGGTCTGATGAGACCAAGATAAACTTATTTGGTTCAGATGGTGTCAAGCGTGTGTGGTGGCAACCAGGAGAGGAGTACAAAGACAAGTGTGTCTTGCCTACAGTCAAGCATGGTGGTGGGAGTGTCATGGTCTGGGGCTGCATGAGTGCTGCCGGCACTGGGGAGCTACAGTTCATTGAGGGAACCATGAATGCCATCATGTACTGTGACATACTGAAGCAGAGCATGATCCCGCAGGGCAGTATCCCAACATGATAACGACCCCAAACACACCTCCAAGACGACCACTGCCTTGCTAAAGAAGCTGAGGGTACCTAAACCCTATTGAGCATCTGTGGGGCATCCTTAAACAGAAGGTGGAGGAGCGCAAGGTCTCTAACATCCACCAGCTCTGTGATGTCGTCATGGAGGAGTGGAAGAGGACTCCAGTGGCAACCTGTGAAGCTCTGGTGAACTCCATGCCCAAGAGGGTTAAGGCAGTGCTGGAAAATAATGGTGGCCACACAAAATATTGACACTTTGGGCCCAATTTGGACATTTTCACAGGGGTGTACTCACTTTTGTGGCCAGCAGTTTAGACATTAATGGCTGTGTGTTGAGTTATTTTAAGGGGACAGCAAATTTACACTGTTATACAAGCTGTACACTCACTACTTTACATTGTAGCAAAGTGTCAAGAGTCTTCAGTGTTGTCACATGAAAAGATATAATAAAATATTTACAAAAATGTGAGTGGTGTACTCATTTCTGTGAGATACTGTGTGTGTGTGTGTGTATATATATATATATATATATATATATATTACCATATGGTAGCACTTTAGTTTGGGGTCCAATTCTGACTATTAACTAAATGCTAATTAGCATGCATATTACTAGGATATTTGCTGTTTATTAGTAAAGCATAAAGCACATATTAAAGGGTTAGTTCACCCATAAATGAAATATCTGTCATTAATTACTCACCTTCATGTCGTTCCACACCTGTAAGACCTTCATTCATCTTCAGAGCACAAATTAAGATATTTTTGATAAAATCCGAGAGGTTTTTTTATCCTCCATTGAAAGGAACGTAATTACCACATTCAGTGTCCAGAAAAGTAGTAAAAACATTGTTAATAGTCAGCGTGACTACAGTGGTTCAACCTTAATGTTATGAAGATTTCAGCTTTCATCAAAATATCTTAATTTGTGTTCTTATTTATTTAATTAGTAATTAATGACAGAAATTAGATTTTTGGGTGAACTAACTAACCCTTTAATGCCTTATTCTGTTGGACCATATTCTACATCCCATAATCTTACCCAATACCAATACCAATACCATAATCACCCTAAGTGAGTATGCATGAAATGAATAAATCTGTATGCAAGTTTTTGTCAATTAATTTCCCTTCTCTCCTTCACTCTAGATATCAGATCCATACGGGTCTCCAGCACTCGATAATCCGCTCCCGACAGCCCAGCTGCTTGCCCTTTGATCTCCGGACATTGCCGCAGCGGCTGCAGGATGCAGGATACTCCACACACATGGTTGGCAAATGGCACCTGGGCTTCTACAAGCGCGATTGCCTCCCGACCCGCCGCGGATTCCACACGTACTTCGGCTCTCTGACGGGAAGCGTGGACTATTACACTTACAAGTCATGTGATGGGCCAGGAGTTTGCGGGTACGACCTTCACGAGGGCGAGAGAGTGGCGTGGGGTCAGGGTGGACGTTATTCCACGCACTTATACACGCAAAGAGTCCGAAAGATCCTTGCCGCTCATGATCCTTCATCCCAACCTCTCTTTGTTTTCCTCTCCTTCCAAGCCGTCCACACTCCGTTACAGTCACCGAGAGAATATGTCTACCCGTATCGGCAAATGGGAAACGTGTTTCGCCGGAAATACGCTGGGATGGTTTCTGCTGTCGACGAGGCGGTACGAAATGTTACCTACGCACTCCGAAAGTACGGCTATTATAAGAACAGTGTCATTATTTTTTCTACAGATAACGGCGGACAGCCTCTGTTTGGAGGCAGCAATTGGCCTCTACGGGGAAGAAAGGGAACGTACTGGGAAGGAGGCGTCCGCGGGATTGGATTCGTACACAGTCCGCTGTTGAGACGCAGGAGGAGAGTTAGTCGGGCTCTGGTTCACATCACTGACTGGTACCCGACGCTAATGGGCCTCGCGGGAGGAAATGTTTCCCAGATGGAAGGGCTCGACGGATATGACATGTGGGAAACCATTAGCGACGGGAAAGAGTCTCCAAGGTTGGAGATCCTTCATAATATTGATCCGCTTTACAACGCTGCCCGACACGGATCTTTGAAAAGCGGTTATGGGATCTGGAATACTGCTGTACAGGCAGCGGTTCGAGTCGGAGACTGGAAGCTCTTGACGGGAAATCCCGGATACGGAGACTGGATTCCTCCTCAGATGCTCGGAAACTTCCCAGAATCTTGGTGGAATTTGGAACGCCACATGGAACCGAAGAAATCCTTGTGGTTGTTCAATGTGGCGGATGATCCGTACGAGCGTTACGATCTCGCAGAACGGCGGCCAGACGTGGTCAAGCAGCTCCTGGCTCGGTTAGTGTTCTACAACCGGACCGCCGTTCCGGTCCGCTACCCTTCGGAAGACCCCAGAGCCGATCCGAGCCGAAACGGAGGAGCTTGGGGTCCTTGGGAAGGAGATGGAGAGAACTGGGAGGCGTTTTATCTTAGAAAAAGGAAAGTCAAGAAGCAAAAGCGGAAGTTCTGCAAAATGAAGTCATTTTTTAGGAGACTTAATATTAGAATGATGTCAAACAGGATTTGAACAAACACATCCTGCGTGAACTGACTCTCACAGATCCTGCTGACAGTAACACGTTATTACATTAGGGACTTGTATTATAAATCCGCCTGGTATGAAGATGATTTGAATTCAAGTCCCGTGATCACATTCACTGAACCATGTGTTTCTGCTTTCTTGATTTTTAACCATCCACATCATTTCTGTGACCCCTGCGGTTTCTGATAATGTGACCTCGCATCCCTGTGCAATGAGTGTTGAAGGAATTCATTTTAGAAATGAGTTTTGTATCCTCCCTGATCTGGTGAACACCTCATATTTGTTAAACCTAGTGTTAGCTGCTAGTCAGTGAATTTGTTTTGAGCTTGTACTGTATGTGACTGTGTGTTTGTTTGCTGCTTGAATCTACAGGGTTTTAAAACACAATGTTTTGTATTATTATTATTATTATATGTGATATTAGTTCAATTAAAATAAACTTTTTTTTCCCCAAAAGACTCAAATTCTCTTGTACTAAGACTAATGCAGTTTCCAGTGGACTGATTGCCCTCTAGTGGACACCTGAGATTCTGTATTGACACCAGAGGACAAATAAAAGTGCATGGATGTTTGTTAGACTTCTTGATTTTGTTACAAATACATGCAGAGCATATCGCCTGTTTACCTACAGGAACACTGGCTAGGACCTTCTGGGACTGTGCTATACAGTAACTGCACATACGGTATAAAGGTCTGCTTGTTACGCGTGTCTTTCAGAGAAACGGGCCTCTCAGGTGAGGGCGCCAGACTCTGAGAAACTCCTGACTCTTAACTGCTTGACTTCATTTTATTGAGATGCATACTGTACTGACTCATCTCCTGAACATATAGAAATTCTGTATTTAAATGTTTAAGTATTTTAAGAATTAGTTTTATTTATTTAAATGTTTTAAGTATTAGCCCTCCTGTTATGTGCAAATTTCAGCAATGTTTTTGTGTGGGGTCAAAATGCTCCTAGACATCACCGATTGGGTAAAAATGTGTAGAGGCATTTTGAAAACTCTGTAAGACAAGATGTGCATGTTTATGAATTCTGCTAATAAATACCATTAGCATATTTTTTAGAGATGATTTGGGGTCCATTTGACCCTAAAAAGAGGTTTAGTTTTGTTTATTTAAATGTTTATTCTAAAAGATATTTATTTGTTTATTTAAATGTTTTAAGTATTATAAGAATTCATTTATTTAAATAGTTAAAGTATTATAAGAATTAGTTTTATTTATTCAAATGTTTAAAGTATTCTAAAATTAGTTTATTTAATTTTTATTACAATTTTTGAGGTATTCTAAGAATAAGTTGTATGTATTTTTTTTAATTATTAGATATTATTCAAATGTTTTAAGCAATTTATTTTATTTGTTTACTTATATATATGTATATGTATATATATGTATGTGTGTGTGTGTATATATATATAGATAGATAGATAGATAGATAGATAGATATAATATTAATATTTACTCCTTTTTAGTCTAAAGGGAAAACCTCATATCAAAAAAAGTAAACACTCATTTTGGCATAATAGCGTAATATTGTTGGTTAATGTTATTAATGAAAGCTGAAATATATATATTAAAATAGCATTATATATCGGAGGTCAAATACTTTCACTACAGGTTAGTACTCATCCTGTCCTACCATATTTTAACACTAATTATCGCCATTTTGTTTTGATCAGTCGCATCCACACGTCATTCTAACAAATGCTTGGTTAGCTGTTATAATAAATATGAAATATTTTACTTATTAACTCATCAATACAGCTGAATTATCTATATCTTAGATGTATTTATTGATATCTTGTAGTATAGATATGATACTGGCCTGTCACATCTGTGCGCGCTCCCGCTTGTAAAAGTCTGTATAAAGGTGAACGAGTCCGTAAACGCGGGTCACTGCAAGTCAAACAACCGACCAATCAGAGGCCTCCTAACAGTCTTTCTATTCGTACGGCGCCTCTGATTGGTCGAGAGATTGGAGACCAAACAAAACGGGAAAAGTAGTAAACGCTCGCAGTCAGACAAACGCATGTGCGGTTATCAGAAGAGTTCGGTCTCGTACAGGTCAGTAGAGCCGGTCTGAAGTTTATTTGCGTTTCTAACATGCAACATATAACATGTTCATCTTCGTAAATAATGAAGTGCATCGCATAACAGCAGCTTTGTTTTCATGTTTTCATTCCATGATGCGCGTAAATAACTGCAGAAGGACATGTGTATGAAACTGAAATATGACACTATGAACTCAATGAGCAATGCAGTTTAGTCTTCAGTTGTTGTTGCTGTTAGGAAAGGTCATTTCATAATTTAACGAATGCACATTGTGTGGAGTGCAAACGCTTTTTATGCAGCATATGTCTTGTGTGCTGACTGACGTGACTCTGTGTTTAATAATTAAAGATCCCACTCTTGGTTTATGAATTAGAGACACGTCATCTGTCATATGTGTCCGACTATAAACTATGACTCAGGTTCTTAATTTAACTTGCTGACCTCTAAATGCCTTAATCGTGTGGTGTAGCAAAGCTAGAATTATAGATGCTAATTTTCCACACAGAAACTGATCATTAATCTGTTTTAAAGTTTTTGAGCTTGTTATTGAATGTCATCTTGCATAAGATCCATCATGTCCCTTTTGACCTTGTTCTATGGCAACAGCCATGTTTCTGTTTATTGTTTCCATTCCCAGCATCCCTCTTGCTTGCAGAAGTCACCTGTGTGCATAAATTAAGGTTTAGGCGTTCATTGGAAAGAAGCCAGTGCATTTTACCTTTAGGAGAATCTCACTTTCCATTGCGATTTTTAAGATTTGCCACCATTGTGAAGCCGTATTACACTATGATTATAGACTGTCTCTAGCCCTCATTGTGGGTTGGTTTCATCGTGTTTATGCAACGTTTTATTTCTGTGTAAGATAATGCGATTCATGGGTATGGAAGCTTGTTTCTACCATGGAAGAAAAAATAAATAATGGAATTAAAAAAGGGCAGTTCTGAGAAGAAGAAGAAAAAAAGTCAGAATTACGAGTTATAGACTGGCAATTCTGAGAAAAAAAAGTCTGAATGTGATAAACTCACAATTGCAAAAAAGTCAGAACTGTGAGATAAAAGTTGAGATAAAGTCAGAATTGTGAATTATGAACTTGAAAACGAGAAAGTCAACTGCGAGAAATAATCTTGGAATTGCTAGAAATAAAGTCAGATTTGCGATATATAAACGTGGAAATGTGAGAAAGTTAATCAATTACGAGATATAAACTCGGAAACTTGAAAACGTGAGAGTCAGTTATGAAAAATAAACTTGGAATTGCAAGAAATAATGTCAGAATTAGAGCTGAGTATTGACACAATTTTCATGATTCGATTCGATTTCTATTCACATGCTTGCAATTCGATCCGATTTCGATTCAGTTCGATTATTTTGGATGTAGTATATCAGTTACAGTACATGGCAAATTTTCTAGAGTAAAAAAATCTCAACTAATGCTGTAAACTACACATGAGAGTCATTTGGTACTACTTTACTATAATATTGAAGGTTAAAATTAACTTATTTATATACAAACACTTAAATTACAATCAGTTATATATTTTTATACAAGTTTAGAATTACATAATCATATTTCTACTCCAATTCAGGTTTTTTTTTTTTTTTTTTTTTAAATAAACATTTAAATCGTGGCTGCCATAACTGATTTATTCAAACATGTATTAAATATTGAAGAACATTGTAATGAATATGTAACGGTGCATATCTATATTTATCAGAATGCTGCTTTCTAGAGTTCATTTTTCTAGCTGACTAATGAGTTTATGGTCACTGAATATGTTTTTCTGAGGTAAATGTGGCGTTATGTGACATTGTTTACAAGCTGTTTTATTGACGTCTTTCCGAGGTTGAAACACTGATTGAGCTATTACACGAGACATGACACGGATTTCGGTAAAATGTACTGTATGTTTTAACATACCTTCAGATGTTTAGTCATGTTTATTTCGCGCTGTAACTGGTATTAAAGCGCTCCGTGCTGCCGCTTCTCTTTAACTAAGGCGCTAAAGCGATCTGTCACGCCACATTAAACAGCTCCAAAACGGTATTTATTTTTTGAATCTCGTAATAAGATGGACGTCATTTGAAATCTAAGACTTTGCTTCATATCAAAAGTAACAAAGCACAAAGATTATTTTGTTCTGGGGTCCGTTCTTCGTACCTCGCTTAATACATCTGAGATGATTTGACAGATGCTAGATCTTCTAATCGTGATAACTGATCTCTGGCTAATTTGGTTCTTCAAACGAATTTGTGGATTGGATTAAAATAGCAGGATTGAATTGTCTGAGATTACGGTTACTGTGTTCCTTGAAAAGGGCAGATCTATCGATACTCAAAACCACGATCAGCAATGCAGCGATTGAAGATGAAGTTATCTGCATCTCCTGCGCTGCATCAAGCCACTCCCATAATAGCGTCACCACTCAAATTAATGCATGTCTCAGAATAACTGTACAAGCATTTGTACGATTGTAAAGTAATGATTCCATCATAAGAAAGCGAGAAAGTAAGTGACAAGATATAAACTTGGAATTACAAGAAATAAAGTCAGAATTGCGAGATATGAACATGGAAACTTGAGACTCAATTATGAGATTTATACTTCAAATTGAAAGAAATAAAGTCAGAATTGCAAGATATGAACATGGAAATCTGAGAGTCAATTATGAGATATAAACTTGGAATAGGAAGAAATAAAGTCAGAATTGCGAGATATGAACATGGAAATTTGAGAGTCAATTATGAGATATAAACTTGGAATAGGAAGAAATAAAGTCAGAATTGCGAGATATGAACATGGAAATTTGAGAGTCAATTATGAGATATAAACTTGAAAATGTGAGAAAGTCAATTATGAGATATAAACTTGAAATAGGAAGAAATAAAGTCAGAATTGCGAGATATAAATGTGGAAACACAAGAAAGTAAGTTACAAGATATAAACTTGGAATCACAAGAAATAAAGTCAGAATTGTGAGATATAAATGTGGAAATGTGAGAAAGTCAATTATGAGATTTATACTTCAAATTGAAAGAAATAAAGTCAGAATTGTGAGATATAAACGTGGAAATGTGAGAAAGTCAATTATGAGATATAAACTTGAAATAGGAAGAAATAAAGTCAGAATTGTGAGATATAAATGTGGAAATGTGAGAAAGTAAATTATGAGATATAAACTTGGAATAGGAAGAAATAAAGTCAGAATTGCGAGATATGAACATGGAAATTTGAGAGTCAATTATGAGATATAAACTTGAAATGTGAGAAAGTCAGTTATGAGATATAAACTTGGAATAGGAAGAAATAAAGTCAGAATTGCGAGATATGAACATGGAAACTTGAGAGTCAATTATGAGATTTATACTTCAAATTGAAAGAAATAAAGTCAGAATTGCGAGATATAAACGTGGAAATGTGAGAAAGTCAATTATGAGATATAAACTTGGAATAGGAAGAAATAAAGTCAGAATTGCGAGATATGAACATGGAAATTTGAGAGTCAATTATGAGATATAAACTTGGAAATGTGAGAAAGTCAGTTATGAGATATAAACTTGAAATAGGAAGAAATAAAGTCAGAATTGCGAGATATGAACATGGAAACTTGAGAGTCAATTATGAGATTTATACTTCAAATTGAAAGAAATAAAGTCAGAATTGCGAGATATGAACATGGAAACTTGAGAGTCAATTATGAGATATAAACTTGGAAATGTGAGCAAGTCAAGTCACCTTTATTTATATAGCGCTTTTTACAATGTAGATTGTGTCAAAGCAGCTTTACAGTGATAACTGGTACATTATTTTGGCTGCACAGCAGCTCTTAAGGAATAGTGTCAATGCAGGTAGATCAAAGCACTGTTGAATATCAAATATCAATTGTCAAGTGTCCCCAACTAAGCAAGCCAAAGGCGACAGCGGCAAGGAACCCAAACTCCAACAGGTGACATCAGGTGGCAAACAGGTGTTAAAATGGAGAAAAAAACCTTGGGAGAAACCAGGCTTAGTCGGGGGGCCAGTTCTCCTCTGGCAAACAGTGCTTTGTTACGACTCAGGTTGCTATCATAAGTCAGATAGGATCGCAACATTCAAAGTATTTAATTCAGTTCCATCCAGCTGAGGATCGTATTCATCACGCCGGTATGGACGGCTGTTGAGGAGCTGCGCCACTGGTTGTCATGTTGATGAGGCCTTCACAGTGCATGATCTAGTTGACTCAATCTCTGCTGATACTTCAGGGCTGCGTTGTGGTCGTGTCAAGGCGCAGGTCCTCGATCTCACCTGGATGCGGCCCGGATCCGGTTGACTACGGTAAACCTCGGCATAAACAGAAAGACTAATATTAGCGTAGATGCCATTATTAGATAAACAGATTCTGATTCTGTTTAGATGAGATAAACAGAAAGTCAAATATGAGGAACTGCAAAAAGTCTGAATTGCAAGATAAACGGTTGCAATTTCCCTTGTCATTTTTTAATTCTGTGGCAGAAACAAGCTTCCATACTTTAGTGTTCTTGCAGAGCTTGTTTAGTTTGGCCATTGTGTTGCTAATGAACAGGTTAGGTGGAAACTGAAGTTTTGGAAACGGACTCTGACAGGCAGGACAAAAGGTCACTGGCGTCTGAGCGTGTGAATGTTTGCCTGTAGCTCACATCTGTTCATCTTTATTAATAATCTATGCTGCTGATTGTTGTATCCATTCATGCATTTTGTATGAAGGTCAAAAGTTTATATGGCATGATATATTTTGTCAACAAATTCAACCTTTGTCCCGATCAGAAACATGTGACAAATTAAGATATCACAAGGTCAGACTGATACTGCCTGTCAGATTTAACTCAAATGTTGTTCACTATGATGCAACAGGCTCATCAGTGTTGCGATTACGCAATTGGTGGTATTTTACTGGATCAAAGATACAACTTCTACTCTCAGTTTGACTGTAGTTTTTAGCTGCCTGTGTTTTTATCACTGATAGAACGATAAATCTGCTGATTGATTGATCAATATTTATTTATTGATGGTCATTGCAGAGGTGAGCGCTTCCTGACTCATTTGTGTTTGTTCAGACTCATTGGAACTTGTCATTGCGAACTTGTTTGACAGAACATGACCGTGTGATGCAACCTTGTCTGCTGAAACTATGTCAACATTCCTTATATGAATGACTGAATGAGATCTAATGTGAATGTTAGAGTGGTGAATCTCAGTAAACCTGTCAAGAGCATGTCTGGGTCATATTTCAACCCAAAGTCTAGAAAAAAATGTGCTTTGCGTTCAGCTTTTGATTTTGAAAAATGGGTTTTGGGGTGACCCTTCATATCACGGGAAAGCTGAGTCTCATGTGGATGTCACGTGTCCATCATAAATTGCATGCCTTAAATATATCTGGATCTGTTCCACTCAGCCTCATGCCACTGTTTTCCATTTGTTGTGCCACTGTTTTTAAATAGCAGCACTGGTCTGGGAGGGGGTTCGTCTGCCCCCATCGGGTGACCAGCCTGAGGGTCTGTCATTGGTCTCACCCACCCCCGTCACAGCCGGAGTTTAAAGGACGTGGCCGTGGTCACGTTACCTTTGCCCTGGAAAGTTTGTACAGCAGTGGAATGAGACGATGTGTTTGTATTTATCAGCAGCTCTTGACGGGGTCGACACCAAACCCAGGAGATAACGAGGAAATGTTCGATAAATGAACAGAAGTGTGATGCTATCACAGGCAGTGATTGACCGATATATCAGATAGGCAGATTAATCAGCTGATATTTAGAAATGTAGCAATTTTTTGGCATTAAATTTTGTTCAAAAACTTAGTTTTCTATGTGAATATATAGTAAAGTGTAATTTATATCCAGTGATCAAAGCTGTATTTTCAGCATCATTACTCCAGTCTTCAGTGTCACATGATCCTTCAGAAATCATTCTAATATGCTGATTTGATGCTCAAGAAACATTTCTGATTATTTGATAAAGAGAAAGTTCAAAAGAACAGCATTTATTTGAAATGGAGATCTTTTGTAAATCACTTGTAAATACATTGTACTGACCCCAAACTACGGTCTTTTATCACTGAATGTCAGCCTGATGTAATCAACATGTCTTTCTTGTTTAGTATTGACCCAATAACAATCATATCTCGTCAGGTTGCATGTTTGACTTCCTGCTTTGTGATTGGCTGACAGAGCAGATCCTAAGAGTGTGTGCGTCCAATAAGCAGCAGGAAGGCGTCTGACGTGCAGTTGCACATAAACTCAACCTGTAGTTGTTCAGATTGGACTGTTGTTACCTTCACCTGGTCATTTCACCTTCCTGCTGCAGTGATTTTGTGGGTGAAGGAGACACAGCAGTACCCACGTTTGGACGCACCTTATTCTGCTAGTCTCAGGTGAAGTGTGTGTGTTTTGTGTTGGTCCTAGCTAAGATGGTTTGACTTTGCTGTCAGCAGCTATATTGTGTGATGAAGGACAGTTTTCAAGTCAGACGTGTTTTTGTCTATGCTGAGGGGTTGAAGAAACCGTATTGCTTTTGACAGAACGCAAAGAATTTAGTATTTTCTGTTTGATTCTGAATGGAAGCATATTGAATGGTTTTGTAGTGCTTTAGCTCTTTAACTCTGTGTTGTTTAAATGTAGTCATGCACGACTTTACAGGGTTTCATGCTGTGTCTGTGTCTGAGCGAAGGCAGGACAATTTCCCCCGGGGCAGTAAGAATAGAAGTGGGTGAGAGGTTAAGGGAGTAACGCGTCCTCGCAAGGTTTAACATGAATCACATAGCTGACTAAGGTGACTCACAGCCCGTCTCTTACCTAATGCTGCTGCTAACTGAGTTAGCTTGTTGCAAATGAAGCTTGTAGTTATATAGTTGATTGGAATATTGTAATGTTTAGTTGGATCACTTCAGTATTCTATGGAAGCTTGTTTTCTCTATGGAATAAAACAATTTAAAGATAATTGCAACTTTTTTTCTCACAATTGCGAGTTATAAAGTCCAATTCTGAGGATAAAAAACATATAAACTCTAAATTCTGACTTTTTTCTTGAGAAAAAAAAATTGCAAAAAAAGTTAAAATTGCAAGAAAAAAAGTCACAACTGTGATTTAAAAAGTTACAATTGTGAGAAAAGGTTGCAACCTTTTTTTTTTTTTTTAACTTTTTTTTTTTTCATTCTGGCAGAAACAAGCTTCCATAATATTCAGATCCTCAATTTCTGTGATAAATTGTCCAACTAAAAAACTTTTTTTTTAACTTAAAATGTATTATTTATTAATATTTTGAATTAGATTTTGTTTATATTTTCCATTTTCATTTTAACTTCAGTTAGTTTTAGTATTTGTATTTTTTGTCATAAGTTTTTTTAATATGTGTATATAGGTTTTATTAATTTTTTTTTTTTTTTTTCAGTTTCACTTTTAGTTTAGTACATCATTAAACTAAATATAAATCGGAAATGTTGCCTTGGCAACTAGCTAAAATAAAATAAGTATTTTAAGTAGTAATTTTTTTTTTAGTTATAGTTTTAGTTTCAGTTATAATAATAACCCTGTGTAGGAGTTTCAATTTAAAACAATTTTCACAGAAAAAATTCTCTAGTATCTAGTAAATTTCACAAATAATTACAAAGAAACTTAAAATACTTTTTTTGTATAAATTTGTATAAATGTAATTTTGACATAGAAAGACTGAAATATATTTTCTTGTAAAACGTACTCCAGTAATTTTTATGTTATTTACAGCTTTGAAAAAAACTTGCAGTAATGAAAATCTGGGGAAAAGGTGCTTATTTGTCATGAAAATAATGTCAATGCGAAACACTTAGTGAACATTAGTTGTAGGTCTAAGTGCTGTTTTTGTCCAGAACCTGATTTGTGAAGTTTTGTAAGGTTTAATGACATGTTAGAGGAGAGTTGCCTGCTGGGAAGGTTAGTTGAATTACAGGTGAAGTAGATTAACACAACTTTACACAACATCTGAGAGTTGATTGAGTTTGACCTTTCATCACTGACTGTGTTTCTGTCACAGTTCACTGATTACAAATTGATTGCTAAGATTGAATCAAAAGGGTTTTGACAAGAACATAATATTTCATAACACTTGGCAGGATTTTACAGCACAATAATGTGCCAGATGTTACACAACTATTTTTTATGAACTGTTGGAGGAAAATAAGCAAACAGCCAGACAAACACACATTTTCACATTGTCTTGTTAGTATTTTCATATTTCTCATATTTCCTTTGATTTTTATCCAAAAAAAAAAAAAAAAATTAAAAGGAGAAATATAATTTAATATTTTGCATGAAGAAAAAGAAGTATTTTATAGGATTTTGTTTTTTCATTGTGACATTGGACTTAATCTTAATCTGTATCTTTTTTATTTTTTAAATTCTTTTTGTAACTTTCATTTAATCTTTTTATTCTCTGCTTTTATTGTTATTTTATGATTATTTTAATTCTTTTTCTATGTAAAGCAACTTGAATTACCATTGTGTATGAAACGTGCTATATAAATAAACTTGCAAAAAAAACTTTCAACATAATTTTCATGGCAAATAAACAATTACTCTGTAATACATTTTCAGCTTTTTGTAGTATCTTCAATAATTATTTGCGTTAGTTTTTCATTACGTGTTAAAATGTACATCAGCATAAATTAAAAGCAATGCCACAAATAATAGCATGACGTATAAATACTTTACCATTTGCCCCGCCCTCAATCACTGTAGTTGTATCTGAGACTGGAAGAGTTTGGTTCGTGTCGTTCATGTCGAGAAGACGCTGTTTTCTGCTGCCAAAGCAAATCCACTTTGATGAGATTGATACGGTAAAACTGATGCCATCGTTGCTGTTCGTATCACTGTGTATCAAGTGCTGAGGAAGAGCTGAAATCCTTATATAGTAATGGGCGTTTGGCGGAGAGAGACCGAATCTTCGAACGAACTGTTTCAGACACTGTGAGAAAAGAGCTGATGCTGTAATGGATATTATGACAAAATTAAAGTGTTTTTTGACCTTGGATGAATGTAAACCTGTTGTAGGAAAATCCAAAACAACATTAGGAGCTTTATAATAGCATAATAGGGCACTTTAATATTATTGTGGGGTGCTTGGAAATGTGTCAAGGGTCGTGTAATTCTGTTTAATTCTGGATATATGTATGATACCGGTGTCAAAGACAAATTTCTGGATGGACAATGCAGTTAAACTAACCTAAAACTATCACTGCAGGAGTTTTAATATAACCCCTACCGTCCTCCACAGATACAGTTTGCTGTAGTCATGCAGGCACACGAGCTGTTGAAGCAGCTGAGAATCCCTGAGCTGTCCGAGGTCAGGGATTATTTCCGCAGCCTCTCCACCAACACGCTCCTCGGCATGGGCGCGTTCACTGCCGTCACGGCGTACTGGTACGCCACGAGACCCAAAGCCCTCAAACCGCCCTGTGACCTGCGCATGCAGTCGGTAGAGCTCCCGGTAAGTGAACGTGCTGTTGAGATGATCTCAAATCCGGTCTTGTTGCTATCAGAGATTTGATATAAAACATATCTGATGATTGCATTTGTTTTTGTCAATCAGGGTGGAGAGTTTGCTCGTCGAGCGGCCATTTTAAACGGAGGCCCACTTTTGACCTATTTCTACGAAGACGCCAAGACCATGTACGAGTGCTTTCACAAGGGCCTGAGGGAGTCAAGTACGTACTCATCGGTTTTATTTCAACCTCGGAGCAAACCAAGCTTCACTTTGAGTCACGTGTGTTAGAATGTCAAATCAAGTCTTTTCACCATACACATCAAAATCATCATGTTAAAGAGGACATATTTTGCTTTTTTTCACATGTTCATCTTTCTTTAGTGTGTAATTTTTGCTGTTTGAGCATGAAAAAGTCCCTCCAGCAGGAGTTATTCTCAATATCAGCGTCACTGTTTCTGAACTCCCTGAAACGCCTCCATTGTAGTCTTGAGTTTTCTTTACAATATTCCTCATTTAAATCATTTATACGCAGAATAAAGGGGCGGGGCCTGGTTGAGTTAGTTAGTAGTGTGTTGAAACTGGTGGTTATGGTAAGAGGCGGGACATTTCTCTTATGGCCAATCACAACACACTGCTCCAGCCGACCAATCAGAGCACATTGTGCTTTTCAGAAGGAGGGGCTTCATAGAGACAGGAACTAAACAGAGCGTTACTGACAGACTGGGAAGAGAGGAGCTGCAACAATGGAGAATATGAGGAAAATAATCAACATTCAAGCAGAAAAACCTGTTCTAGTGGAGTCAAAAACAACATCAAGACTTTGTAAAAAGGCATTAAATGGACTTTTTTAAGTTTATAATATCTTTATGTCTTATAGTTGCATTTAGCAGATTTAAGCTGGATGATAGTAATTTACATTTTTCCATGATACATACAATTCAACCAGTTGAGATTTGCTATATTATATATATCGCCCTACGCAAGTGTATGTATGCGGATAAAGTTGCACATATAAAAAGCTGTGTAATAGTATAGTTACATTTTGCGATGAAATGTGATGTCAGCATGTGCTAAAGTAGACACATTATGTTGAATGTATAAAAACAACAATTGCAAACTCAAACTGCCGTGTATCTCAAACGTCTTAATATTTGCCTTTCAGAAAACGGTCCCTGCCTGGGATCCAGAAAACCAAAGCAGCCGTATGATTGGCTTTCATACTCAGAGGTAGGATGACACTTCTGTTTTAACTCTTAGTGATTCAGACTGGCAAGATTTTTTCTGCAGGTTCAGATTTGATTTTGAGCTTCTGTTGTTTTCATTAACCTCGGTACAAAAATTGATGCATTTATTTTTGATCATATTTATGTTTTATTTTATATTTCTCATTACATATTAAGCCTTTTTTTACTTTTACATTATTAGTTTGAAAACACACAATTTATACCATGCAATAATACTCAACAGCAGCTATAAATTCACAATCAGATTTTTGCTAGAAATGATGACATGCAATAATCTGTTCATAATTTAGGTAGGTTAGGTCATTTTACCTTGGTGACATTTGGTGCTGCTCGTGTGACGGTCAAAAATTACTGAATTTTTCCTATTTCAATGAAATTAATGTACTATCTTTTAGTTTGATAATGTTTTTTATTTAATATTTTGTATTTTTATGGGGTTTTATGGTACTAAATTATATTTATGCAGTATTTATAATCCACCTATTAACTGTCAAAAATAAAATTTCCAGCGTAAGCTGTGGTAAATCTTGTTTATTATTAGGAAAAATGCACAAAAATAAATAAATTAATAAATAAATATATAAATAAATACATTTTATATGAAATATATATTTTCCAAAACTGTGAGAAAATCAAAGACATGCATCTAAACAAGTTGTGTTCCAAATTTGAGGTTGATATCTCAAAAAATGAGCTTTCAGTAAGATCTTGTTTGGGCGCAGTACCAAACGTTTCCACTAGATGAAATTCGTCTTCCATTCATTTCCAATGCGCTTATTTTTGACCGCGGTGAAAAATGACTAAACAGCACCAGAGGGTTAAATCAGTTCACAACATTCAATACATCACAGAAAACCAAATGTTTATGTTTGTAAGACATAAAAGTACTAATATAAAATGTGACAATGCAGAATGACAAGTCTTTTACATCTTTGAGCACTGGATTATAGCTACTTTATTATAGCTCACGTTTAGTCTTCTCTCAGCTCTCAAGTTAATAAGTTACCTGCTCATTTCATAATAACTCAACATAATAACTCCAGTCCCTACTGGACTGACATCCAACATGCTGTAAAACCTGTAAAGTAATTCATCCTTTGCTTTGAAGGACTCGTACAGCGAGATGCTGTTCTTTCAAAGTGTGTAATCTGTATGAACTCAGAGCGTCTGACACACACCTGTAGAGAAGCTGGTTTTGGATTTCAGACCACTTGATTGCAGGTTTTGCAGATCGTTGACATGGTTGTAAAGGTTGCACTGGTCAGACTATTGTGTAAAGGGCTTGTGGGAACCTGTTTAACTGCAGAAGCATTGTCCTGCACCTTACTTAATGCACATTCCTGGCTTCTCTGATGATTATTTTCTTGATCAAACTGATCAAATGCATACATGCATAAATGTATGCATGCACCATTATCATTATCATTAATTTAAGTTCTTTAAATTGGAATTGAATTTAAACATATTTATGATACTCTTTGATCTTTTGCTTTATTTTCTCCTCCCTTCTTGTGTACAGTGAACTGCATTTAACTAATCGTTTTCTTTGGGTGTGTTATTTGTCATTTCCTCTTCCTCAGGTGATTGAGCGAGCGGAGAATTTGGGATCAGCATTTCTACACAAAGGACACTCGAAAAATGGAGACCCCTACATTGGCATCTTCTCTCAGAACAGGCCAGAGGTCAGAGCTGTGACATGTGATTTATTACCCATTTGTGCTCTGTAAAAAATAGTTGTTGGTTTAACTTAAAAAGCAGGCATCCAGGTTACTTAATTTGAAACAAACAAAATTGAGTTAATAATAATACAAAGAGATTAGTATAATCAACTGAAAGTTGACTTGACAAAAAAAAAAGTTGATAAATGATTTTTCACATACAGTGTGTTTAGATTATGACCAGATTTAAATCAATGATGTAATTCAACTTAAATTATAAAAAACATATTTAAAGGTCAAGTGTGTAATTTTTTTTTCATATAAAAGTACTTTTTTTCTATCAAATAGCTCAAATAGTTTGAGTCTTTGTCTGACCAATGGCAAAAGGAAGTTCAAAAAACCTGTTTGTATTATTTATTGGACTATTAAAACGTATTAATTGTTTATTATTTTGTATTTTATTTTTAAATAATTTATTATTTATTAAAAATCTTACCGTTTCCAAACTTTTGACTGGTAGTTGTATGTATGTGTGTATATATATATATATATATATATATATATATATATATATATATATATATATATATTATCAATAATAATTAATAATATATATTAATAATAATTAATAATATACTGTATATTATTAATAATAATTAATAAATATTTTTATTTTTTAAATAATTTATATATATATATATATATATATAATTAATAATAATTAATAAATATTAATTATTTATTATTTAATTATATTAATTATAATGAATTATTCCGTTTGGCAGTGCTAATTTCAGTTTACATTGAAATGACAATATTAAAAACGTTATTTGGGCAGATTACACTAAAATCATCTGTGTGTTTTCTTTCCTTCGACACTCTTCACATGAATTGTACCGTTCATCATCTGCCTTGAGAGATTGTGAATATTTTGTGGCTCTTTCCGCAGTGGACGATTTCAGAGCTGGCCTGCTACACATACTCTCTGGTATCAGTTCCTCTGTACGACACCTTGGGCACAGAAGCGATAGGCTACATCCTCGACAAAAGTATGTCAATTTCTCATGCAGTTTTATCTTGAAATGGAGTCATTAAATTTTGATTTGTATGCATGCAGATACATGTGTCACACAGGGTGTCCCTGTTGTCTTTTCTGTGGTGTTTGATAGGATCATTATTAGGCTCCTGACATTAGGTGTTGGTCTGTTTTGCTTCATGTATCTGTGTGTGCTTTGCAGCCTGTATCTCTACAGTCGTATGTGATGTAGCTGAGAAGGCCAGGCTGCTGATGGACTGTGTTTCTGGCACGCAGCACTCGCTCAAAACCCTGATCCTCATGGAAGACTTTGACGCTGATTTGGTGAGCCGAGGACAGCGGTGCGGCATCGACATCATCAGTCTGAAAGACGCAGAGGTGAGTAAACACAGACTGTCTGCTCAAATCTTTACATAACCCCACTGAGTGAGATCGATGCGCGTGTTTGCGTCTGCTGGTATTTGTTTGTCTTGCCATGACCCCGGGACGGATCAGCTGTGGTGACTGGGTGACCTGCAGTATGGATTGTTTGCCTTCAGAACGCAGTGACACTTAAACTGCTATTTATAGAAATTCCTTGAAACAGTGTAACTTACTTTTTAAAAAAGTACCATGTTACAACAGATATGTTTCCATCTATCTGTTTTTATTCAAATTTTGGGATCTTGCATAAAAAATGTCAATATGCACATAAATTCTAAAAATGTGCATAAAATTGAGGTACATCATTTTTGTTAATTTGATAAGATGTGCATAAACTATGATGGAAAGAGAAAAATAAATCCTGAGACGCAATTCATTTATGATGGAGAAAAAAAGAGCTGCAGCTTCTTCCGTGATTGCAGCAACTTCCATTTTTATTACTGATATTTTGTGCAAACTTCATAGGAAGCGGCAATTTTGTTCGCTTGAACACGTGGGATGGAAACGCTGCTTTATTCACAGATGTTTTATGTGATATTCCAATTTTGTGCACAAGTTAAATTTGCAACTTTGGATGGAAATAAAAAAGTTTGATGGATTTGATGATGGATAACACTTGCATATACTTCAAAGGAATACCATGTCCAAAAATCCATGGTATTACTATGATGATGTCCAAAAACATAATTAATTCATTTATTTTTTGGTTAGTGTTTCAAGACACTTTTGATGTCATATTTTTAATGTATGTACACAAACAGCAGCACACAAACATGCCAAAAATAAAAGGATTATTGTAAAAATTACAAGTATTTGTAAAACATTGTAAAAGATTATTATTGTGTACATAAAGATAAAAAATGCTTTGGTGGAATCCGGCTTTTCCCGTAGATGGTCTGCTTTAACCTTGCACAGGAGCAGATCTGTTTCCTCGCTAGAGAAGCGTTCAGTTTTTCCCGCTTGCAAATTCCACCGTGTAAATAGTGAATCCGCCATGGCACGAGTGCAACTTGCTTTTTTAAAGGGAATGGGAGATGAGACTCTGATTGGTTTATTTCATGTTACACCCAAAACACACCCATGACTCATTAAGAGAATTGGGACAACCTCTTTGGACCATGCGCCTGGCACGTTTTTCCCGTCGTTAAACTAGTGGATTCAGACACGCCCCAAAGTACACGTGCGCCGTGAGCTTCAGACCATGTGCTTAGATCATTAAAATAGGGCTCTGAGGGTTAAAATATTTACTTGAGATATTTTGATAATTTAACAACACACTTGCATGTTCAAAGATCGCTGATATTGGTTAGTAGTCAAAAAAAAAAAAAAAAATTCTTCAGAAAAATCCTCCAGGTCCTGCAGATTCTTCAGTTTTCCAGCATTTTTTGCATATTTGAACCCTTTCCAGCAGTGACTGAATGATTTTGAGATCCATCTTTTCACACTGAGGACGACTGAGGGACTCAAACACAACTATTAAAAAAGGTTCAAACATTCACTGATGCTCCAGAAGAAAACACGATGCATTAATAGACGGGGGGTGAAAACTTTTGAACAGGATGATGTCCACATTTTTCTTATTTTGTTTAAATATACTTTTTTTTTTTCATTTAGTACTGCTCTTCAGAAGCAACAGAAGATACTTTCATGTTTCCCGGAAGACAAATGAAATACAATTTACCTTGATCTTCAAACTCCAAAAGTTTTCACCCCCCGTCTATTAATGCATCGTGTTTTCTTCTGGAGCATCAGTGAATGTTTGAACCTTTTTTAATAGTTGTGTTTGAGTCCCTCAGTCGTCCTCAGTGTGAAAAGACGGATCTCAAAATCATTCAGTCACTGCTGGAAAGGGTTCAAATATGCAGAAGATGCTGGAAAACTGAAGAATCTGCAGGACCTGGAGGATTTTTCTGAAGAACAGAGCTCCGTTTCACATACTTATGAATGGGGTAATAAATTCAGCTATTTTTTTGTCTTGTGGATTATATATAAACATCTTTTATGTAAAATATCTTACTCAGGACAGTACTAAATAAAAAATAACATGCATTTTGTATTATCTCCTTTATTTTGTTAAAATTATTCACATTTTCACAGATTCTGCAAGTGGTTCACATACTTTTTCTTGCAACTATGTATATATATATAATTTTAATATTATTTATTTTAATTGTACATTTTTATTATTCAGTTATTAGCTTTTATATCAACTTAAACACCCCTGCAGTGTGGGAAACCCTGATTTACACTTAATTTTTCTGCGTTTTCCTGAGCGAGATCCATTAGCTGTGCTCATGTTTGGTTGCTGTCAGTCTATATTTCCTCAGTATTCACCGCAAACAGAAACCTTATTCACGTCTGCAGTCTCTTCCTCTTTCACTGAACTTCCTCTGTCTCCTTCATTCATTTAAACAAGTTTGTCTTCTACTTCCAGAATGTCGGCAAGGCTCATCGACAGCGTCCTGCGGTTAGTGCTGTAGTTTCTTTTTCAGTTGTCAGTGTATATTGCTTTTTTCTTTTGCTATACTTCTCTATATTAACTGAATCCCCTGTATACTGCATTTGCAGCCGCCTCAGCCTGATGATCTGGCTATTATTTGTTTTACAAGTGGAACCACAGGTATTTTGATGTTTGCATCATGTTTTTGTTTGTTTGTTTGTTACTTGATTCTAATTGGCTAGTTGTGGGATTTTGATGATTTTATAAGCTGAACTATATAATTAATTGTTGTCCCGGTGACCCGGTTCTCATAGGAAACCCTAAAGGTGCGATGCTCACCCACAAGAACATAGTGTCAAACCTTTCTGCCTTCATCCGTGTCACACAGGTACTGTAAATACAGTCTTATATAACAGCCCTGTAATCACAAAACCTGACATGCATTTGTCAAGCAAACAGTCGGAAAATTTTCTATCTTTTTTAATCACCTTTTAACCAAAAACCCAAAAAGTTTGACCAAAAAAGTTATCAGGAAGTTCCTAAACTAAAACCATATTTATTTATTTATTTATTTATTTATAAATAAATGCATTTATTTATGACATAATTTACAGTTAACACTTATTTTAAATAAAATATAAAAGTATAGTTTAAGTATTAAAACAACTAAAAATAAAAATTTTTAAAAACTATAGACATTTAAAAAAAAAACTTAAAAATGAAAAGAAAAATTGCTATAACTTTAAAATGCAAATAAAAATTCAAAATATTAAAAAAACATTTTATAAATATTATTATATTATATTATATTATATTTATTATATTATATTATATTATATTTATTATATTATATTATATTATATTATATTATATATTGCATTGTTTTCATGACAGTTGACCCACCCTAACCCACATTTCATCCCCACAGTTTTTAATTTTATTACTTAATAATTTATTTTACAATTAAATGTAATCATTTATTTGCAAAAACTAAGAAATGAAATGAAAATCCTCCATGGACGATCATTTCTTGGTTTTTGCAAATAAATGAGTGACTGGACCTGTGATATGTTACTGTTTCAGAATATTTAGGATAAAAGCATCAGCTGATCGGCTTGTTCACGGTTGTTTTCACTTCTGTCTTCCAGTCCTCTTGCCCCATGAGCCCTCAGGACTCGCACATCTCCTACCTGCCCCTGGCGCACATGTTTGAGAGAGTCGTACAGGTATTTCTTCAATAAATGCTTTATTTAGGATATATAAAAGGGTGCATTGCTTGTGACACGATGCCGTTTCCACAGGGTACGATTCTGTTGCACGGCGGACGGATCGGATTCTTCCAGGGTGACATTCGTATTTTGATGGATGACCTCACCACCTTGAAGCCCACCGTATTCCCTGTGGTTCCTCGTCTGCTGAACCGCATGTTTGACAAGGTGGGCATCCAGATGCAGTCTTCATGTGTGTAACCTAGAGGAGCCTGTGATCCTGCGAGTGATCAGAGAGACTAGATTAAACTTGCTGCAGGAAACATTTTTACATATTTATAGCGATTTCCATATTTTCTTGCCAGGAGTATGACCCATGTGTTTTCAAACACATTTAAAGTGCACGTGTTTCAGCAAACTCTGTCACAGAAAGTGCTGTGAGTTTGGATCGCGCATAACAGGCATTAGAAAACGCAACACACACTCCCTCCCTGCGAATGAATGCTCTATAGTTTAACATTGGAAGGGAAAGAAATGTTATTGTTGTTCTGTAAAAATATTATTATTATTATTAAATGCTATTTTTTTATTTTCACAGTACAATAGTATTATTGTAATAGTAATACATTTCTTTATTGAGTTGTTTAATTTATATCATTAAAATAAAAATGATACTATATATATATATATACTATTTATATATAGATATATTTATAAATTATTTATATATTTTATTTTTATAATTATTAATATTTATATATTATTTAATACTCATTTTATTTTACAGTACAATAGTTATTACAATAGTAATATATTTCTTTATTGAGTTGTTTAATTTATAGAATTAAAATAAAAATTATACTATATATATATATACTATTTATATATAGATATATTTATAAATTATTATTTTTATGATTATTAATATTTATATATTATTTAATACTCATTTTATTTTACAGTACAATAGTATTATTACAATAGTAATATATTTCTTACTGATTTGCTTAATTTTATAATTAAAATAATAATATAATTTTGAATAATAATTATATAATAATAATGATTTATTATTGTAATTATTATTTAATATTATTAAAATTAATAGATTAATATTATGATGAAATATTTCACAGTGCAATAGTATTATTACAATAGTTATATATTTCTTTATTGATTTAATTTTCTATAATTAAAATAAGTAAATAAAAATATTATTTTGAATAATAATAATAAATAATAATTACTATTATTAAATACTTTTTTACAGTACATGGTATTATTAAAATAGTAATATTTCTTTATTTATTTGTTTACTTTTTATAATTAAAATAACAAAAAAATATAATTTATTATTATTAGTAGTAGTAGTAGTAGTATTGCATAGTCATTTTTTAGCGAATAGCATGCCTGAGCAACACATGTCATAACCATTCCCAGCAACTCACTGTATGATCTGTGATCTTTCACCTCATCCATGTGTTAGAGTGTGTAGTGCAGTAGTAATGTAGTGAAACCCTCTTGTAGATCTACGGACAGGCCAACAGTCCCCTGAAGAGACGCATACTGGAGTTTGCCTTCAAGAGGAAAGAGTCCGAGATGATGAGCGGAATCATGAGGAGAGACAGTATATGGGACAAGATCATCTTCAAGAAAGTCCAGGTGATTATTGACCTGCTTGCTGCATCAAATCTATAATTAGAGACACTTGTTTTGTGAAAGGTTTGTATGTTCAGTGTAGTGATTGGTCTTTGCTGCCCCCTGTAGGCCAGTGTCGGCGGTTGCGTGCGATTGATGGTGACTGGAGCCGCACCTATTTCAGCACCCGTTCTCACCTTCCTGCGCGCTGCGTTGGGCTGCCAGGTGCAGTTTTAACTCTTGAACACACATTTACACACACTTTACCACATTGTTGTGAAGTAAATGTTGTTTCCCTGCAGTTTTATGAAGGATACGGGCAGACTGAATGCACCGCCGGCAGCACAACTACAATACCAGGAGACTGGATTGCAGGTAACACAATCACACACACACACACACACACATTGATGCATGTACACTTACACACTAGCATGTTTATGTTGACTGTTTCATGGTGTGGTTGCAGGTCACGTTGGAGCTCCTCTGCCCTGTAATGACATCAAACTGGTGGATGTGGCAGAGATGAACTATTTTGCTGCTAACGGCGAGGGAGAGGTGTGTGTGTGTGTCATTAATATACTATTATAGTTTTTGTTCATATTTCAGGCCTGAGCACCGATGGTGTGAGGACATTATTGAAATTGCTCCGTTTTTCTCTCCATGAATTGCATTTTTGAGGGCCTAAACATGCTCGAAAACTTCGCACACGTGTCAGAACTGACAAAAATATGCATCTGATGTGGGTTTCAGAATTAGGTGTGGAAAAATGGCTCGATAGCGCCACATACAAAATTTCTACGAAGCGCCCCTCCTGCTACATTTCACGTATGTGTACGAAATTCGGTACATACATGTAATGTCTCAATACCTAAAAAAAAGTGTCTTGGAGTGAAGTCTTAAACACAACTGCAAGCCAGCCATAGCGATTTTTGTGCAGTTTTTGCCATTTTCAGGCCTTGTACTTTAACTCCTCCTCCTACAGTTTTAATTTAAATTTTAAATTTTATATTTTTATTTTCCGTTTTCACTAATTTCAGTTTAAGTTTTAATAATTTTCTTGTATTTTTGTCCTTTTTATTCGTTTCTTATATCTCATTTTTATTTTTAGCTTATTTCGTTTTAGTACTTCAATTTAAAGTGCCCCTATTATACTTTTTTGGATATTTCCTTTCATGTAGTGTGTAATATAGATGTTTGTGAATTTAAAAGGTCTGCAAAGTTTCAAAGATCAAAGTAAATTGATTCCTAAAAGAAAGAATCGATTCTGAACTGCTGAAACGAGTCGTCAGTAATTCCAGTCTCACTTCCTGCTGAACCTATGTAGGTTTGTAACTAATTTGCATAATACCAGCCTCTAGTCTTCATTGGCTGAACAGCGTCTCTTTGCCCCGCCCTCAATCACTGTAGTTGTATCTGAGACTGGAAGAGTTTGGTTCGTGTCGTTCATGTCGAGAAGATGCTGTTTTCTGCTGCCAAAGCAAATCCACTTTGATGAGATTGATACGGTAAAACTGACACCATCGTTACTGTTCATATCGAGTGCTGAGGAAGAGCTGAAATTTAGATATGCTAATGAGTGTTTGGTTTATGACCAATTACAACAGACCGGGCCATCTGACCAATCAGAACAGAGCAGTTCTCAGAAAGGCGGGGCTTACAGAGACTGAATCTTTGAACGAACTGTTTCAGACACTGTGAGAAAAGAGCTGATGCTGCAGTGGATATTATGAGAGAATTAAAGAGTTTTTTGACCTTGGATGAATGTAAACCTGTTGTAGGAGACTCTGAAACAACATTAAGAGCTTTAAAATAGCATAATAGGGCACTTTAAACTAAATAACTATAATAACCCTTGTGTGTGTGTGTGTGTGTGTGTGTGTGTCCTTTCACACATTTGACAGGTTCTTTTGTTGTTTTCTGGCAGGTGTGTGTGAGGGGTCCTAATGTTTTTAACGGATATTTGAAAGACCCTGAGAAGACAAAGGAAGCTCTTGATGAAGGAGGTTGGGTTCACACGGGAGACATCGGCCGGTGGCTTCCGGTGAGACATGTTTAATAAATGACAAGCACATTTTATTTGAATTTTTTCGAAAATGAAGAATCTAGATCCACTACTTTGGTGCATTATAATAATAATAATAAAGCATAAAGCATGATGCAGCTAATAAAATGACTTACTTGTAGAATATACAGTACTGTACAAAAGTTTGGGTTCAATAAGATTTTTCTAATGTTTTTGAGAGTCTCTTCTGCTCACGAAGGCTGCATTTCTTTGATGAATAATACAGTAAAAAACAGTAATATTGTGAAATATTATTACAATTTAAAAGAACTGTTTTCTGTGTGAATATATAGTAAAGTGTAATTTATTCCTGAATTTTCAGCATCATTACTCCAGTCTTCAGTGTCACATGATCCTTCAGAAATCATTCTAATATGATGATTTGCTGCTCAAGAAACATTTCTGATTATTATCAATGTTGAAAACAGTTGTGCTGCTTCATATTTCTACGAATTTCTTTGAAGAAAATCTTACTGACCCCAAACTATGTGTTTAAAATAAGACTCCCACTTCACAAAAAACAAAAACACCCAATCATTTTCAATTATAGGTACTAATGTTCTGAAATAGTGTATAATGAATGCTGATATTTGCCAAATAACTGTTTAGCTACTGGTCCTTTTAGCAGAACAGACCAAATTCAGGTAAAATCTGCCATTGTCAAGCATGTATTTTGCTTTTAATTAAAAAGTTTTTAAACATTATTAAAAGGATCCAAATTGAATCTTGGATATGCCGTGTTTATATTGTATGAAGACATAAATCTGCACATACACAGTCAAACAAGCAGCCATGTTTATTGCAGAATGGCACTCTGAAGATCGTGGACCGCAAGAAGCACATTTTCAAGCTGGCTCAAGGAGAATACATCGCTCCAGAGAAGATCGAGAACATCTACATCAGGAGTGAAGCTGTGTCGCAGGCCTTCGTACATGGAGACAGTCTGCAGGTGACGAGAGAGACAGTAATGCTCAGATGGAGGCATGATAGTGAAATGAGTGTTTATTATTCCTTGCTCTCCCCTCTCGCTCTCTCTAGGCCTGTCTGGTGGCCATCATCGTGCCTGATCCAGACTATCTGCCTGGCTGGGCCAAAAAGAGAGGCATAGAGGGCTCATATGAAGAACTGTGCAAAAATAAGGTAGTAAACGGACAGATCTCGCACATGTGACCGTTTGCATTTTGTTAGCTTTTCAGAAAGTTGTATGCATTGGTATATTCGGGTATTGAACAAAATTAGAGTATCTAATTTCTCCATAAACTGTTAATAAATAAATAAATGTGTTTCCTATGTTTTCAGGAGGTAAAGAAAGCTATTCTGGAGGACATTGTGAAATTGGGTAAAGAAAGTGGCCTGAAGTCTTTTGAACAGGTGAGTTTTGTCTTTATAATGAAGTGTATAAAGTTTGGAATATTAAT
Source organism: Elopichthys bambusa (assembly GCA_037101425.1). Taxonomy (NCBI): domain Eukaryota; kingdom Metazoa; phylum Chordata; class Actinopteri; order Cypriniformes; family Xenocyprididae; genus Elopichthys; species Elopichthys bambusa. Next base: position 1,782,880 of record CM074447.1, on the reverse strand, counting down.
GTTTTTGAAAGACGTCTCTTCTGCTCACCAGGGCTGCAATTATTTGATCAAAAATATGGTAAAAACAGTGAAATATTATTACAATTTAAAATAACTGTTTTCTATGCAAATATATAGTAATCTATAATTTATATCCAGTGATCAAAGCTGAATTTTCAGCATCATTACTCCAGTCTTCAGTGTCACATGATCCTTCAGAAATGTTGAAAACAGTTCATATTTCAGCTTCATATTTCTATGAAATTCAAATTTGTTCAGGATTCTTTGATTAATACAAAGTGTCTTTACTGTCACTTGAATCATTTAACCCTTCTAATGCATTCGGGTCTGTTTTGACCCAGAAGAGGTACAGTACATAGATTTTTTTTTTTAATTTTTTTTTTTTAAATACATAGTACAAAAATGAAACTGGATATTTGTTAAGACTGTCAAAATACTTTTTTTTTTTTTTTTTTTTCCAGATTTTTTTTTATAAAAACATGTAAAAGATATAACCATTTAAAACTAAACTGTTATACCTTTTGTGTTCAGGCCTGTTTTGACCTGAAAGTGAACGGTTTACTTTACACATGAAATTATGCTTTTTTTTCTTTACATGATAAAAATGCTCAAATTAATGTCTTTAATGACTCTGCTGCCACCTACTGATGAACCATTGCAGCATCAAAAGGAGATTCTATTTATCTTTTTTTTTTATCTGAAAGTAAAACTTTATCCAAGTAAAATAAATATATGTTGTTTGAAAAACATTTCTGAATAATACTGATGTTGTTTTGTTAGAAAAAGAATGTGTAGTTTTCATAAATTTAGACTGAGCAGTCATGAGTTATAAGTTTAAAGTAATCCATTGAAGTCTGTGGAGTTCATACTGATAATTCTCATATTATATGTTCTTATAAATTTCATATAAAAATATATTCAAATAAAATTTCCTCCTAGATGTTGATAAAAATATATATTTTCTTGCATCACGCTGGTTTTTGCTGTAGTTCTTATAACATTTTTAAATTTTATAGAATTTCTCAATGTTTTAATTAATAAAAAGAGGGTAAAAGAAGTAGTAGCATGGTAAAAATATTTTGAAAAAACTTTTTAAAATGTTGTGCATTTGCTCCTTAATGAGAAGTTACTGATCAAATACAATATGGTTTTAGTTATGACTGTTTTATAAGGTATGCAGCAGATGTATACAGTTTTTAATGCTTAATAAAAGTATTCATTTCTGGTTTTTTTGCTTTGTTTAAAAAATCTTAATTACCTCAAACCTTTAAATTGTAATGTATCTCAGTTTACACAAAAATATGAAACAGCACAACTGTTTTAAACATTGATAATAATCATAAATGTTTCTTGAGCATCAAATCGGCATATTAGAATGATTTCTGAAGGATCATGTGACACTGAACACTGGAGTAACGATGCTGAAAATTCAGCTTTGATCACAGGAATAAATTATATTTTAAAATATATTCACATAGAAAAAACAGATATTTGAAATTGTAATAATATTTCACAATATTACTGTTTTTACTGTATTTTTCATCAAATAAATGCAGCTTTCGTGAGCAGAAGAGACTTCTCTTAAATCTTAAATATACTATATTGCCAAAAGTATTGGGACACCCCTCCAAATCATTGAATTCAGGTGTTCCAGTCACTTCCATGGCCACAGGTGTATAAAATCAAGCACCTAGGCATGCAGACTGCTTCTACAAACATTTGTGAAAGAATGGGTCAGTCTCAGGAGCTCAATGAATTCAAGTGTGGTACCGTGATAGGTTGCCACCTGTGCAATAAGTCCATTCGTGGAATTTCCTCACTACTAAATATTCCCTGTCAACTGTTAGTGGTATCATAACAAAGTGGAAGCAACTGGGAACAACAGCACGTGAAATCACGGCCACGTGAAATCACAGAGCGGGGTCAGCGCATGCTGAGGCACACAGTGCGCCAACTTTCTGCAGAGTCAATAGCTACAGACCTCCAAACTTCGTGTGGCCTTCAGATTAGCTCAAGAACAGTGTGTAGAGAGCTTCATGGAATGGGTTTCCATGGCCGAGCAGCTGCATCCAAGCCTTACATCACCAAGTGCAATGCAAAGCGTCGGATGCAGTGGTGTAAAGCACGACGCCACTGGACTCTAGAGCAGTGGAGATGTGTTCTCTGGAGTGACGAATCACGCTTCTCTGTTTGGCAATCTAATGGACGAGTCTGGGTTTGGCGGTTGCCAGGAGAACGGTACTTGTCTGACTGCATTGTGCCAAGTGTAAAGTTTGGTGGAGGAGGGATTATGGTGTGGGGTTGTTTTTCAGGGGTTGGGCTTGGACCCTTAGTTCCAGTGAAAGGAACTCTTAATCCTTCAGCATACCAAGACATTTTGGACAATTTCATGCTCCCAACTTTGTGGGAACAGTTTGGGGATGGCCCCTTCCTGTTCCAACATGACAAGGTCCATAAAGACATGGATGAGCGAGTTTGGTGTGGAGGAACTTCACTGGCCTGCACAGAGTCCTGACCTCAACCCGATAGAGCACCTTTGGGATGAATTCGAGCGGAGACTGCGAGCCATGCCTTCTTCTCCAACATCAGTGCCTGACCTCACAAATGCGCTTCAAGAATGGTCAAAAATTCTAAGCCTTGTGGAAAACTTTCCCAGAAAAGTTGAGGCTGCTATAGCTGCAAAGGCTGGGCCAACTCCATATTAAACCCTACGGATTAAGAAGGGGATGTCATTAAAGTGCATGTGCACGTAAAGGCAGGCGTTCCAAAACTTTTTGCAGTATAGTGCATTTCAAACTTTTGACCACCAGTGTATAAATAAATGATGTAATAAACAATAAACATTTTTCCATCATCTTCACTTTCAGGTGAAGGACATTGCTCTACACACCGAGATGTTCTCCATCCAAAATGGCCTCCTGACGCCCACCCTTAAAGCCAAACGTGCCGATCTCAGGAACCACTTCAGGGAACAGATCGATGAGCTTTACTCCACCATCAAAATGTAAACCAGAGGAAGTGCCTCAGATGTTTCAGAGCAACAGAGCTGATCTGGGTTTCATGACTGAATAGAGCTGGTCCAAGATCAGAGACTCAATGAGCTTGTTGTCACACAGCACCGGTTTTAAGTGACCTTTAGAATAAGATGAAATGCCCTCGATCAGTTCTGTTACTCAAAAGCTTCAGCTTTAAACAACCTTCCTCAGGAAAACATCCCAATTTTTTTCACACCATCTGACTATTTTAAGAGAAAGGAAAGAGGATAAGCCTAAACAAACAACTAATTCTGTTATTGAAGACAAAAAATATTGGCTCTTTGGCTTTTCTACACATCAGTTGCACTCAAATTAAACATGATTTCATGCTTAACAGAGCAAACCTTCATTTTTAAAAGTTTGTGGTTTGTGCTACTGCAGCAGCGGCTGTTTCATGTAACGATCTTACATTGTGTGTGTTTGGGAAATATTTATACAGTCTCAGGGAAAAATGTGCCTTATTAATGAACATCATCTGCATTTGAGTGTTATTGATGAGAGAGGAAACACACACGTGCTAACAAACAAAGATAATAATGTAATACTATACCTCATAATCAACATGAAGTGCAAAACACTTGGTGGAAAGTGGGAACTATTTCAAGATTTTGTCTTCCAGTAGTTATTTTAATGTTCTGAAGCTTTTTCTGGACAGGAGGTAAATTAAAAAGGGTATAGTTTTTTTTAATTTATTTTAGGAGAATGACTGCAAGTGGGCCTTTATTCAAGAAACACTAGCAAAGCGAATTTGTTCAGTATATATTCATGTAGAAGTTTTACTACACATATTGTTCCAAAGCAGCTTTACAAAGAATAGTGCCTTACAAAATGTGTGTGTGCAAATGGTTCATAATCTGTTTTTATGAATAATTTAGGCTACTCAAATTAGTTTTGCTTGCGTTTCATGAATAAGGCCCACTCACACCAAGAGTGATAACTATAGCGATAAAGATACAGTTATAATAATCATTTTAAATGTAAAAGAATAGCAAAGTCCGGAAATCCAAAATGGCGGCCACGTGCAAGCAGTCAATAACATATATAGCTAGAATCACTTTCAGAACGATAAAAACATTGACAGCCAATCAGAATCCATCCTGCTCTGAAACGCGCGAGCATTTAAAGGGACAGAAGACAAAACTGCAGCGCGCACTAACGATATGCTAATACAGTAGTTGTTAAAGTCATCGTTCTTGGTGTGAACGTGCCTTAAGTTTAAACACAGCCAAGTATCAATCAGCTCATTAAAATGTGTACCTATATAAGCCATATGCTGTCCAAATGTTGTATAGCATTCTTAGCACAAACAGCATTCAATTGTGTTGCATAATTGCCTATTTATGTGAAGGCTTTAATGGAAGATATTATGTTTTCATGTGTAATATTATAAGCGTGACGTGTCTCATATCATTATGCGGCAGAATACAGTAGCTTTCCACATGTGTCCTTATATTTCATTAATAGTTGCTGCTTCATGTTCATTGTAATTGTGTGTTTATTATGCACAGGTTGTTTTTATTGTTTGTTTTAATAACGCTTCATCTTTTGTGTGAAATGATCCATTAACGTGATATTAATGTAAATTTTCCATGTAAGAGATGTACATGTTTGGAATTAAAAATGATTAATGGTTAATGAACAGTTGGTTAAAGCTGTTTTTTTGTTTTTTTTTTCTCTCACTAATTAGTCAAAATATAATTGTAGGTTATTTTTATTTCATGTAATGTGACTAAAACTGTTTACAGTGTTTACAATTTGCACTTTTTTGTTAGAGCTGCATAGAAAGTATCAAAATTAATTTAGTAAATATATTTATAAAGTCTTTATTTATTATTCACAAACACAAACAGTGGTGTCAGGAGCTGTTGAATTAATAAATTGTAAATTTTAAAATATTTTTACATGAAATGTAGCAAAATAAAAGTCATAATATATCCGTTTATTATGTTCCTGATAGGTGGACATGTGTTTATGTGCTCATTTAAATCGATTTATAGGTTTTAATTTAAGTTATTAGTTCATATATAGTTATATTAAAATAATAGAAAAGGCATGCAGTTTATTTCTCAGGACTATCCAAGCAGTAAAAAATACATGTACGCAGCTTGGATTAAATTCGCTTTCGTTTGTTTACTATTGGTAGGCTAGGCTAATATTATTGGATTTAAATACAAAATAGTAGGCCTATACATTTTATAGAATTATATAAATATTTAAATGTCATAGGCCTGCCTTCACAGACACGGCTTTAGCCAGGATTAGGCTTTAGTTAAATTAGGACATTTAAGTAGCTTTTATAAACGTGCCTTGCAGGGAAAAACATTACCGATGTGCATCTTGAGACAAGACAATGTTTTAAGATTTTTGTTTTGTTTGTTTCTATATTTCAGTATCATGTTTTCGGTCCTGTTGTACTTTGTTGGCTTGGTTGTATTACGTATTATTCTTCAAACACCTGCCTTTGTAAAGAGGATGTGTGACGTCGTTGCGTCATTTCCACGTCGTGCGTGCGCGGAACATGGCGACGTCCCTGGGCTCAAACACCTACAACAGACAGAACTGGGAAGATTCGGTATGATTTATGAATATATCGAACACGTAACGCACTGTAGACTACTGCAAAAATGTGTCTGTTTCTTCGTTTACTGAAAGAAACAGTTTTTGAAGAAACATTTTCACCTGACAGTTATAGAATTGGCATTACTACGCTCGCACGTGGGGTTCAAATATATATTACAATATAAAATAATTTTTTCTTAATGAAGTTTACGTAGATATTAATAAATAATTTGAAATACATTTCAACAAATGTCTTTACATAAATGTCATATTGGGCGAGAATATTTTAATGCCTTTTGACATTATCAGAATAAAGGGTTTGTTTACTTTTTATTTTTATTGTCACGGTACACAGCAGTCCACAAAATATATCAGTTTAGAAGAGACTAATGAAAAACTGCAAAAGCAAACAAACATAAACGTTGATAAAAACTGTCAAAATATATAAAATATCATGAATAAGGTCACGCCTTGTCACTCAATGTGATGCAAACTAACTTTTTTGTGTGTATTTTGTTGTTTGGATGTATAAGAAGGCTTTATAAATCCCATCTGTCTCTGTTATTTATGGCTCCAGCTGTTTCTTTGTCTTCATGACAGCTTATTTCTCATATACCAAATGTCATCAATGATCCAAATAATCACGTGGCATCAGAATTTATTGCTGTAAACATAACTGAGAATTGGGATTTGTCTGAATGTCCTGCACAGTAGAAACAGTCTGTTTTAGCAGCGATGAGTTGAATTGTCTTTGATCGTGAGCGATGAAGTATCATCTGTGCTGCTGTGATTGCTGAAACTATCTTTAGCTCCTCTAATGAGGTGAATGACATGGTAGAACTTGTTGAGGGAGCAGTTTAGAGAGAGCTGGAAGTTATACAGCATCTGTGAAGATATACGGCATAGAGATAGAGCCTCGTGTGATCACAGATGCAAAGCACTTATTGCTGGAAATATGTCAACATTTGACGTCAAGCATGTCTGAAATTATGAAAAATATAGTGATGTGACTGAAGTAAAACAGATTTTGTGTACATGTTGAACACACAAGTTTTCAAACATACTTTTTGAATGTAAAAAATGTCTTTATAACAAAATGTGATTACTATTATTTATTTATTTATTATTTTTCATCATGAATATCATCACTTTTTCTTTGGGTTATACCAATGCGCATTTAATAAGAATGAACTAACCTTGCCATTAAAAGGTTATTTTTAAAAAAAATTTCCTTTGTGTAAAATTCCTGTTTTGTAGGTGATTTGATTTGTCTTGTTTTTGCATTTATTCATAATTTCTTTTGGTCACTACTGTATATAAATGTTCCTCTGGATTATATTGTATTCATCATTTTGTCTAACATATATATATCAGTGTCACAGTGTCAGAAAATATTAATCATATTTTTAAGCAAACGTTTGTTTAGAGTTTGCCTTTCTTTATGGTCTCTCTTGCATTTATTGGCACTGATGACTTGTAGTTTCTTTCTATACAATCTTATTTTATTTCAATATGATATTTGTCAAGGATCTGCACATTTGTTGTCCTGATTGTCAAAGTTTTCTCCCTCCAGGACTTCCCTATTCTCTGTCAAACATGTCTTGGGGAAAATCCGTACATTCGCATGGTGAGTGATTTCGGTTTTTTAAGTAACCTGCAAAAAGCTTTGTATTTTTGTGTCAATACTGGGTGAAATTTAAATTTGAAGCTTTCATGATATTCATTAATCATACTTTTTTGATTTTGCAGACTAAGGAAAAGTATGGCAAAGAATGCAAGGTGAGCTCAGCAAATAACGTTGGTTTGTAGGGATATTGCAAAGAAAAGCGGCTAAAGTATCTTTTTTTTTTTTTTCAGATATGCGCCCGTCCCTTCACCGTCTTCCGCTGGTGTCCCGGTGTACGGATGCGCTTTAAGAAGACGGAGGTGTGTCAGACCTGCAGTAAGATGAAGAATGTCTGTCAGACGTGTTTGCTGGACCTGGAGTACGGTAAGAGTCAAACACCAGAACCAGAAGCAGGCCAGCTGAGGTCATTAGCCTGAATCAAACAGACCTGTTTTAACAAACGTTAAACTATTATAAATGATTTGATGTACGCATTACAAGATGTGTGCAGTAACAGACAGCCATTGAGAGTTGCCTTAAATCAGGGCTTCCTAAAATGAGGTTTGTGAAGGAGCTGCAGGGGTTTCGTGAATTTATGAAAAGCTGATAATTAATAATATAATCATTAATTATAATATAATTACAAATTGATTAATCACATCTAACACACACATACACACACACACACACACATATATATATATATATATATACAGTCAAACCAAAATTTATTCAGACACCTTCAACATTTCACACATTATCACAGTTTATTCACTATAGTTCAAAAAATGGTAAAAATATGATAAGAACTGTGTCAGAAAATTATGTCAGATAACACTTAAGCAAAACATGGTCAGGTCAAAGTGTTTGAATAATTTTTGGTTTCATATTTTTATCAATTTTACTGCTAGTCCACTGTATGAAGAATTTTTGGGTATAATATGTCACAGTTTACTTTATTTTGCTATCCTCACTTACATAAATGAACTATAGTGTCCTGCACACACTAGTAAAAATATATAAAAAATTATATCTAGTGTCTAAATAATTTTTGGTTTGACTGTGTGTGTGTATGTGTGTATGTATGTATGTATGTATATATATATATATATATATATATATATATATATATATATATATATATGCTTACACATCCACACACACACACATATATATAATATGTATATATATATATATACACACAAACTTTTAAGTAAGATGCAATTAATCATTTTGACAGCACTAATAATACAACATACAACAATATATGATTAATAATAATTATAAAAAAGAAACATTACAATAAATAAGTACTTTTAAAATAAAAACAATCAAAATAAAATTGACATTTTTTATATTTTTAGTTTTTATGTTAATTTTAGTTACATTTTTTATTTTTATCTTTTAGGTTTCATTTATTTTTATATATATATATATATATATATATATATATTTTTTTTTTTTTATATGTTTTTAGTTTAGTTTTAAGTTTATTTATTTACAGTTAAATAAGCTGAAGTTGAAGCACTAAAATTATTAAGTTTATAGCCAAGGCAACATTTCTAATTTTTGTATAGTTTCAGTTTTCTACTGATTAATATTTTATTTTATTTCAGCTTTATTTGAATTAACAGAAGTCTTTTTTTAATAGTTTTAGTTAATGTTTATAACCATGATATATATATATATGTGTTTGTTTATTTGTTTACCTGTAAATGTGAATATTGTTAAATTATTAATATTAATATATTAATATTAAATTAAAATATCACTGGTACGTCAAGTAAAAATATTTTACGTCAAATGGGTAAAATGGGACAAAAACGTTTGGCAATAATGGCCTTAAATAATGTTTTTGTCTACTGTTACATTTTTGCAGGTCTTCCGATCCAGGTCAGAGACACAAGCATGTCTATTAAGGAGGACATGCCGAGGTCTGACGTGAACAAGGAATATTACACTCAGAACATGGAGAGAGAGGTGACCTCTCATTACAACCTACAACTAAGAAATCTAATGCCAGAAATATGTAAAAATGTAGCATAAACTCTTGTTTTTCTGTGTGTCAGATCCAGAACTCTGACGGCACTAGACCGGTGGGGATGCTGGGTAAAGCACAGAGCCCCAGTGACATGCTGCTGAAGTTGGCACGAACCACACCGTACTACAAGCGCAACAGACCTCATATCTGCTCGTTCTGGGTGAAGGGAGAGTGTAAAAGAGGAGAGGAGTGTCCGTACAGGTCCGTTTTCAAGGGGTTAAAACATTATAATAACATTTATAATGTTAATGTTTTTTGTGCCAAAAAACGGTAATAGTTTATATTCACTGTCTATCTGACCCTTAGAATTAAATAGTATTTTTATGCTGCTTCATCTTTAAGAAAAGCCCTCTTTGCGAAATGAGATGAATGAGATTCACAGATGAAGTGCATGTTTACTGAATCATTTTTTTAACTTGGTAACAATAAATGGGTTTTTTTTATTTCAATTTGAAATGTTTTTATCAGTGTTAGTTTATTATCATTTAGATACTATTATAGTTTAATAATATTTGTAATTTTTTTTTAGTAGTTTTGTCTTTTTTTTTTTAAAACTATGTCTATATATATTTTATTAATTTTTATTTCAGTTTTAGTTTATTGCATCAAGCAACACTAAATGGAAATTAGAAATGTTGCTTTGGCAACAAAAATGTCAGTTTTTTTTTTTAAAATATTTTGTTTTATTTAATTTCAAGTAATGAAAATGTTTTCTGGTTTTTTTTGTTAACTATAATTACCCTAAAGCACTTCTATGTGAAAAGATCAGTGAAAATTTGATATAATGCAGGGATTGATTCAAAAAGCTCATATGACATTCATTAGAGTTGTCTTTTTTAAATGGGATCAATTAGGTTAAATTAAAATCCTGATTTGGCTAAGCTGAAATAAAGTAGGAATTAATGTTGTTCTTAATGGTGGGAATCAGCTGCAGTGTTGATGACTGTCCACCTGGTGGCAGTTGCAGTGTGGTGACCAAAGTCTTGATGTTGTTTTTGTGCTCTACTAGAACAGGTTTTCCTGCTTGAATGTTGATTATTTTCCTCATATTCTCCACTGTTGCAGCTCCTCTCTTCCCAGTCTGTCAGTAACGCTCTGTTTACTTCCTGTCTCTATAAAGCCCCTCCTTCTGAAAAGCATGATATGCTCTGATTTGGGAAATGTCCCGCCCCTTACCATAACCTCCAGTTTCAACACACTACTAACTAACTCAACCAGGCCCCGCCCCTTTATTCTGCGTATGAATTATTAAAATGAGGAATATTGTGAAGAAAACTCAAGACTACAATGGAGGCGTTTCACTGACGCTGATATAGAGAAGAATAGAGAAGACTTTTTCATGCTCAAACAGCAACATTACACACTAAAGAAAGATGTGAAAAAAGCAGAATAGGTGCTCTTTAAATCACTTAAATAATTTTTTTTCTCATCAGACATGAGAAGCCCACAGACCCTGATGATCCTCTGGCCGATCAGAACATTAAAGATCGCTATTATGGCATCAATGACCCGGTGGCAGATAAACTCCTCAAGAGAGCGTCCACCATGCCTCGACTGGACCCTCCCGAGGACAAGTCCATCACTACACTGTACATAGGGGGTCTGGGAGAAAACATCACTGACTCTGAGCTCAGGTGAGAGGAGTTTCATTATAATCTCATAATGAGGCTGCATCTAAACATAGTCAATCTTACATGCTGTTTGAAATTATTATTGTTGCATACCTGCTTACTAGTGGGCAGTATGCAATAATCAGTGCACTAGTATTCTATTCCAAGCTTTTATTTTCTGTTTAAGATTTGTATTAGTTCACTTTCTTCTTTTTCTCTTACAGGAATAATTTCTACCAGTTCGGTGAGATCCGTACGATCACGTTGGTTGAGAGGCAGCAGTGCGCGTTCATTCAGTTTGCCACACGGCAGGGGGCGGAGCTCGCTGCGGAGAAAACCTTCAATAAGCTCATCATTAACGGCCGCAGGCTGGCGGTGAAGTGGGGCCGCTCACAAGCTGCTAAAGGTCAAGATGTGAAGGACGGGTTCAGTGAGATGGGCACCAGACTAGAACCAGTACCGGGTCTCCCTACAAGTGTGTGTGTGTGTGTGTGTGTGTGTGTGTGTGTGTGTGTGTTTGTGTGTGTAAATTATATTTTATTTTATTTATTTATTATTTATTTCATATATATTTTTTATTTTATTTGATTTTAGAATGCAATATGACCCAGATGTTTTTTTTATATGAATGATACATTTATATATAATTATAGCTTCTTGTGCATATGTGTATTTTATTTTATTTTAGTGAAAAAGAATGTCTGGGTCATATTGCGCCCCAAAAATATATAAATAAAATAAAAATAAATGAAATACATTTTTTTATTTATTTTTTTATTTTTTTGGGAATGCAATATGACCCAAACATTTTTTTTCATATATAAATAAAATAAAAATAAATGAAAAATACATTTTTTTTTTTTTTTTTTTTGGATGCAATATGACCCAAACATTTTTTTTCATATATAAATAAAATAAAAATAAACTAAATAATTATTTTTATTTTTATTTTTATTTTGCGATGCAATATGACCCAAACATTTTTTCCATATGTAAATAAAATAAAATACAAATAAATTAAATAAATATTTGTATATTATTTTTGGGGATGAAATTTGACCCAAACATTTTTTTTTCATATATAAATAAAATAAAAATAAATTAAATACATATTTTTATTTTATTTTTGGAGATGCAGTATGACCCATATTTTTCATATGAATTACCCACTTATGATAATGCAACAATATTAACGTATTATTGTTAACGTTGGTGTTTTTTGTCAAATTGCTGTTACTTTGCATCGTGACTAACACCATCACTTAACCATGGTAAAATGACTGTAATGCACAGTCTCTCTTTATTTGATCTGTTTTGTGTGATTGTATCATGTGTATATTGCAGCTCTACCGCTGCCACCCGCTCTGGAGGAGGACGCGCCTGCCAACTATTTTAACCTGGACCCGAGCAGCTCTCCTGCGCTCATGAACATCAGTCTGCCGCCTCCGCCTGGACTCCCAAACCCACCACCGCCTGGTACACACTTCATCTCCACTCACCCCTGCATGTGTTCATATAATACAACCAGTGCTGTTATTGTTAATGGAAATCAAAATGGCTCTTGAATGGTTTAAAAGTGTCTGGTTGTGGTTTCAGGTTTTGGGCCTCCCATGTTCCAACCCATGGGTCCTCCTCCACCTCCTCCGATGGGTTTGAGACCTCCAGGCCACATCCATTACCCTTCCCAGGATCCTCAGCGCATGGGTGCGCATGCTGCCGTTCGCCACAGTGACTGATTGATTGACTGCTCACATGGGGACTAGTAAAGATTCTCCTGCTGCTGCGGGTTATTGTACTGTGAAGGTGATGTCATCAGAGGGTGGAGTCTGTGACATCGTACAGAGTGATTGACTGGAACACTATGGGAAGTGCCAGTAATGGTATGGTAGTGTGATTGGGCGCTGTTGTTGTAAATGCAGTGCCAGTTGTACGCCACAATAATGCCTCAGTCACATCGTATTTACAAACAAAGCTTACCAACAGATAGGCCTGTGTTATTAAAAGTTTACTCTGAGCAATAAGCTGCTGTGTTTGATACATCATCATGTAGGCTTTTTGTTCAGACACTGAAAGCCAAGCGCCGTTTACGACTAATATGACTGTTCGCATTTTGACATTTTCAAGATAATTGAACCCAATTCCCCCCAAATTGTAACTACTGTTCATTGTTTCCACATTACAGTAATCAGTCGTTGCATTACAGTAGGTAACTGAGAACTTGGGTGGATAATTATTGCTTAATTAGTGCTGCAAAAAAAATCTTTGTGGTCCTAAAGTAGGCTTCATTTTCTTTTTGTGAAATATAATTGTTTATATTGTTTATTTTTTTGTGAGATTCACAAACTCGCACACACATTTCAGTCTTGCGTCTAGAGATTTAACACACATAAAAATGAATTGTGTCTAAGATGCACATATATTCAAAAACAGATTTTTAACATGAGATATTAGTGTAGCCACTTCTTGCATCTCTCTAGAAAAAAAAAAAAAAGAAACCTTGTTTTCTGATATTTTTCTTCTTATTTTTTTTTTACTGAACAGTCAGTTCAGTGCTTTTCTTTTGTTGTAACATGGGAAAAAAAGGAATTCAAAAACAAGGACTTTATTGAAAGAACCTATGGTTACCATCTTCTTTTTTGAACATTAAACTAGCTGTCATTAAATGTACCGTCTGCTCTGTTTTTAAGAAACACAGCGGCCCAAAAAGTATTCGGACACTGTTGCATTAGATAAAAATTAAAGCATGTAATTTATTTTAAGAAAGATGCACATTTTACAAGCAAAACATCTGAGTTTGTTTGGTGTGAAAACAATAGCTAATTGATATTTAGTCCTCTAATGCAATGTCATGCATATTTTCCATGTGCCTAAAGTGTCCAAATACATTTTAGGGGCCACTGAATGCTGCACACTACTGTGAACACCAGTTATTTGCATGAAATGCCAGTATTTTGAAGTTCTGAATCATAAGATTTGGACTCATTTCTTATTGTATTAATGGATTAGTCTTGTTCTAGGAGAGTAACCAAGACTTCCTTCATCCAGCACTGAGATAAAACATCTCATCCTGATCATCTTTATCATGATGTTTAATTTTGGTTTTCAAATGCTGTAAAAATCTAAACTTCCAGCTGCTCTCCTCTGGCCTTTCACCTGCAGGGAACTTAATGGGACGGTCCGAAAGTGCAAAGCGCAGGTCTTTACGGCGCGCCAGTCTTTTACTCTAATGTTACAGCTGTGGATCAGCGTTGAGCTCACAGGTCATTTGACTCAGGCGAGTATCCGATGCCCCATCCCCGTGGGGCTCTGTTGAAGTTGCGTCGTTTGGACATGGTGGCCAAGGTCATGCCAGGAAGGTTTTGAGTCTCCAGAGTTTCAAATCCAATAACAGGAATCACCCTCTGACTGCGCACAGGACCTCCAAATGGCACCGCGGCTCTAAAATAAAAACCAAACGATGAAGATTTGAGCTGAATCTGAAAGGCTTCATCTGGATACGTTTGAAAACAGTGTTTTTGTTTCAAAACACTCTCTGTCCACACTAAAACATCGGAAAATGCTTAAATCATCTTACTGTGCATGCATAAAATATAATAAAAGCTCATTGAGGTGATACCGAGAGACCAGACGTAATGAAGTTCTCGGGCATTTCATTAGCTAAATATCACTGGTTCGTCCAGATCGCACTCAATTGCCTTTCATTGTATAGTCTAAACATGTTTTGCCGCAGGATGGCAATCGCAAGTACATTTTCTGTCATCTTTGCAGGAATTTAATATGAAGATCTATTTTTAGCAACCGTGAATAGCACATAGAAGATTCATTGGGGTTCTATATAGAACTCTAGAGTTCTTGACTCCATTTTAAAGAACCCTTTATGCCAAAAAGGTTCTAAGGAGAAATGTCTTATTCCATAATACTTCCATGTTTAATGGGTTATTTCAGTTTTTGTCTAGTGATAAAGTATGTTTATGAACTGCTTATTCATACAATTTAATCAAAGTTGGAAATAAAAATGAAATACAGCTGCGAGCAGCAATTATCGGGGTTCAAGCGCTTTAAGGCCTTTAAGCACATGCGTAAAAAGGTATTATGTTTTCTTTAGCAAGCCTGTAACCATCTCCATCATCGATGAAAAAGACCATTAACAGCCAATACAGGCAATTTACTAAGGAAATACATGGTTTTTAAAGCTTTTTAACAGTTATAGCGCCACCTATGGTCCAATCTCCATAAGTTTGCATGTTTGTTTAGAATCTTATGTCACATGTGCTCACCTATTTTTTGTTTAGGATTTATAGGCTTTGGAGTATGTTTTGCCACACCCATTTACTAAATGTCCCTGTTATAGCTATATAAAGGGTAAAGTTCAACTGTTTTTTGATAAATATTGTGCTGCAGTAGTTTTATTGAGGTTTAGCGAAAAACCTAGGAGTAGTTCGCCAAATTTGGTTTTTGACATAATCTCCAATATTTAACAAACGATTCGATGGACACCAGCGGTCCTAGAGGCAAAGTTGCTCAGAATGAGAAGTTCTACCATGTGTTATGAATGCCGTGGGCATGTGCGAAAAATCACACGAGTTCATGCACGCGAAAAACACGAAGGTGGCTGATTTCTTTCTAAATTCTCACAGGCTTCTAGGGCCGTGAGTCAAACAGGCCCAGCGAGTTTTATTCCGATCGACCTCTGTTAACCTTGTCTGATGGCTGCTCAAACTTCATTGGCCGATGGCGGACATGTTTTTTGAGATACGTCAATGTCCTCATAGACAGTCATGGCACCTCGGACAAAGACACTGCATGCATGAAGTTTGGTGAAAATATCTCATTCCGTTCGCGAGTTATAGCCATTTTAGTAAAAGTGGCTCCACCCACTTCTAAAGGTTTTGGCAACCCTTAGGGTACGTGAATCGAAATTTCAACTTTTTCGATAATTATTGACAATCAGACTCAGAGAATCTTGCTAACGCTGGTTTGGCGAATCCGAGGCATGCAGTTTATCCGTCTTGAGCCAAGGATTCCAACAATATAAGACACTTGAGCCTATGGGTATACTTTTGACCGTTGTAGCGCCCCCGTCAGGCCGATCGGGGCGAGGTGACGTTGTAGACGGTGTAAGTACTACCAGCCCTCAAAGTTCATGTCTCTACGACTTACGGTTTGGTCTGCCTGATCACTTTTAGGGGCTAATGCTGATCCTTGGAAATTTTAACAATTACAATATGGTTTCAGCACTGTGTTTGAACCCTTAATTACTTGAAAATAAATCAATAAAATGATCCCATGATGGAACTATGGTTTTCTCCATCAGTTCTTGATGATGTAAAATGGGCATTCAAGGGTTGTCAAAAGTACCGACTTCGGTACCACTTCGGAAATTTGAAAAATATGACAACACCTCTGATTGGCCGTTGTGTTCATGCACTCAACAGACACTATCTGGAAGACAACTGCATTAAGTTTTCAGAACTGCATGTAATTTTGTCCAGTTTCAAAGCTATATGTCACTTAATGGACCCAGACCTGCCACCTCAAGATATTCCTGCCTCTGGATTAGAGTCAACATTGTGACGCAATTCTAGTTTGTATCTGAGAATCTTCTGTGCACGGTGTGCTGGCGGTTCCTTAAATAGTTCCTCAGTCATTCGCTCCTCTGCGGGGTCTCGTTTCAAATGGGAAGACGCAGTGGAAACATTGCAGCTCTCTTAAGTGCACTTCATAATTTGATAGTGTGGATTAGTCTTGTTGGGTCTATTTAGGGTACGTAATCATCACGCATGAAGCTAATGTGCCAGAACCTCTCAGTGACCCTCAAGGCCGCTTCTCATATCATGTTTTGCCTCCGTTTTCTGGTACCGTGGAGAATGGACTTAATCCCTCCTAAATAAAGAAGTTGTTATAAGGGAATCCCAATCCTACTTGGATGTCCCAACCCTACATGGGCCGTGGTATTGTGTATCACATTATTGTGATGCATTGATAAACCGTTTGATGCAACTCTTTCTTTTTTGTTTCAGCCGTTCAACTCTAGGTTTTCGATCAGATTTGCACTCCCGGTTCCTTCAGTTAGTTGAAGTAAATTATAGTCGTATAGTCATGGCATGTTCTCTGACGTGAAATGTGCCTTGCATTTTTATTTTCTTTTTTTCATTATTTTTTAAATGTATTTATTTAGCAGACGCTTTTATCCAAAGCGAAATACAAATTACTTGCATTATCTTTTTACTTGCCTTTCCCCCATCAATATCTGAAATTTGTACTCTTATCAGTCATTAAAAAGGCTAAGAATAGTTTTTTTAAAAGGCATTAATTGTATCTTTCCTGCTTATTTCAAGCAAAAATAATGCATTTATGTTGCATTTATTTATAATGCATTTATACATTTATGTGCGTATTATGTGCAAAAATAGCAGGAACTGACTGAAATAACTATTTGCAATCTGTTTACATGTATTCATTTAGCTGAAGCTACGTAGCTTTCAGGAGTCGATTTCACCAGTCCACTTAAAAACCAACACAAGTTTACAAGGACAAGCACTTTTAAGGAAGTATTCCAGGTCAGAGGCATCTAATCTTTTGAAAGAGCCTCAGTTTTGCTGGATGCACAAGTTTTTTTTATAAAGATATTAAAGGGAAAGTTCACCCAAATATGAAAATTATTCCATGATTTACTCTCCCTCAAGCCATCCTAGGTGTATATGACTATCTTCTTTCAGTCAAACACAACCGGAGATATATTAAAAATATCAGTGGCGGCTGGTGCTAAAAAAAGTTTTGGGGGGTGCAAACAAACTGAATTAGAAATGCAGTACTGAATGCAATTGTTAAATAACCATTTGACAAGTGATATAATAATGTATCATTACTGCTTATCTAAAATTCAGCATTTAAAACATGCCATAATGTAGGGCTGGGCGATATGGCCAAAAAATCTATATTTTTGGGCTGATTGGCGATGTATAATCTCAGTATTTTGTACATTTTTCTATTTGAATTTTTTTTAAAATCTGTATTTAATTAAATAATGTTATTTCACATCCTGCCAATATTGTCCTACAAACAACGTTCATATTGAAGGCTATGAAAACAAACATGGTGACCGTGTAGTCTATGCTATAATATGTGCAACAAATCGGTCAAAACACATTAGGCCGCCTACATTTATTGTAGCATACAATCTAAAAGCAAAATAATGCTTTAAGAAGTTAAATTCACTAAACTAAAAATGAAAATAAATAAAAACATAGGCACAGACTAATTATTAGGCTATTTTGATTACCCTACAATAGTCACTTTACAGTTACTGCTATCATAAAAATACACTTAGCCTAGTTCTACATATGGCACATTTATGTTTGCCAACAAAAACAAACAACAAATATTTGATCAAAATGATTATTTATTCAGAATTATTGCGCTTCTATTCAATAGAGTACCTCAGAGATGACGTGTTTTTGTAGGCCAACCCGGAAGTTAGCGGCGCACGGGTCCCCTCGATCGAAAGCTTATGCATTTTTTCCCATAGGCGTTTGGAAAAAATCGCAAAAAATAAGCTCTGTGTTTAACAAAAAGTTATGACACTTACACGTTTTGTCTATCAAGATAATCTTTACAAGATAACACAAGCGGGTTATAACTGGTGTGTTTTATGTCATAGATCAAAACGTGAAAATATTTAGAGGCTTTGTTAACCACAGACCTTATTTCAGGCGATTTAGCAAAAACCCATTCAAAAAAGCCCATAGACTTTAGGGCGATGGAACCGGAAGTGCTAAAATGCTAACTCGCTTCCAGGTTTTGCATACAAAAACACGTCATCTCTGAAGTACTCTATTGCGCTCCGTGTTTGGCGGGCATGCGCGCGGCGGCGCTCGTTCACGGAAGTGTGTGCTTGCAAAGGCTCGTCCACTCCTGACAGCAAAATAGAAATATTTTCTTGATTTTCACAGATGGAGAATGTCTGTGAAATGTAACTG
Source organism: Elopichthys bambusa (assembly GCA_037101425.1). Classification (NCBI taxonomy): domain Eukaryota; kingdom Metazoa; phylum Chordata; class Actinopteri; order Cypriniformes; family Xenocyprididae; genus Elopichthys; species Elopichthys bambusa. The sequence goes on along the minus strand of CM074447.1, from coordinate 1,764,050 downwards.
AGGAAATTACTGGATGTCACTTCAGCTTAAAGATTATTAATAGAAGTATGTTTGTTCCCACCAATCGCTGCACAAGTTAAGTTTACGTATGATGACGAAAGCATGTTAGTGCTAGCCCTCCAGGAACCCATAGAGATCAAGTAGTGCTCGCTGCAGAGCATAATGACCTCTCTGGAGCTCAAGGGTGGAGCTTAACCTGTTTATTGGGTGGAGAGATAGGGTTAGGGTGTGGTTGGGGGATGCAGCTCCACCTATCATGCCCACAGTAGGTCAAGAGAGGGGGAGCTGGAGGTTATGGCTCTGCAGAGAGATTGCATTGCAGTGCCTGCAGTTCGGAAAAAAAGTTATTTGAATGGAAGTCTATCGGCGCTTTCCAAACGGGATATATCGCCCTCTGAAGGGCACTTTGGAGTGAAAACAATCATGGCCGCCATATTGAAGGGTCGTTCCAAACCGAAGTGCTGAAAACCGGCCACTTCAAAGGGCCCTTCGGAATGAAGGATTTCGAAGGGTACAACTGATGGACACTTCGGGCCCCCTTGATCCTTGCACAGGGAAGTTGTTTAGTGTCACAGAATGGGTGCAGGGGGCTCGGAGTTCAATTTTCCCTATAAATGTATGCATAGTATTTTTCTATACTACTGTAATACTTATACGAGTTAGATTTGGTACATTATTAGGGTCAAAACGACATTGTACTTCAACAAAAATACTTTACAGCTCCCTTCATCAGTACATTCAAACGTTTAAAATACATAGACACACTGTAGAATATGGTGCGATAAACTAACGTTAAACAAAAGGCGCGGCTTGCACAATCTTCTCATCGTTCAGAGCGTGTTTTTTGGGTGTAAACCAGCGTACAAAATGTGCGACGAAGATGCCTTCATGATTGTCTCGTTAAGATGACACAGAAGTGCGCCCAAAAAAGAGGCGGTACTCCACAGAACGTGACTTGACGTTGATTGGACTATATCCAGAGGCAAAACACTCTAGAGCAGTGAGTGACAGCTAGCATAACACTGTAGTTGAACGTGATTGAAAAAATCTGTCCCTTTTGCACTTTGGTGGTGTGTCGCCCTATCGCCCTAATGAAGAAACCGCTCCTGAAAAATATCCTGATTCTTCCCAGCTTTATAATGGTCGTTATTGCCGTTCACGATTTTGAAGTTCATTTGCGATGGCTCAATTTGATTTGCGTAGGCCGTCTGCAGCATGTGACGTTAATGGATAGATGCGCTTTTTTGGGAGCGCCATTCACTCCCATTATAAAGCTTGGAACAGCCAGGATATTTTTAAATATATCTCAAGATTGTGTTCGTCTAAAAGAAGTTAGTCATATACACCTAGGATGGCTTGAGGGTGAGTAAATCATGAGATCATTTTTGGGTGAACTGTCCCTTTAAGACTTTCATTCAGAGAGGATGCATTAAATTAATATTTACATTGTTACAAAGTCAAACAAATTCTTTTTCAAATAAATGCTGTTGTTTTAAACTTCATATTCATCAAAGAATCCAGCAAAAATATGTTGTTTACACAATATTAAAGAAGCACGGCTGTTGTCAGCATTGATTATGTAATTAAAAAGGCTAAATTAGGCTCTGACATAAAACATTGACACCATGAGTCGAAAATATGACAAAAAGCAAAATTATGACTTAATTTTATGACAATATTAAGAAAGTTGTAATGCACACCACACATAGGGACACTGATGACCAAATGTAGTATGCAAAACTTTTGGGAGTTTTTTTGGGGAGGTTTCACGGGGGAACGCAAAACTTTTGCGAGTGAAGTCTGTGAACGCACAAAAGCATTGAAGCATTGCATTTTTTCCATCATCATGTCCCTTAGGGGCTCCATATTATTATGATTTTCCAAAGCATGATTTTTTTTTTTGTTTCTTATGTGGCGAACATGGCCTTCCATGCATATGTCTAGGGTTAGGAGTACGGCTGCTTCATACTTCCCTACTATATAGTAGGCGAAAAACAGTATGTGACAAAAGAAGTATGTCTGAAATCACAGTACCCATAAAAGAGCAGGCAAAAAGTCCCCGGATGACCTGCTACTTCCGGCAAGATCCTGAAGTGTGCATAACGATGGACACTTTACCCATGAGGCCACGAGAGAGGATTTATAAATGGCAGTGACGCTGGTAGGTCACATGGTTCTCATGACACCGGATCACATACTACACACATTCATAATGTAAAAAACATACTTTAACAGTCACAAAGTAATTACTTATTTAAAATAAGTACCTGCTCAAGAGAGTATGCAATTTCGGATGCAGTTTTTAAAAGGAATGTTGGTCCTACTGTTTTCTTACCTGTTAAAGCACCTGTAGTTCACTGGCGGGAGTTTCTGTGGCGGTTGAGGTATCTGAGTGTTGAGTGAGGAGAGAAGCTCTTCGCTTTCTCCCAGTGCTTCCTGCCACGGTGAACAATAAGACTTCGGGATCACTGTGGCATTGAATTTCTCTCGAGGGATCTCTCTTAGCGGTCCAGAGTAGCCTAAAAGGATAGGATGGTGCTTCGTGATTCATAGGGCCAAGTATAGAGGGGCTTTGCTGTCCTGAAGCACATTCTAGCATGCTACAGTGTTTAGCTCACAGGGTTCGCACTGGACTAGCACGCATACACATTAGCGGATATTATTCGGACCCGTCTCTTCAGGGGCAACAGGCAGATAAGGAGACGGAAATAAGAGATAGATGTTTATTAAGGGATCCGCAGACGGAGAAGAACATTAGACAGAGTTAATTAGGAGTGCAGAGACGAGCTAATGATAACGGCTCATCAGATACGGGAAGGGTGAAACTGCTGTCAGAGACGTCACAAATATATACAGGCATATTCCTTTAGTTCAAAACATACACTTGTGTGTTTCTGTGCACTGGAAAAATCATTTTCTTAACGACTAGTTCTGTTTGTCATTGAAGCAAGATAAATGTACTTGAGGAGCACCACTACAATAAGATATTAAAGAGGACCAATTATGCTTTTTTAAAATTATTTAAATTGTTTTTTTTATTATTATTTGTTATGTACATATTACATATAATATATATACATACATAGTACATATATATATATATTTTTTATATTAATTTTATATTCATAGATTGTATGATATTTTAGCATTTATATAATAATATAGTATTTAAGATTTTGAGTTAGCTTTTATTTTTATATTCAGTTTTCATGTTAGTTTAAGTTTTAGTAATACTGTTGTGCTTTTGTCATTTAAAAAAAATATTTCTATATAGCTTGATTTCACTTTTAATCATTTTAAATTCAACTTTAATCTTTTTTATTTTCTTTATTTTTTATATTTTTTTAAGTATAAGTTTTTCATTTAATATTTATATTTTATTTTAGGTAACCTTTATTTAAATTACTGAAAGCGATTTTTAATAGTTTTAGTTCTCAAGTACATTTATCGTTAGATGTTTTACTGTAAAGCATGTAAAAAAAAATTAGTAATTTTTTGCAGTCTTAAGTTTTTATGTGTACTGACTTTGAATCATAATAATAATTCACATTATTATAAATTAAAGGTGCAGTAAGCGAATTCTGAGAAATGCCGTTATTTCAAATCAGCAAAACAAACCCGCCCCTACACAAAAGGATCACACCCCTATCTTTATAGCTCCGCCCCCATATTTACTAATACGAACACGCTATGCAACACACACACACACACCCCTTAAGAGTGGACACGCCCCTTACTGCTGATTGGCTATAAGTGTGTTTTGGTGCTTGGTCTGATCCACTTTCAACAGCATTTCTCAGAAATTGCTTACTGCACCTTTAACTCGGTGCCATGTTTCTAAGTTATTTTAGGTGGTGATAAATTACATTAAATGCCTTGGATATTTAATAATTAGTAATATTGGTCAAAAGAGACTGAACTGATGGAAACGAGAGGAGTTTGTGTACCTGGTGCGAGGACGTTTGGGCTTCCTTTCTTGGCCACCGTGTTCTTCAGGCTGGTGACGAGACTGTGTTTACCGGCCACTGGATACAGCAGGTTTTCTTTCCCTCCCTGCATGTCTGTCATCATGTAGTTCTGGTTCTGGTTCTGGATTTGATTCTGATCCATGTCGTTCTGATGGAAGAGTTTTAGGATGGAGAAGTTCGTTCAATGTCTTGCAAAGCACGAATGCAGGACTGCAAAAACGCGTTGTGTGTGAAGTTAACTGCCCTCACATCACGATTTGGAGTGTTTTATCAGTGAAATGCCGAGCAGGAGAAGGAGAGGGGAACATCCAGTCTTATTACCTCATCGAGTGAATTCCTTCAGGAAATCCAAGCGACATTCTGAGGATTTAAGGTGCGTTCACGCCATGTTGTAATAACCGTAATTACTAGATAACAACTTGTATGAACGTTGTAGAACGTCACGTGCTGTCATTTTGAAATTACTGTGTGAACGCAGCATTATAAGCCTACTAAAATATACTTTTTTTGTACGCGAGGGTCAGCATACACAGTGCGCGTGATGTGAATTTCGTCATCAGAAGATTTTTGTAACCGAATACAAAGATGTTTACATAGGTTGTAACCTGGTTGTAACTCGTGGCAAGAGATTGCTCAAAACTGCGCATGCGTAGTTATTTTAGTTGTACAAATGAGGGTACTTTCTAACCGTTTTGCACAATCTCTCATCTATCCATTGTCGCTGTAGCTTGCATGCGTTCCGGTCTGTTTTAGTTCAGCGGAAATCCCGCCCTGGAGCCGATTCTAAACATTTCATTGGCCATGTCAATCACAGTAACGATTGCCTACACCCATCCCTGATCCCTAAACCTACCCGTCACTGTAACCTCAGCCAATGAAACTGGTTGCAGGGCAGGGATTTCCACTGAACCATTTGGGGGAAAAAATCATGCGTTCTGTTTATGCAGTTTTTATTTGCCTACCTTGTGAATCGACGCCCCCAGGGCACCATTGCCAACTTGTGGATAAACTAATTACTGCAACAAAAAAAAAATTAAATGCGCATGTGCGACCTGCGTGTACAAGTATGCGCGGTTACAAAAATTATTTTGAATTAATTTTATTTTTTCTGTTTGTTTTAGTTATTTTAAATTTGCATTATTTTTAATATGACTATATAGTTTTTAGTTTATTTAGTTTTAGTTATTTTAGTACTTCAGCTTTAAATTGACTTATTTCCATTGTTTATTTTAATTTTCTTTTAAGGTTTTTCATAGGTTTTCATATTAGAATGATTTCTGAAGGATCATGTGACACTGAAGACTGGAGTAATGATGCTGAAAATTCAGCTTTGATCACTGGATATAAATTATTTTATAAAATATATTCAAACAGAAAACAGTTATTTTAAATTGTAATAATATTTCACAATATTACAGTTTTTACTGTATTTTTAATTAAATAAATGCAGCCTTGGTGAGCAGACGAAACTTCTTTTAAAAACATTAAAAATCTTACCGTTTCCAAACTTTTGACTGGTAGTGTGTGTGTGTTTATATATATATATATATATATATATATATATTATATTTATATATATATATATATAAGCATATTATATATTATAATACTCTTTCAGTTTATCTTATTATAAGTAATGCAATTTTTTTATGGTTTTAGTTAACGATAACCCTGGTAATAAACTGTGGTGCATAACTCATATCTTTATGCTAAAGGCATGAATGCATCCTCAAATCATGTGTGTTGTTGAGCAGGTGTGCTGTTAACTGATCAGACTTATGCCTCTTCTGTACTGTTGTGGTGTAATACAAACTTTTTTCTCCCAGAAATTGCATGAATTTCTTTAAATAGTGTCTCTTACATATATGCCGGTGGAAGCGTCTCCTGAGTTCTCCAGCGTGTATCTCTCCACTCTCCTCTGACGCTCCTGGAACATTATGGATCCTCTGTTGGTGTTCAGGTTCAGCTCCTCCATCATCACATCCTTAGGAATGCTGATCTTTTTCCCAAGGTTCAGACCTTCACACACACACACACACACACACACACACACACACATATACATGATCATAGTGAGTAGTGCCATTGTTTCTTCATCTTCTTCTAGTGTTTTATACAGACTACCGTTCAAATGTTTGGGGTCAGCAAGGATTTTGAAAGAAATTATACTTCTATATTTCTGTTTTGAATAAATGCTGTTCTTTTGAACGTTTTCATCATAGAATCCCGACAAAAATGTTTCCACAAAAATTCTGAAGCAGCAACATTGTTTTCAACATTGATAATAATCAGAAATGTTTCTTGATCATCAAATCATCATATTAGAATGATTTCTGAAGGATCATGTGACACTGAAGACTGGAGTAATGATGCTGAAAATTCAGCTTTGATCACTGGATATAAATTACATTTTATAATATATTCACATAGAAAACAGCTGTTTTGAATTGCAATAATATTTCACAATTTTACTGTATATTTAATTAAATAAATGCAGCTCTAAGCAAAAGAAACTTCTTTCAAAAGAAAATCTTACTGGCCTGAAATGATGATGTCCTTCTGTGGCCTCGTGGTTAAACATCTGTTTTGATATTTTGTTTTCTAATAATACAGTGACATTCAGACATTTATAAGTGGAGCTTTGCTGCCCCAAATATAATAATTTTAGGGCCGCTCTTTATATATTTCTGTTTCCCTGAGAAGTTCAGGAAGATTGTTTTTTTTTTGTTGTCTGATCTCTTGCATTGTAATTGTCTCCGGGTTCTTCTGTCGCGGCTGCTGTCGTGTTTGTTGTGTCATGTAGCTAACAGTGCTGATTATTATTAGACTGTCTGGATGAGGAACCCTTAGAGAAATGGACTCGCCCTAAAGTGGCATTTTCAATAAGGGCACTGCCAGGGCTCATGTTGGCGTATTCCTGTAAAATTCCCTCTTCAGAGTCGGATTCAGCTGAGCTGGAGTTGCCGTGATGCCAGATTAGAGACGCTGTGGCTGAGGTCAACGGAAAAAAATGCAAACAAAGGCAAATGTTTGCTCTGAAGTGTTGGGATAGTTTTCAGGAATGTTGGATGCGGAGATTTCCCTCTGTTTAAATCACTCAAGTGACTGAGGGAGAATCTGCTTTGATCTATTCCTGCTCCTGTCAATCAACTGCACCGTCTCCGGCTCTGAATCCCTACAAGCCTGTAGTCCATCCATCCGTGTGTGTGTGTGTGTGTGTGTGTGTGTCTTACCTCCCTTTGCCTCTCTGCTCAGGATCATGGCCTGCTGCTGTCTCTGTTTGGTGAGACTATGATGTGCGTTCTGCATCTCGGTCTGCACACACATCAACATCACAGTGAATGCTTCCCATCTTGCTTTTAATAATAATAATAACAATTGTTGTTTTTGTTTAATTGATACAGCATTAAGTTCTACTCTAGTTGTGTATTAGTAATGCTTTGTAATGAATTCCTCTTGTGTTGAAATTATAACATTCGGTATATTTAAATTTAAATGTATTTATTTTATTATTTAATTTTACTAATATATTTTTAAAAATATGACATTCTAATAATATTTTTTATTATTATTAAAAATAATGCAATTAAATTAAATTGTAACACTATATATTATTTTATTTTATTTCGATTTTTATATTCAACATTAATAAAATATTTAAAAACAATGATATTCTAGTAATAAAATAAATGTATTATTAATGAAAAATTATCAAATATAATTATAGTATTGCATCTGTTATTATTTTACTTATTTTTATTTTAATATATGATTTCAGTAAAATATTTTAAAATAATAATAAAGTAATTATTAAAAATAATACAATTATAGTATTGCAAAAAATATGACTTGCACGTTAATTTAATTTTATTGGTAATTTTATAGCCTATATAATAATTAACACTGAATTGGTATTTGACATGATGACATACAGTGTCCCTCAAAATCAACTCCATGGGGTGAATATTGGCCCCTAATGAAAGTTAATTTCTGAAATATTAGAGATTAAATGATTGAAGTAATTAATGCTTTTTGACCAAATCTTTTGACTGGAGATACAGTTTTTTTTTTCTCTTCTTCTTCTTCTTCTTCCTTGGAGCAATTTTAATGAAAAAAGTTTAACATTTTTCCCAACTCTACTAAATGTCATTAGCTTAGTTAAGTTCATCTGTTCTCAGAAGCTACAGGAAACATTTTGTCATGCTAAAAGTTCAGATTTGACACGTTTACACAGCTGGTGTGCAGATTAGATGACCAGACAACACACACACACACACTCACACACTCATCTGAATCTCTCGTACTCTGGCTTTACCTGAGTGTGTGCTGGAGAAGATGATGTTCTGTGTCTTGGCTGCGCTGTGTGAGTGTGAGAGCGCAGCAGGGTGAAGCTGCTTTCTATAGACTCATTGCCTGCGCTGCCGATGACATCATCACCATAAATTTAGCCAAACGACAGGAGCTAAATGGGGCAAAGCATTTAGTCCCTGACGCACCCCTGCCAACCCCTCATAATAAAAACCTGATGCCGGGTTTTGCGTGTGGAGTCCCGGGCCAAGGCTGTCTGTGTGTTGTGTGACTGTGTGTGTATTTGTGTTCGTTGTCATAGGAGATCGTTGATCAGTTGATTAACGTTTTTGTCTCGCTTTCAAACCTTCACCTCTGACCAGACCTTAAATGCAGCTCTGTGACACCAGTCTCAAAGATTGAAGGATCTGAAAATGATTTGAGTTCATGTTGAGATCTGTGACACACTGTTTTGGCAAATCTGAGCGCAGTTTGAGAGTTTTTCCCATCTGCTCTGCATTTAATCTTGTTGCTTTCTATGGGAAACAATTGAGATATTAAAGAGATCTCTTTTCTTTGTGGTTGCATTGATGCTGTATTGAAGTTTGAATGCAGTACATATCAAGTAAATTAGCATTTGCACTACTGTTCAGTAAATGTTTTTAATGTTTTTGAACAAAGTCATGCCAGCATGGTTGGGCACCAGACCAACTGCAACATTGAGCAATTAAAGGCATATTAAGATGATTTTAGGCAAAATGCCTGAAAAAGCATAAGTACAGTCACTAGTAATGTGATTTAATGGTTTATCACTTTCGGTCAATAGGTGGCGCTGTTACGAAATTGATGTGGCGTCATCAGAGTAAGGTGGCAATGACACAGGCAAAGTTTTGTGTCAATATGCCAAAGCATTGCAGCAACCTCAGAGTCATTTTGGCATCAAGCCATCAAATTTGTTGATGTGGTTTCATCTATCGACACGAAATCCATAACTTTTTGCCGGCATGGTCTGAAGGTGACACGATTCAATTTTGGTGAAAACGGTCCAACGGTCTTGGAGGAGTTAGAAAAAGTAGGTTTTGAAAGATAATCAAAACTATAAAAAATGTTCTCGGCATGACCCAAGGAATCTGTTAAGACCAGTTTCATTACAATAGGCTAATTTAATCAAAAGCTATTAGCATTTTTGGAAATTTCATTATAACTTTTGACCACAAGGTGGTGCTGCTCCAAAACTTTTTGAGTATTGTCAGGTCTCAAAAAGACACAGAGTTTCGTAAAGATACATCATTGAGTTCGTATAATACAGCATTTTACGAAAAAAAAAAACCCCCAAAGTGGCCGACACCCAAAATAGCTGATATGGGATAATTGGGTATCGTTTGACTCGGCATGCTGCACCAAATCTAAAGAGACCAGTTTTGTGATTTTTGGCCAAACTATTAAAAGGTTATAGGCAAAAAGAGCCATTTTCATATCTCCTGATCACTAGGTGGCGCTGCGCCTAAACTGTGCAGTTACCCTCAGGTCATGGTTGTCATAACACACACCAAGTTTGGTCAGAATACGCTAAAGCGTTGCAGAGATATAGCCTCACGTGCTCTTCATCGAATTCGTTTGCATGTTATTCGAAAACGGTTAGAACTTGAATTCCATAACTTTTTTTGTCGGAATGGACTGAAGATGATCTGGTTCAATTTTCATGAAAATTGGAGCCAATAGGATAAGTTCGGATAAGTGTGTTTTTTGTGTTTTTGGGGGGGATTTTCATGGCAGAAAATGGCGTCATAGGGTGCATTACGGACCCTTATGGTTCAAAAGTTATTAGCATAAATGTAAGTGAAAATTTGGACAGTTGATGGCGCTAGAAGGATTGAGTTAGATACTCCAAAATTGCTGTGGTTAATGTTCAGACTGTCCTCTATCGGTGTGCCAAATTTCATAACTTTCCCACAAGCGGTTCTATGGGCTGCCATAGACTCAAGTGCAGAAGAAGAAGAAGAAGAATACTAATGATTACAATACATTAATGCTGAATTACAATAATATGCTGATTTGCTGCTCGAGAACAATTTCTGATTATTTTCAGTATTGAAAACAGGATTTTTTGATGAATAGAGTTCAAACGAACAGCATTTATTTGAAATCTTTTGTCATTATAAATGATCAACTGATCAATTTAATGCATCTTTGCTAAATAAAACTATTAATTTGTTTAAAACACAAATCTTGCTGACCTGAAACTTTTGAATTAGTGTACAGTATTTGCATTATTTGTTTAGTACCATGGTAAATATTAAAGTATTTCCCTCTATAATCCATCACTGTACCATGATACTGCCAACATGTTTTTGTAAGGAACAAATGGCCAACTCTAAACCATTTAAATCTCTCCTAACACTTACTGTTATGTCAGACATCACATTTAATGATAAAATGTGTGAAAAAGGAAAGAGCAGCATGTGTCTGTGAGAGGTGTGCGTCTGTCAATACTCAAAGTCACCAGCCGCTGACATCACAACAATAGAGCTGAAGAGTTTGAGTAAGTGCGACTCCTTTTAAAACGGTTCCTGCTCCTCCTGCGCGATTCTTCAATCTGGGACCGTGTCCGGAGGAGCCACAAACCTCGGAGACGGACAGACGGGCGGTCAGTTCCTCTTCATACGCTTTAAGTTTTATTTAATGTGAGATTGTGACAGGTCAGGTTTCTTTGTCATGTAAGAATAGAGATTTTGTGTATTTTAGAAGGATGGTGATTTCTTGATGTTTCCTCCTATTCTTTATTGTTTCACAGTTGCATCTGGCCTGAGATTCTCTTGGATTCCAGACGTTCAGTTCGCTTTCGGGATGTACGGGCTGCTGTGTGAAAGTCTCCACGACTTCATCAAGGAGTCATACGGTGACGATGTGTGGAAACTGGTCAGAGAGAGAGCCGACGTCAGACTGCACTCCTTCGTCACTCATCAGGTTAGAGTCTCTTATTACTGTGAGAAAACAAACTGAAAATTGACTCGGAGCTCTAATCACTGACTGAAAGACAAATATGTTTTTCATCCATTTTAGAGACTCGTGTATAAGAAACATAAGTCATTACATTTATAAAAAGAGTTATAACTGATTTATATATATATATATAAAACAATAAATTGCTGTCTACATTACTGCTGTTATTACCATCATGAGAAGCTTCTTTTATTGAACAAGTTTTTCCAGAAATTTGTATTTGGTTTTGATAATTTACTCAACCCCCATGTCATCCAAGATGTTCGTGTCTTTCTTTCTTCAGTCAAAAAGAAAAGGTTTTTGAGGAAAACATTCCAGCATTTTTCTCCATATAGTGAACTTCACTGGGGTTCAGATGTCAGTTTCAGTGCAGCTTCAAAGAGCTCTACATGATCCCAGATGAGGAATAAGAGTCTTATCTAGAGAAACCATCGGTCATTTTCTAAAAAAAAAAAAAAAATTATATACTTTTCAACCACAAATGCTCGTCTTGCACTGCTCTGTGATGCGCCACGCATTACATTAGAAAGGTCACGCGTGACGGAGACGGAAGTACCGCGGCAGGGCAAAAAACTCCATCTCATTTTCTCCTCCCAAGTTCAAAATCATCCGACATCGTTGTTTTACCTTTTTTTGTAAAGGGTGTTTGACTTAGTCTTTGCACGTTCACTTTGTAGACACTGGATCGGTACTTCCGCCCACGTCACACATGACCTTTCCAGTGTGATTACGTAATGCGTGGAGCATCGCAGAGCAGTGCAAGACGACCATTTGTAGTTAAAAAGTATATAAATGTTTGAAGCTGCACTGAAACTGACATTTGGACCTTCAACCCGTTGAACCCCAGTGAAGTCCACTATATGGAGAAAAATCCTGGAATGTACATTTCTTTTTGACTGAAGAAAGAAAGACATGAACATCTTGGATGACCTGGGGGTGAGTAAATTATCAGGAAAATTGAACTATTTCTTTCATAACACAAATATTTCAGTCTATCTATATGAATGTTCATATGTGTGTGGTTATATATGTTCGCATGTGCGTTTGTGTAGGTGTACAGTGAGAGTGTGATTCCACGTATCGCTAAAGCAGCGAGTGGTGTCACAGGAACACCCTATAATGAGCTCATGAACTCATGGGGCGTTTATTTCCTCGGATTCGTGGGGAAATACGGATATGACAGAATCCTCAAGGTATGTTCAGGTTTGTCTGGCAATTTGCATGATGTGATTTACCCAAGTAGGACACATTCCTGAATCAACAACCTTTGTTTGTCCAGGAACAACGTTTGTTGTTCATGTATTTGTGTGTTTTGTTCTGTGCGTCAGGTGTTGGGCCGTCATGTGCGTGACTTTGTAAATGGTCTGGATAACCTGCATGAGTACCTGCGCTTCAGTTACCCAAAAGTCCAGCCGCCGACTTTCTTCTGCCAGGAGGAATCGGCTACAGGAGTCACTCTGCATTACAGGTGTGTGTGTGTGTGCATCAGGAAGCTTGTGTCAATCAAAAACATACACTACCATTTAAAAGTTTGAGGTTGGTAAGATATTTAATGTTTATGAAAGAAGTCTCTAAATAAATAAATCAAAAAATATATAATCAGGGATGCACCGATACAGATACCAAGCTCATGTACTCGTACAAAGACCAAAGACCGATACCTCACGTGATGTAACTGACCGAATTTTCCGTGCACAGAGACACACTGTCAGCCTCAGAGGTGTGGAAATACTTCAAAATGAATGTTGACAACACACACATTGCGAACTGCATGCTTTCAATCACAATTCGTTATCGATTAGTGAAGGCGAGATAGGCGGAATCGCGCTGAATGACAGACCAGAAGCGCTCTCTCTTTCTTGCGCGCGATCCCAGTTCTCTCAGACAGCGCGCGATCAGTTCTCCTCGCGCCTGAATGGTCAAATGCACACATAGTTGTCAAAATGTCCATCGTGTGGAGTATCTCACGTAAATACAGTCGGTTATGGCTTAAGTGGACGTAAACATTTGGGTGAAAACCGGAAATGTGTCAGTATCCATGGATTCGGCCCTAAAGGGACCGTAGCCTATATTTGTCATTAATGTCAATAAATGTGTTAAATAAATGTATACATGGTAAATAAACCTACTGTATTTGAAAAACAAGTTTATTTAATTTGTATCTCTATAGCATTTGTTGTATTGTTTGTAAATTTCTTTTTATATAACGACAATTATATATATTGGTAATTATGCCCTTTTAAGGTTATTAGACACTGAAATTTTTGTTCTTTAAGTTTGTGACAAGCACATAAAAATATATATATTTTTCTTTATTAGAGTAATAATAAAGAAGCTGTCCTGCATTCATTAGTCTCACTGTGTTGTGCTTGAAAAACTGCAACATCACCAAAAATAAAAAAATAAAAAGAGAGAGAGAGAAATTAATAAATGTTTAGGCATCGGTATCTGCGAGTACTAGAAAAAAAGTACCGGTACTCGTACTCAGTCCTTAAAAAATAGTATCGGTGCATCCCTATATATAATAAAATATAATATTTTGGGTTAATTTAAAAAAAATTTTTTTTTTTTACAATTTCTATCTACAAATTAGGGTTTATTAATATTAATAAATTACATTTTTTTGTATTTATTCCAGTGATCAGAGATGAATTTTCAGCATCATTACTCCAGTCTTCAGTGTCACATGATCCTTCAGAAATCATTCTAATATGATGATTTGATACTCAAGAAACATTTCTGATTATTATCAATGTTGAAAACTGTTGTGCTGTGGAATATTTGTGTGGAAAATGATTCTTTGATAAATAGAAGGTTCAAAAGAACAGCATTTATTTGAAATAGAATCTTTTGTAACATTATAAATATCACCTTTGAGTAATTTGATGAAAGCAAAAAAAAAAAAAATTTTACTGACCCCAAACATTTGAACGGTACTGTATAGTGACGGTACTGTAATCCACTCACAGTTCACTCATGATTGATTTCCATGAACTGATCATAATAATTGAGGTTCAGCTGATGTTCTCGGCTGTTCCTGCGTGTTTGTTCAGGAGCAAACGTAAAGGATACCTGCACTATGCCATGGGTCAGCTGAGACAGATGGGAAAACAGTTCTATGACACGGACATCCATGTTGAGGTTTTGTCCGAGCAGCTGGTGGGAGATTATTCACACGTCACCATGAGGTGAGACGCAGGACAACATCAATTTACCTGATTTACCGCTACCATCTGATTAGCTTGTGTTATTAAACAAACATAATAAAAAATTAGTAACCAGCATTTCTGGATGTATTAAATCATACATGACATATGGCAGATGTAACGAAACACTGATATTTTTATTTCAGATTAAACTTTGATAACTCTGCGTATCGATATATCCAGAAAGAGGACGAAGAGGAACAAGAGATCCTTCCCATCACCAGCGACTTTTTCTTTGAAGTTTTTCCCTTCAACATCGTGTTCAGACAGGTGACTTTCTTCTCCTCGTGTCTCATCTCGTCTTCTCTGATAAAGTGGTGTATAATGTGTATTTTCTGATCCAATAGGATATGGTTGTTCATAACGTTGGCTCTGGATTGGCCACGGTCTTTCCTGATCTGGATGGGAAGAAGATCAATGATGCTTTTCTACTTGCTCGTCCTCTTGTGGAGTTTACTTGGAACATGGTAAGTCATTTTTAATAGTAATATATTAAAATATTTTATTCATTTTATATATATATATATATATATATTTATTTATTTATTGTAATATATATTGTATATATTGTAATTAAAAATATTAACTAAAATATGTATTATTTATATAAATATAATATAAATTATATATATATATATATATATATATATATATATATATATATATATATATATATATATATAATTCTGAATTTTAAATATATATATATAAATTCATTAAATATTTTAAGCTAATATTTTTTGGGTTTTTTTTTAAATGTAATTTAAAATTACAAAACATTTTTACTAAAATATGTATTTTTTATTAATATTAATTACAATTTTTAATATTAAAATTTGTTATTCATCATTATAATATACATTATTATAACTTTTTTTCCAAATTCATTAAATATTTTAAGTTAATATTTTTTTGTAGTTTAAATTGTAATTTAAAATAACAAAATATTAACAAAAATATACATTATTTATTTATAATAATTGTAAATATTAATATATTAAAATATGTTATTAATTCTGTATTTAATTTTTTTTAAATTTAAATTGTAATTTAAAATGACAAAAATATTAACTTGAAATATTTATTATTTATAAATCTGATTTAATTTAAAATACTTATACTTATAGTTAAATACTTATATATATATATATATTCATTAAATATAGTAAATGTTTAAATATTTAATTTTAAATTAGAATTTAATAATTTTCTGTTTGAATATATTCTATTTGTAATTTATTCCTGTGAAAGTGGAACATCTAAGTAAAGCAGATGCTCTACCTGAGGTTTTAATAGTCCATATTTAGCCACAGTTATTCAGTAAATCAAATAATAAATCAGTAGTGATACCAAACTTAAAATGATTAATTTTAATTATTAAAGTGTTGCATTTACAACTTTATATTGAAGAAAATAAATCAATCAATGGACTCTGTGACAGATCATCTCGCACCCCAACAACCTGTTTGAGATCATGTCGAAGGAGCCGGTGAAGCGAGAGAGGAACCTTCATAACAGAGTGCAGAGTAAGGAAGGTCTTACAGATCTCAGACCTGCAGCTGCAGCTTGAGTGTTTTCATGAGGTGATTCTGTTCTGTGTGTGTCTCACAGACTCTGATTATGAGAACGCCAATCGCTCGGCCGACGTGGACGTGGAGCTGATGGCCTTTCAGTCAATCATCGGGGACGATTATAAAGGTCAGTCACATCTCTGACCTCCAGATACTCCAGATACACCAGTTCAGCCAAAAATGGAAATTCTATTGGCATTTACTCACACTCGTGTTTCAAACCCGCATGACGTCGTTTATTCCATTGAATACACAAATAGAGAGCGTTAGTAGAACCTCCTGCTTTCAAACATAATAAAGACAAAAAGTAACAGAGCAGTAGTCTATATGACTGTTGGATGAGGGTGAATCTGTTTTTCTATCCATCTATCCATCCATGATTCTGTCGTTCAATCCATCCATTGTTCTGTCGTTCCATCCATCGTTCTGTCATTCCATCCATCCATCCATTCTTCTGTCGTTCAATCCATCCATCCATCCATCCATCATTGTCTTTCCAACCATCCATCCATTATTCTGTCATTCCATCCATCCATCCATCCATCCATCATTGTCTTTCCATCCATCATTCTGTCATTCCATCCATCCATCCATTGTTCTGTCATTTAGTCCATCCATCCATCCATTGTTCTGTCTTTCCATCCATCCATCATTGTCTTTCCAAACATCCATCCATTATTCTGTCTTTCCAAACATCCATCCATTATTCTGTCTTTCCATGCATCCATCATTCTCTTTCCATCCATCCATCATTCTCTTTCCATCCATCCATCATTCTTTCCATCCATCCATCCATCACTCTGTCATTCCATCCATCCATCCTTCCATCCATCCATCCATCCATCCATCCATCCATCCATCCATCCATCCATCCATCCATCCATCCATCATTCTGTCATTCCATCCATCCATCCATCCATCCATCCATCATTCTGTCATTCCATCCATCCATTGTTGTCGTTCCATCCATTGTTCTGTCGTTCCATCCATTGTTCTGTCGTTCCATTCATTGTTCTGTCGTTCCATTCATTGTTCTGTCTTTCCATCCATCATTCTCTTTCCATCCATCTATCATTGTCTTTCCATCCATCATTCTGTCATTCCATCCATCCATCATCATTCTGTTGTTCCATCCATTGTTCTCTTTCCATCCATCCATCCATCCATCCATCCATCGTTCTGTCGTTCAATCCATCCATTGTTGTCGTTCCATCCATTGTTCTGTCGTTCCATTCATTGTTCTGTCTTTCCATCCATCCATCCATCCATCCATCCATCATTCTCTTTCCATCCATCTATCATTGTCTTTCCATCCATCATTCTGTCATTCCATCCATCCATCATCATTCTGTTGTTCCATCCATTGTTCTCTTTCCATCCATCCATCCATCCATTGTTCTGTCGTTCCATCCAGCCATTGTTCTGTCATTCAATCCATCCATCCATCGTTCTGTTCTTCCATCCATGCATTGTTCTCTTTCCATCCATCCATTTTTCTGTTGTTCCTTCCATCCTTCCACCTGTCTATCTATCGTTCTATCTAGCCATCTATCGCTCTATCGTTCTATCTGTCATTCCATCATTCTGTCGTTCCATCGTTCTATCATCTTTTTTATTTACTGTTAATTAATTTATTGTACGTGTTAGTTAATTAATTAATGAATTGTATTGTGTGTGTAATGCTTAGGCAACATTTTGATACTCCACACAGTCATGCCAATAAAGTGAATTTGATTTTGAAAGTCATATAGATTGGAAGCAACATGAGGGTGAATAAATATATTATATAACTCAATATTATGTTGGTTTCGGTTGACTTTAACATTTAAAATGAATCCTAGCTTCACTTCATTTGATGTTCAAGAAGAAAAGACAATCCTAAAGTAATGCTAACATCTCCGAGTTCTTCTTTGGACGGTGTCAGATGGAAACAGCGCTAATGCGATGGAGAGCTGGGGTGACGGCAGCCGCTGCCTGAAACTGAAGGGTCAGATGAGGTACATGCCGGAGTGGGAGTCCATCATCTTCCTGGGGACTCCAGTGTAAGAAACACACATTTACACAGTGAGACTTGCAGGTGCATTTTTCTTCCTACAAGTGTTTTTTTGCATGCATGCATATGTAATTAATTACGTGTGTGTGTGTGTGTGTGTCTGTGTCTTTGCAGCATGGAGAGTTTAAGTGCCATGTTTAAGACGGGGCTGTACATCAATGACCTGAGCATGCATGACTCGAGCAGAGATCTGGTGCTGGCAGGAACTCAACAGTCTGAAGAGCTCAAGAGAGCCCTCATACAGGTACAGCTGTCAGACCCTTGAGTGTCCTGCTTTTGATGGAACAAAGAGGCTAGATGTTGTTTTTGTGCTCTACTAGAACAGGTTTTCCTGCTCGAATGTTGATTATTTTCCTCATATTCTCCATTGTTGCAGCTCCTCTCTTCCCAGTCTGTCAGTAACGCTCTGTTTACTTCCTGTCTCTATGAAGCCCCTCCTTCTGAAAAGCACACTGTCCTCTGATTGGTCGGCTGGAGCAGTGTGTTGTGATTGGTCATTAGGGAAATGTCCCGCCCCTTACCATAACTGCCAGTTTCAACACACTACTAACTAACTCAACCAGGCCCAGAGAGATGAACAAATAAATCTTCCTCAAAAGCCTGATGATCATATTTGATACTCACATTTGAACATGATTTTTCTAATAAATGATGTTCAGATAATCAGCTGAAGCTGCTTCAGTTCAGTAAGTGTTCATCTAGAAATATTACTAACAATATCAAAAAATCAGTAATCATTTCACAGCAGAAAGACACGTGAAGCACATGCTTTGTTTGTATAATTATACTAAAAGACTTTTACTTGAGATTGACTTTTACTATCAATCAGACGACAGAAGGACTTTAGGAGATTGTGTGCAAAAGGGTTTTCAGAAAAGTTAGAGACATTAGAAATTTGCACATCAAATATGAAACAGTAGGCTTTATAGGGATAAGGGCATGTCTCGGCATCACAGACATGTTCTCCTCTTTTTCCCTCTGTCTATATCGTTGTCTCTCTCTTTGTGCCCCACAGGAGCAAAAGAAATCCAGTAAACTAGAGGAAAGCATGAAAATGTTGGACTATGAGATGAAAAAGACGGACGATCTTCTGTACAGAATGATTCCTAAACCTGTTGCTAAGCGACTGCGAAAGGGAGAACCAGCTGTGAACACCTGTGAGGTCAGAACATCTGCACCTTTGTGTCCAAACCAGTTATTCTTGTTTTGCCGTTTGTTGTTTTAGACTTTCATGAAGTTTGATGACTGTATACTGACTCATTTTCGTAATTACGAAATCAAAATGATGTGAACTTTCTGGGACGGGTCAGTCACCCTGAGAGTTTACATGTGACCTGTTTCAGGTGTTTCCTGATGTGACCATCCTGTTCAGCGATGTGGTGGGCTTCACTCGTATCTGCAGTCATATCACACCCATGCAGGTGGTCTCCATGCTCAACACCATGTACACGCTCTTCGACACGCTCAGCGAGAAGCACCGAGTGTTTAAGGTCAGGTCGTTTCTTCTGTGGTTTCAGCACAATCACGTTGATGAAGGTGTTTTGCTGCGTTCGTGCCATTACAAAATGACAACCTGTGATGTTCTGATCTGATCTGTTCACATCCTCGGACACGGAATTATGCAGTACATGTTTCAACAATGTAACTAATGTTTCTGTTGGCAACAACACTATCAACGCCAAAATGAATCTGCATCAGTCAACTGGTACAAGCTGGAAGTTTAAATTTTAGTTTTTAATTTCCAATTAATAATTTTAGTGCTTCACCTTAAGCTTATTTCAGTTGATTGCCAACATTTTTAATTTTTGTTTAGTTTAAGTTTTTCAACTAATATTTTATTTCAGCTTTATTTTAATTAGCAGTGTTTTATTTTTAGTTAACAGTAACAACCCTAATTCTGACATGGCGTGAACGCACCTTTTCTCACACTGATGTGTGTCTGTGTGCGTTTCAGGTCGAAACTATAGGTGATGCGTACATGGTGGTGGCGGGCGCTCCAGAAAAGACGAAGTATCACGCCCACAATATCTGTGACATGGCCCTAGATATGGTTCGCTCTATCGATCATCTCAAAGACCCGTCCAATGGAAACAACATCCAGATCCGCGTGGGTACGTCTTCTCTGATTTCTACCTCTGGCATTGTTGTCTAAATTAACTGAAAACTACTTTACACAATATACACTACCGTTTAAAGGGTAAGATTTTTTTAGTCTTTTTTAAAAGAAGTCTCTTCTGTTCACCAAGGCTGCATTTATATGATCAAAATTAAAGTAAAATTGTGAATCATTATTATTATTGCAATTTAAAATAACTGTTTTCTATGCGAATATATAGTAAAGTGTAATTTATTCTTGAATTTTCAGCATCATTACTCCAGTCTTCAGTGTCACATGATCCTTCAGAAATCATTCTAATATGCTGATTTGCTGCTCAAGAAACATTTCTGATTATTATCAATGTTGAAAACAGTTGTGCTGCTTCATATCTCTTTGGAAACTGATAAATATTTTAAGGACTCTTTGATGAATAGCATTTATTTGAAATATAAATCTTTTTTAACATTATAAATATCTTTAATCTCACTTTTGATCAATTTACTGCAGTTTGCAAAAGCTGCTTGTCACTGTACTACTTTGACCGCTGTCATGCTTCTCTTAGGAATTCACTCTGGGATGGTGGTCGCTGGGGTCGTAGGTCACAAGATGCCACGCTATGGTCTTCATGGTGATACAGTTCACACAGCTTCTGCCATGGAGAGCAATGGGAAGGTAGATGGAGAGTGCAGCTGCATACATATTTGCATTATACATCTTTATTATTATACTTTATTATAATTTTTGCACATTTGTGCATCATTAGTTATGTTTCAACCCAAATTTTGGGATATCGCATAAATAAAAACGCTGGACGGAAACACCAAGATGCACATAAAATCTAAAAATGCACAAAAAAAGGTATGCACTCGAACTGAATAAATCCCTCGATGCGCAACATAATGATATTTGCATTTACTTTAAGCAGAAATAATAGGGTTAGTGCATTTTAAATCACAAGCACCATAATATCTAACACTCATTAGACTGATGTTTGTTGGTTTTATTGACCGTTTCTCTGCTTTTAATAGAACTGAACTCGCAGTGGCCGTTCACAGGCCTGAACCCCCCGCTGTCTGATTGACATTTCACTCTATTGATCGACTGATCTGTCATTTATAGGAAATGCACATTCAGCTGAGCAGTGCTACTTACGAGCACCTGAAAGGAAGTCACTTCATCTTCGAGAGACGTGGTACCATCACCATCAAGGTCAGTCACTAAGCAACTGGACTGAAAAACAAGGACCACCTGAGGTCCAATGAGCCGATACGATACCCATCTAACCACCTTCATAGTGTTGTTTACTAAGGAATCACTGACCCGGAGTATGACCAGTAATAATAGTGATGCTTCTTTAGCAAACTAATAAATTCAACACACACATTTTTTTGTTGACATCATTTCGCTTATGGAGTGTAAACAGCCCGCCCGCCTTGTTGGCACTGACTCCACCCACCACTGTCAGATTCAGCCACACAAAATTACAAAATAAACCTGTCTGATAACAGTACCAGTGGTGTGGAGAGTAAGACGGGTGGTGTTAGCTTTTGTTTAGCCGATTACCTTAAAAGTCCATAGATATCTCCGTCAGTTTGTCAGTTCGATAAACAGCACATTTCATTCTTCTCCTGCGTCCAGAATGGCAGCACAGCTGAAAGGTTTATGTGAGCTGCGCCATCTAGTGTTCAAGCGGGAATTTACATTTCCTTCAGCCTGAGGCATATAGGTTTTATGTCGAACATTACATGATCAAACAGGAAAACGGGTCTCATCGCATCCGCTTATCGGAGAAAGTTTTAACAATGTGCAGAGAAATCAAGTCCCCCTTCCTGGGAATCGGGTCTCCTTTAGGACCCAGGCGGTAATGCCTGATCAAAAGTTGTTATAGTGATGTTTTGGCTAATTATAACCTATTTCACTATTGTATGATGTTTATTTCATTAAATGCACAAACAACATGCTTGAAATATAAAATGAATGCCTTTGTGTAGCATAATATAACAAACTGGAGACAGATATTGGAAGCAAAAAACATACCTAATATAAGCTAAGCTAAGCTAGCAGGCTAATCAGGTAGATGTATGCTATGCTAGTACATAAGCTAACTAAAAAAACAGTAAGAACGAGAAATGCTTGATTTCACAACCTATAGCTGTCTTATACTAGTATATAAACCATGTCATTTAAAAGACATTAATGGTCATTATAACACATTTTAAACTATATAAATCATAATGTGATTTTGCAGGAATTATAATCCATTAAAAGTCCGTTGAACCAATGGGATCCTAAAGGATACCTGATTTCTCCGAAAAGCGGATACGATGAGACCTGTTTCCTGTTTGTTCATGTGACATTCGACATAAAACCTATAAGCCTCAGGCTGAAGGAAATGCAAATTCACGCCTGAACAGTAGATGGCGCAGCTCAAACAAACCTTTCAGCTGTGCTGCTGAAAAAAAATGAAATGTGCTGTTTATCTAAAGTAATTTTTGCTTATTGGTATGGTTGAATTGGATCATTGAAGGTCAGCAGCAAAGACATTGGTTAATAAAGTGAGATTAAATACATAAAGTATATTTGTGTTATTATATATTTAATTATTGCAGGTTTGTGTAATATTCTGAGTTTGCATTTTACTGTTTTTATTCATTTTGAGGAATCTATCCAAGTGAGATGAGTGAATGTATGCTCACATTTAGTCTAGAACTACAATTACCATCATTGAACTGCTCCACCAACTCTTTTTCTCTGACAGGGGAATGTGGAGATTGAGACGTACTGGCTGAAAGGAAAGCGAGATAAAGATGGAAACGCTCAGGCCGCCTGCCCACAGTTTGAAGCTCAGACCATCAGTAAAGCCGCCATTTCTGCTCCCGAACCGCCCAGTGATGAGGAAGTGATGGTAAATACATGATATTATGAGCAGAAAGGAAAAATGTGGAGTTAAAATGACCCTAGCAGTTATCGCTGGATGGACTTTGAAGCATTGATCTAACTTGAGGTCAACATGAAATAATAAAAAATAAAAGAATCTATTTACTTAATGCATGTTTCTGGCCTTATTTCGAATGATTGATTAATTTATTGTTAATTTATTGATTGATTAACTTAAATAGTTTTTTTATGATTGCTCTTCCTCCTCAGGTGTTTCCCTCAGTGGCAGGTGAAGATGAGGACGATGTGAAATCCATCCGCTCTCACCGCATGAAGATGGAAACCTCCGGAAACTCTCTGGAGGAATCCATGGAGGAGTGTCGGGTGGAAGAAACGTCGGTCAGTAAGGTGAGATCCTGTTCTGTGAGTGTGATTTCTGTGCTTATGTGAATGAGTGATGAGTTATTACACCAAGATAAAATCAAAATCACTCTCTCTCAGTCTCATTATAAGGACGCTCTGCAGGACAGCAGTCTTCAGGATCCACATATTGAGCTCGACTCGGCTGAGTTTGATGGTCGAGATTCAATAATGGAGTCTCCCACCAGCTCCTGTGATTCCCACGGCTCTGAGAAAAGCACCATGTGCTCCGTGTGCTAATCACAGTCATCACGACGTGGCTTTGAAATCGATTCTGAGAGTCTGTTTTAAAGTTATTGATCTGAATTTGTTGCTCAAAGAATTCTGTAAATTGGATTCACTGGATCGTCTTGTAAATAGATTAGATTGAACTGAAATGTGCTTATTGTGTTGTTTTCTCATCTCTACTTTGTCTAAATCTCTGTTCCCTTTTTTTTTTAATGCTTTATACTGACAGATACCTTTATTCATTAATTTTTAAAGAATCTGACAGTAATGTCTGGCTCATATTTCATCCCAAAATCAGCATAATGTTTAAGTACTTTTCAATATAATATGTCTTTACTGTCTTTTGATCAATTTATTACTGAATAAAAGTATTTATTTCTTTAAAATAAAATAAAATCTTACTAAACCCCATGAATGGTGGTGCCTTTTTGATTGGGGTAATGTATGACCTGGACATGATTTAGACTCGTTTGCTGTTAAAGCTTTTAGGGATAGCTATCATTTACTCACCATGTTGTTGTTCTAATGCTGTATGCCCTTTTTTCTTTTAATGGACCACAAAACGAGAATTACAAAAATAAATAAATATATATATAATATGTGGCACTCGTCCATATAATGGCAGTGAATAGCGACTCTGTCTCGCCCAGAAAAAGCACAGTTGTGAGAAATCAAGATTAATAAATATGCGAAATGAAATACGCCTAGAAATCCCCCCCCCCCCCCCCCCCCCCCCCAAAAAAGTATCCCTGTACTTTCCTCAAAAAGTTAAAGGGATAGTTCACCCAAAAAGAAAAATTCTGTCATTTACTCACCCTCAAGTAGTTCCAAACCTTTATAAATGTCTTTGTTCTGCTGAACACAAAGGAAGATATCTGGAAGAATATCAGTAACCAAACAGATCTCGCCCACCATTGACTACCATAGTATTTATTTTTCCTACTTTGGTAGTCAATGGTGGGTGAGATCTGTTTGGTGACAATCATTAGTCCAAATATCTTCCTTTGTGTTCAGCAGGACAATGACATTTATACAGGTTTGGAACTACTTGAGGGTGAGTGAATGACAGAATCTTCCTTTTTGGGTGAACTATCCCTTTAAATCTCCAGACTAGAACTCCGGTTGTCAGATGACAAATGTAAACGCAATAACTTCGTGTTAAGACAAACACAACAGATATATTCACCTCAGAGAAGAAGGTACAGAGATTGTATTTTATGTTGCGTATTTATCAGTCTTGATTTCTCACAAATTTAGTGTTTTTTTCTTTTTTTTCCCTGGGAGAGTCAGAGTGAACCGTGACGCTACACAGGATGCAACGCGCCAAAAAACAAGAAGAAGAAGAACTGTGGCGCTAATAGAGCCTCATGAACGCGCACGTTGTGCAGCGTGCAGAAAAGACCAAGTCAGGATTTTCATTAAATAATACAGTCAATTTCAAGTTATTTTCGCCTAAACCTTATTGTATGCGCCCAGAACACTTGAAATATAATGAATGTATAACATAGTCGTATAACATAGCTTTTGCGTCGTTTTTTTAAAAACTTGATGCTGGTCGCTATTTAATGTTACTGCGGACGAGCGCGAGCGCGATCGGGATTTTTTTTTTCCCGCCCAATTGGGCTCCATAAAAGAAAGAAAGGCATAGGCTACGGCATTATAAGTAAACAATGACTTAATTGTCATTTTAGAATCATTCGATTTACATTAATTTATAATTGATTCATTTATTTAAAGAAAAGTAGGCATCATCTGCGACATGATCCATTACCACAGAAAATCATTTCAGCTTTTCCCTCAGTCTGTAAAAACATAAGAAAATCATGATTACAGTGTCTTACGCTTATAATGGTCTTGTTAAAGCACTTATATTAATTCTTCTGTACAAAAACGTGCCTTGTTTGTTCTGTAAATGTGTCTAAATCATTCCTGGTTATGCATTACACATGTAATTCCTGTAGGGGGCGTTTCACTTTTGTGTATCTGCTTTAGAAACATTTATCCAAGTTAAACTCCCCTCAGACTTCCATTGTAAGTGTATTACTGTAAACACTTGTTTGTCTTTACAAACTGAGGGACAGTTCAAAATGATTTGATGTGGCAATTTACCATCACAGATGACACTTTGAAGCTCTCAACTATATCTCTAAATTTGAAAAGGACATTTAGCTTCTCTGAGATCTTCCTCTCTAAGGTTATGGTGTGTGTTTCTGTGTGTGTGTGTTGTTTTCTCTCTGTTCTGTTTCCTCAAAGTGGGGTGAAAATAAACCAGGAGTGACAGCGTGACTAGTTTAATCACTGTCTTTCAGTATATTACAGTCGACCACAAGCAGTATCAATAATTTCACACATCACTTCTGCTGCATTAGAGTTGTCAAGCCTTATTTATGCTGAAATGATCATCTCAGTTTCTGTTATGAGACCAAGAAGAATAGAAGTGGCATAGAAAAAGATATAGGCCTAACTATATTCTGTTTTTCACTCATATAGGCTACATCAAGCATACTGGCTGCTTTTCTTTAGTACATTATATTTATATATTGATTCCTTTAAAGTGTCCTTGCTGAATATAAATATTTATTTTCTTTAAATAACAATTAAAAATCTTTCTGACCCCAAACTTTTGGACAGCCAATCAAAACCAAGGTTACATAATGGGATTTTTAGTCCAGGTTATGTCGTCTCCACCAGGATCTGTAGTCTTTCTCAGATGGTGTTTCCCACCGAGGGGCTGGAGGAACTGCGCCTGAAGGTAGCGTCCTCTCTGTCCAGGCTGAACCCAGAGTTATGCCGCTCATCTTTGAGTGTCGTCTGCAGCGAGCAGTGGAAGCAGAAGGCATAGGCGAACGCCGCCAGGAGCAGGAAGCATACGATGCAGAAGATGATGACTATGAGGATGGTGTGAACGTGTGTGTACATGTCCTCAGAAGGGCTGAACGCTTGGGTTACAGTCTCAGCTGGGGTCACTGCAGACGTCACGTTCCCACCGCCGTAGGCCGACGCCTCAGAGCTGAGGTGTGCCATGACGGTGAGTGGAATTATGGGTAAGTTATCAGTAACCTGCTGTAGAGGTGAAGACAACTCCGTGAGGAGGATATAGTGCTTGTGCAAACTGCAAAACTCAAGAAAACATGTCTAGTTTACAGTTCACTGAAAAATCAAAGAAAGTAAAAAAACTATAAATACTATATATATTATGTATTTTAGATAATTAATTTTATTATTATGTACTTGTAGTGAGCCACTCAGATTTCACTCCCCTTGTGACGTAAGAAGGGGATCTTATTATAATATTACCGCCCCTTAATCTGCATGTTTCAACCCACGGTGCCGCCATTTTGTTTTTGCAAGCAAAAACGATGTGCCAGATCTAATACCATGGCAAAAGTTGGAGCAAAGCATGCTAACTGTTCTGTCGTTGGCTGCACAGATGAGCACAGAACACTATTTAGAGTCTTGTTAGCTTGGATAGCCTGAAAGTTGACCCTGGCTAGCTCGAATGCTAAAAAAGGATCGTTTCTGTCCGAGCGCAACTTTTTACGCTCTCCGTCAGTGTCGACTCCGGTTTGAACAATGTAAGGCTGAACACCGTTACTGACAATCCTCATTTTGGCTGCGTGAGATTCTCCAGCTTTGTTGTTGTTGAGCAACCGAAGCGTGAGCTGTTAAAGCTCCACCCTCTTCTGGAAAGGGGGCAGGGAGCAGCAGCTCATTTGCATTTAAAGGGACACACACAAAAACGGTGTGTTTTTGCTCACACCCAAATAGGGGCACATTTGACAAGCTATAATAAATGATCTGTGGGGTATTTTGAGCTGAAACTTCACAGACACGTTCACCAGAGACTTAGATTACATCTTGTGAAAAGGGCATTATAGGTCCCCTTTAATGATCTAAGAATACATTTTTCAGAATTCAAAATAGAATTTCTTATTTCTTTCTATTGATTATTTTCTTTCGATTGATGTTGTTGACGGGCTCTGTGAGATTCATAAATATTTATCATTTAAAAAATATAAATTATTATAATGAATAAGCTAAAAAGATAAAACATTCAACTATTATTACAATTTAAAATGAATATTTTCTATTGGAATATATAATTTATTCCTATGCTGGCAGATCAGTACTTCAGAAAACATTCTAATATGTTTTGTGGAAACTGATTCTTTTTTTTTTTCAGATTCTATGAAGTTGAAAACAGAAACAGTATTAGTTTTTTTAACAATTTCTAATGGCCAGCAACACATTCAGCATGTGAGGTCTATACAATACAGATGTTTACATTTACACAACATTAACATTTAGTAAATAATGTTGATTTTGATTGCTAATCTCAATTTAAGTTTCTTAAATTTCTAACATTATGCATAATCTCTCTTGGTCTCCAAAATCTCTTCCATAACTAAAAGTTTCACCAGAGGCAGAATTGAAGAGACTCACCCAGTCCAGTGCAATTGCTGTCAGCTCTTATCTGTAGAAAAGTGTCTCTTCTGAAGATCAGTCCACTTGTGTTTTTTACATTACAGAACCTGCTTACTGAACGCGTCCATGCGACAGGACGAAAGAAAGAAATTAAGAGAGAGATGAGGGAGGAGAGGCGGTCGATGTTGCTATAGAGACGCTCACTGTGTGGATGAGAGCTTGAATGTGATGAATGTCAAGAGTGTGGTGCCAACTCAACAAAGATGAGTAAATAGATTAAAAATTAGTCTTTCATTGCTATTACATCTCATGAAGCGTCTGTTCCTCCATTCATGTTATATGAGATGAGATGCATAAGTGTGTTGATGGGATCTCATATTCAGTCAAACAGGGAGGGATGGATGATGGATCCTAACACAGTTTAAGGCAATTCATCCTCAGTGTTTTGGTGTCATTTGCTTGCTGAAAAGGCAGATGGTTTGAATACGGCACATTTGTCAAGTGTTGCATTTTGTGTGCTAATTAAAAGGCACCTGCTGATTTCTGTGTTCAGTCCAGCTTTATCTGCTGGATAGAAAGAAACCTCTCTCTAGCCCTGTTAGCCCTGCAGGGTCTGCTTTTTTCACAGTGTGAGAACACATTTCACACATTGGATTTGGCACAGGTTTTTACCCCGGATGACCTTCCTGATGCAACTCGTGCAACCCAGGTGCTGGGACACGCTCACTCCTACAGCTAATTTAGCATATCCACACCACCTGACTGCATGTCTTTGAACTGTGAGGGAAACTGGAGCACACAGGAAACGGGGAGGACATGCAGAATCCACACAGAAAGGACTCCTCCTGGCTCAGCCGGGGATCTTCATCGCCGTGAGGCAACACTGATACCTGTTTGAGCAAAAATCACTAGATCTTTGCTTAAGATTTGTCACCTCTGCTAAATGTATTTGTGTTCCGCGGAAAAAGAAAGTCATATTTCTACCCATAATATGTACACTAATTCATGATCGCCTCAGTACCCTTTAAAACTCGTATGAAACCAGCGGCAGGCTTCGGCTCCTCCCCGTACTTTAGTCTGTGTTATTCAGCATGTTCTTCAATCCGTATAGCAGCACCTGCATCGAAAGCAGAGGACTTTTTTTATGATTCTTATGATATCTGTGTAGTTCTTTGTTATAAATGCAGTTTACATAATATGATCCACTGTAAAATCTAGGCCTGTATTTTATGAAATTCTTTTCATCCAAATGTCATGTGACTTTTCCTACTCTTGGTATAGGCTACTTCATAGTTCAGTGCGAAAAATTGTTAAAAATTTGTTATAATCATTTTACAATAAATCCAGAACTATAAAGAAATGGCAAATGATCTAATGAGTGGTATATTGGTCATTTTCATGTTAAAAGTGTTTGTTTTCCACGAGGTGACAGAAATCCTACACTAAAACATGGCACATTTTCTATGTTATCTCCGTGAATGAAAGTTATAAATGTTGATGTTCTTTAAAGTTTACTTTACTGCACAAATGTTCAAAAGTTAAAAAAATAATAGTGTTTAAAACATTGTGTTGAAAAAATATTTTACCCACATATTGCCAATCTAAACAGTTACCGTAATATAAAATTTGTCTATATTCTTAATGAATATTAGCTGGTTATTTCAAATGATTAGAAATGAATTAAGTATTTAGGGATTGACTTTATAGATGTTCACGCCTGCAAACTAACCCTTGCTTTTGCCTGTTGGAATTAGGCAAATGGTAGTTTCTCGTCTGATAGAGGTGTTTTGTGCTGAAGGGTTTGTTAACCAGATCATTTACCGGCTGGCATCTTTCTGAAACTTTCCCAGATAAAGACTCAGCAAATCTTCATGCTAACAGGAAACAGACAGGCCTACCAGTATTTATTTTGTAAAGTGAGAAGCAGCAATATTGAATGTTTAATTTTTTTAAAATTCAGCCATGTTTACCTGCTTGTAAACCGATATAAATGTACTTATATATAACATCTATATCTAGGACCTTATTTCCCTGTTTACTTCATGTGACCAGTGACATTTAAATTCTCATTACGATTTGTAATCAGACTTTTGGAAGCAAGAAAAAGCAGGTTACTCTTGTTATGAAACAAAGCTTTTAAATTTTTCAAGAAATTCAAACAATAAAAGTCTCTTTAATGTGTCGTGAAATATTGCCATAGCGCCTCAGTACAAGAGGCACGTGAACCGATCATCTCTTTACTACTAGTTATAGCATGAAATGAACATCAGAAGATCTGTTGTTTCAATCGTGGAAAGACGTCAATACACACCATTTTTCAAGTTCAAGTCCACCGACGTTAATCTACTAACTCTCCTGTCTGGTTTGTTTATTGGACAAAATGGCGGATTCGGTGTTATGATTAGTCAGATTGCCTGTCAATCAAACTCCCGGCGAAGGGTGAATTGCGATATCTCGCGATATTATGATCAAACCCAGAGCAGTTTCATGTGGCATTATTATCTTTATGATATAATAAGTTACGTTGATATGTAATATTATTAATTTGCTATTCTAAGGGAAACAAAAACAGACCCGAGACCAAATCTCCTCTGATGATTCACTGATATTTAACAGCCAGTTTGAAAGTACAGTGCAATATGGTACAGTCATGATTCATTTAAAACAAAACTCAAACAAAATAAAGTAGTTTGCAGTTTTTTGTTTGTCTATACAATGGACTTTTTTAAATTGCTTTTCTGAAGACACTCAAGTAATTCTGAAGTTCATAAAATCAGACTGCAATCCTGAAATCTGAAATCACAAACTAAACTGAGACCAAACTGCAAAAAAAAAAAAAAAAAAAAAAAAAAATTGTCTAAAAAATGTTAATGCTTATTTTTCCTGCCCCACGGACATATTTTTTCTTGTTTGAAGCACAAAATACTTTTTCTTTTTTTTTTCTTTTTTTTTTTCAGAAAATGACTTGATATCAAGTAATTTTGCTTCTGAAGTAAATCTATTTTTGTCTTGTTTTTCAGTACAAATATATAAACATTTTCAAATCAAGATACATTTACTTAAGAAGCAAAATCACTTTAGATATAAAGTCTTGTTTTCTGGATACAATCATCAAAATGAAGTGTATTTGTGCTTAAAACAAACAAACAAACAAAAACAAAAAAATCTGTCGATGGGATCAGAAAAAAAATCCAATTAATTCAAAGAGAAAAATGCATTTTTCTGACACTGTTGGCAGATTTTTTTCATGTTTTAAACAAACGCACTTAATTTTGAGACATTTTCAGAAAACAAGACTTAATATTTTAAGTCATTTAGCATCTCAAGTAAATGTATCTCCATTTAAGAACTTTTCGATATTTGTACTGGAATACAAGACAAAAAACACTCAGTAAGAACATATTTTTTTTTTGCAGTGTACACTCAAAAAAATGATACTTAAATTTATGTCAGCAGGTTTCAACATAACTGAGTTATGTTGCATTTAATTAACATTATTTATTTCAGTAAACTTAAGTTTATTACATAAGGTTAATTCAATTTAGTTGAATCAGGTTAACATTCTTAATTTGTCCAAAACTATTAAGTTCAGTTATCCTAAAATTAATATCAAACAAAAACTAAAATAAGTAATTTAGTTTAATTGGTTGGTTTATTTAGTGAATGCATTCAAGATCCATTTTTACAAAAGTTACCTAAGAATAACACTTTAACAAAAGCTTTACTTTGTAAAGATTTTTATTGTTAGGCGTTAGCCAGAAGACAGTTTTGTTACATCCATGGTATGCCCAAAGAAGTTTTTTTTTTATTGTTAAAACAACTTTAATTCTTGTTAGCAGGTCCTCAACCCAAGCACAAGCTCTAAACTTCACCACAGTGGTAACCCCAAAAGCATTAACATAACAGAAACTTTTAAATACCAACATAATAGAACAGTAACCGTTAAAAAGACACTCCATTTTCTCATCTTGCTTAGAAAAAACTGCTTAAAATAACACTTTATTTTAACATTTACTCTCTCAGTTCAGCCCCTTTGCAAAGCATGATAGGAAGTAAAAGTCCTGTTTGATTAACTCCTGGTTGGGTTACTTGATTGAAACATGTTATTTCAATATGAAAACATCAAGTTAAGTCAAAGAGTAATCGTTTCAGGTCAATTTAACATGAATCAATCACATTTAAACCAGAAACCTGATACAATGGTGTTGAATCAAAATAAATGGTTTAAATAAATTAAATTTTTTTGAGTGTATATGCTTGTACAGCTCAGAAAGGTTCATTTCTTCCTGTTGACGATGTTGTTGCAGATCCAGTTCATACCATCCTGAAAATACACAGAGAAAATGGATGAAGATTTAGGTGATGGCTGCACATGGTAATCTGTTCTTACCGCTCAAACTGCTGTAATGTAATTAGTTACATTTTGTAGTAGTTAGTTGTTTATATGTGAACCTTTAGCGCCCCCTGCTGTCCCTCACCTGTACTCCCTCTCCTGTGACCGCCGAACAGGCCTGGATCTGCCAGACTCGGTCTCTATAGGTGTGCAGGTTCAAACCCTCGGCGATCTCGCTGGCTGGAGACGCCGTTCCTAAATCCTGCTTATTGGCAAAGATGAGGATGGGAACGCCCGCGAGGTTTTCCTCATCTATCAGCTCTGACAGTTCCTACAGACACACACATATTATGCTATTTAAAGTCAGCATGACATCAAAATTATTTATTCCAAATGATTCATCCGTGCACATCATCATTAATTTTTTTAATTCATGTTCCTTGTAATCTTTGATCAAAATATCTTCCCATCCCTCTTGCAGCATCTCTTCTCTGATGACGAGTGCGGGGCAACTTGTCACTCACATGAGATCCACCAATAGCAAACCACAACCATCCAATCAATTCACCACAGACAAAATCAAGCCCCGCCCTACATTTGCTCTTGTTCCAGAAGCCATTTCACTCTGATATTCTATGAATGGCATTTCCATATAATTTCCTGTCTTACCAATCCTGTTTCCTCAAACCGCTTCTTGTCAGTGCTGTCGATGACATAAACCTACAGATGAACCAACAAACAAGTCTTGTTAGTTAGCAAACGTAAAATAGCAAAAATAAATGGTATTTCTTTGTAGTACTGTTGCAGTCTTTCCAAAGTAATCATTTCTCACCAATAAATCTGTGTTTTCTAGGTATTTCTTCCAGAAAGGACGGATCTTTCTCTGTCCGCCGATGTCCCACACGTTCAGTTTCATCCCATGAGAGGCCACGCTCTTGATGTTAAAGCCCTGAAAACATTTTACCGATCAGCATCACCCAAAATAACATTTGCAAATCAAAGAATGTGTAATTTGACACCGCAGTCTCTGTTCCAAAACCTAGCAAGCTTCCTACATAGGCAGCATTTTAAGGCATCATGGGAGTGCTCACGAAATGAAATTCTGAGTTAGCATCGCATGTATCCTTTAAAATAATCCCATAATACCCTGGAATGAGCTTAGTGTAAATAATCAAACCAAGATGGCAGATAAACTGTGAGAAATGTTGATTATAAATATACCCATTTTTCATTCAATACTAAGAAAAACTGAGCAAGAACTTTAGTTTACACTTAAAAAGTTATGTTTTTGGCATTGATGGTTGCATGATGAATCTGTCTGTCAGATGGTTTCTTCCTGTCTAAGTGAGCAGTTCTTGGTCAGAATAAGCTGCAAATGGGACCAGAAGACTAAACCTGCTCAAATCCACCAGGATATTCGTGCTGGTTTATGGCTTTTTAACGGGGGTGATTGGGTATGTTCAGACACACCTGTGTTGGTGTGATGGTGCTCACGTCCTCCGAGGCGAGACACTTGAGCAGTGTGGTTTTACCAGCGTTGTCTAGACCCAACAGAACGATCCTGAGCTCAAGCTCTGTGGATCCCTTCAGCTTCTGCATTACCGACAGCAAACCCTGAGGAGCACAAACACTTACATTATTTCAGCATGTGCAGTTTGGATAAAAGTTCAATACCAATTCATAACATTCTAGGATCATTTGCTTTTACTGTATGCATGTGGCTTTTACCCAAAAGCAACTTACATTTATCAGTTCATGCATTCCTTAGGAATCAAACCCATGACCTTGGCATTGCTGGTGTTACGCTTTTCCGTTTGAGCTTCATTAATGCCGCTTGCTAGGAACGTTTCTTGTTAATGCTGGGTTGTTTCAACCCAATTTGGGGTCAAATATGGACTTAATGGTTAACCTAATGGTTGGGTTTGTCCATATTTGACCCAAAGCATTTTTTTTAGAGTGTATAGGTTTTATATTTTACAACCACAAACATTCCCGGAACGTTCTGGGAACCAAAAATTGTTAGCTGGGTTAATGCGTCAGAGCATGTGTGCTAAAGTTGTTTTACTGGTTTTATCATAATCAAATTTGTTTTTGTTACTTTCAATCAGATTTGAGGAATTATTTATTTTGTATTATTCTGATTTGAGGTTTATTCCAGGGTTATTTCAGTAAACTAAAACTAAAACTGTACAAAAACTTTTGTTTTCTAAAGTAAAATAAACTTTAACAATAAAATAAAATTTATATGAAAACCCTATTTTATAACGCAAAATTTCTAATCTTCGTTTAGTATAACTTGATATAGCTAAAAGGCCAAGAACGATAACGATAAAAAATAGTGCTAAATATAAAAGAACAGCAAGTCAAAACCCTTTTCAAGGATACTTTAAAGAAAATATGGAAAACAGTCGGTCATCCCCTCGGAATAAATGGTGAGGAGTAATATTGCAGGCTAGCAAACAGTGTAACGTAAAATGACCTCAGTTATCCAGCGCTAGTTTCGTCAACATTGTCTTGCTACCTTTGAAGTTGCAGTGAAAATGCAGTGTTTTTATTACACTACATTTACTTCGTCAGCTAAATTCCCTGTTAGATTAGATCGATTACACTAGCTATTCACTCGAAACATAGCATGCTGAGGACATCTGCTGGTTAAAGCCGTGTAAATGCAACAAGAACAGCAAAAACATGTCGTAAACACTGTGAAACCGCAGCGCGTGAGCTTAAACAGACCGTTATCGTTCGTTGGTGTGGACGCAAATATATCGTTATTATCGTCTTGGTGTGAACGGGCCTTAAAACTAAAAAAAAAAAAAAAAAAAAAAAGTAGACATAAATGCCAAAAACACATCAAAATGAATAAAACTTTAAAATTAAAATGAAAGCAGAAAAAAAAATTCAAAATATTAATAAAAACTGTAATATTATATACATAATAATACTAAAATTGCAATAATAACAATGTTCTTCCTCAAGCAGTAAGTAAATGATCAGGCTTTTTTCTTGTTCTGAGGCGAACAGATTAAGCAAACAGCGTTTTGTACTCTAAAACATGAAGTATGTATTTAAGACAACGTCAGTGTATATTTGTATTCAAATTGTTGACTATTGTACTGCCATTGGACTGATTCAGAGTAAAACACAGACCCCATTCATGCGGTCAAGGCTTACAGTAATGAGATTTATCTGAGTCATGTGACCCATCTCTGATTGCTTAGGCCTCTCTCTGTCTCTTTATATAAGATAATGCTAATCGTCCCAGAACATAGACTAGATTGTACTCAAACCTAAAGCGCACAGAATTCATCCAGATTATTCAACATATAAACTCACACTCTTAAAAATAAAGGTTCCAAACGGTTGTTTTCACAGTGATGTCATAATTTTTGGTTCCCCAAAGAACATTCCAGTGAACAGATCTATTTTTTTTTCTTAGTGTGAAGAACATTTTAATAAAAATAAGAACCTTTTCCCACTCTTAAAGAACCTTTTGTGGTTCCATGGATGTTAAAGGTTCTTTATGGAACTAGTGATGACAATAAGGAAGAGTGTCGTTCATTTGGGGTTTATACATTTGCATGTTAATTGAATGTGTTCTTCTTCTTCCAAAACTGCAGTGACCTAGAGAAAGTGATAAACGTACCTTTGGAGCTTCGCCCATCTTGACTTCTGTCCTGTTCCGGTTGTCTTACATTCTACCGTTGTCTCTGCAGGTTTGTGGATGTGTGTGTGTAAAATCACTGTGATCTCAATCCCTCTCCCATATTCAGGTGTTTGTGAGTGTGATAGTTAGCTTGTGTTGTGTTGGACGCTCTCAACAAGCGTAGAAGACTGAGAGTGCGGATTAGGAAAGACGGAATTAGTGTCTCTCTCCTTCCCACCCCCACTGAGACTTTACCAGAATTATCTCTAGTAGCTGCTGAGGGGAATCGCACTGACTTGCTAACTACTACTGGGTTAACACTCTTTCACCAGTGGATTTTCATTCATTTTTCAGTCATTTGCGATTACTGGATTGAAAATGATATTATAGTTTATGTTTCTCAAAATTAGATTTAATATTTTAGAGCTGAGCATAACACAGCACTTTATTAAATTTCCATTACTTTTTCAGAGAACTAAAAAAAAAAGTTTACATATAGTAAGACTAAATGAATGTGGATACCCTTGTGAAAACGTGCACTTAATTGTATTGAATGTGTGCTTGTAATGTGCTTCATATCTTAAAAGTATATATTTAAAAAAAATTATACTTGCATAACATGTACGTACGTAAAATGCACTGTTTCTCAACACACTTTTAAAAATTGCACTTTATACTAATGTCAAATTAAATGTTCAACTTTAAAGTATATTTGAAATTATGTTTTAATAATCTTTTGTCATGCTTTAAAGTATTTTTTTGTTTTTTGTTTAGCATAATGCTTGTATATAGGCAATAGAAGTAATTATGAAATTGCCTTTAATTTAAAGGGGACCTATTATGCAAAATTCACTTTTATAAGGTGTTTGAACACAGATGTGTGTAAACAACCCTACTATAATAGTAAAAATCCACCCATTTTATAATCCCCATAAATCATAAACTGTCTCTCCAATCGAGAGGTTTCAGAAGCCCCGCCCACGACCGGTGAGGGAATCTGCCCTATTAGCTAAGCTCCTCCCCTCAGTGAGCTGTACACAGTCCACCATTTTATCTCCTCGCCAGAGCATTTAACAGCAGCGTTCAAGTAAGAAATGTATTCTTATTAAAGCTACTAAAGTTATTCAGTCAAGAGCAGTGAGTGATTTTCTGTTTTCCTTTTATTGCTTGGTTCATATAGGAACCGTATATTACACTGCTGTCACTTTAATACACAGATCTAATGTATATACACATGCCATTTCTTTACTTGCTGTTTACATTCACAGACATAATCGACTGTTTATGTGAACAGATGTGTGCGCTCAGAAAACCATATATCAGAAGTTTAAACTGCTATGGCTTTAAAATGCATGCTAATAATGACAGTTATGATGACGAAGAACTGCAATGTCACGCGAGAATTAAAACCAAACAGATGTTTTGTTCGTTTTTGGCAGAGTATCTGAGACACAAGCTGTACAGGCTCCACCCTCTTCTGGAAAGCTCATTTGCATTTAAAGATACAGTACGTGCACAAAAACCTTTTCCTTCCACTCAAAAATGGGCATTTACAACATGGAATAATAAATGATCTGTGGGGTATTGTGAGCTGAAACTTCACAGACACATTCTGGGGACACCAGAGACTTATATTACAAAACAATTTGTCAGTCAAACATAAATGAAAGTGTTAAGATACACTCAATCATGGCAAAATTTAGGCTATTTATTATTTTATTGAAATAATATTTTTTTTTAAAGTGCATTTATTCAAATAACTTAATTTAAGCATTTATCTGTTTATTATGTAAACTTATTCAGTTAAAAAGTATGATTGTTTAAATATGGCTAGCTGTGGAAAAGCAATATTCACTTGGTTAAAATGTATGAGTCTGAGCGTGTAGTGAAGCAGGAGAAGAAGCGATGGCAGACAAGAAGCGGATCTAAATGTAGCAGAGGGTTTTACTAACCAAACAAACATTATAAACCACAAACAAAAACACTGAGAACCAGGAAATACTGGCACACACTAACACACATCGACTAACAAAGAACAAGAGAAACACCAGGGCTGCATCCAAAATCACATATGTCACTACTATACTACTATGTCACAAAAGAGGTATGTCCGAATTCACAGTACTCATAAAAGCCCCCGGATGATCTACTACTTCTGACGAGATTCTGAAGTGTGCATACGATGGACACTTTACTATCCCATGAGGCCACGGGAGAGGATTTATGAATGGAAGTGAAGCACTTTTGCTTCGTAATCTGGACGAAGCAAAAGTACGTCCGGATTACATTCATACTATATAGAACATACTTTTCTTTTTTTTTTAGTGGTCACAAAGTAATTACTTATATAAGATAAATACCTACTCAAAAGAGTATGCAATTTTGGACACAGCCAAGGGCTATATATATATATACAATTGACTAACAAGACACACTTGGGAACAATGAGATGAATCAACAAGAAAAACTACAAAGAACTACAAACATGGCAATTGAGACAGGAAGTAACATAATAGTCCAAACACTCAATTTTTTGAGTGTAGAAATGAAACGGCCCTTGACTCGAGACCGAATCAGGGTTCTTCAGTGGCAGGAAAACTCAATCTCAGTAGTAGCTGGTGACGGTGTTCACAGTACTGTGGATGTTTTCCATGTTTTGCTGTCTTTGTCTCTTCCTGGCCTGACTCTGAACTGAGAGAAAGAGAGAGACAGCATGAAATACAGTAGGACGATGTGCAGATGTTTACTGGCAGAAGTTTATAGACGTACCTTGTCCTCTCCTCAGCACGATCTTCATGCCTACGGCAAACAGCATAAGCAGAGCAGCTGCTGCCCCGACACAAATCATTATGATCACCATATTATTTGCAGCTGAAAGCAGACAGAAAAGTGTCATTAGAAATACTGCCTGTCCCTATCTATCTATCTGGATTCTTTGATGAATAGAAAGTTCAAAATAACAGCATTTATTTGAAATAAAATATTTTGTACCATTATAAATGTCTTTACCGTCACTTTTGATCAATTTGATGCATCCTTGCCGAATAAAAGTATTAATTTCTTTTAAACAAATCTTATTTACCCCCAAATTTTGAATGGTTTCTACAAAAATCTGAAGCAGCACAACTGTTTTCAACATTGTTAATAATCATAAATGTTTCTTGAGCAGCAAATCATCATATTAGAATGATTTCTGAAGGATCATGTGACACTGAAGACTGGAGTAATGATGCTGAAAATTCAGCTTTGATCACAGGAATAAATTAAATTCTACTATATATTCACATAGAAAACAGCTATTTTAAATTCTAATAATATTTTACAATTTTACTGTATTGTACTGTATAAATACGGCATTGGTGAGCAGAAGACTTCTTTCAAAAACATTAAAATTTGACCGACTGCATGTGTGTGTGTGTGTGTATATATATATATATATATATATATATATATATATTTATATGAATGTATAAAATCTAAAGATATTTTTATATAAAACCATTACATTAAAAATAAAAATAAAAATTAATTCGAATTTATTAGTATTTATTAGTATTAGTATTAGTATTTATTAGAATTATTTACTAGTATTTTATGATATAATTCCAAATGCTTCACAGTGTCAAAAAATATTGAACAAACAGAAATTATGAGCAGTATAATCACCTTTTACTGTAATGGTTATAGTAGAGTTGAAGACCCCACAAACACTTTTAACATTACAGCTTATGTTTGTGTCCTTTAAAATAATCTTGATCTGAAATGTTCCTTTATTTTCATCTTTCTGTAACGTATTGTCCTTCAGCCAGCTGATGGAGCCATTGGGAAGATCATGAATGCAGGTCACGGTCACGTCTAAACCCTCATCGACTGGGAGGCTGTTATTGGTTTCTGTGGTCACATTAAAATCTGGGACGGAGAGCAAAAGTTCAAAGGTCATCATACATTTCATACATTTACAAATTAGATCTAAAATATGAAAAAATGTTCTTTATGAGGATCAATCAGCAGCATTGATTTGATCAGTGTGTGTTTCAGGCATTAATTGTACCTTTTATCGTGCAGGTTTTTGGAACACCTGGGTAAAAGGAGAATGAGATTTAACTAATTATATATTTTATACTTCTATATTTTCATAAATATGTGATTTGTAGTTGATTACAAAAAAGCTTATCTTAAAACACATGTCCGCTAATTTTTGTACACAACCAGATGCATTTTAATATAGTTTTAATTTATAAGAAGATGAAATGTTACTGACCATTGGGGCAGTTATCTGAGATGGTATAGTTCAAACAATTCAAACAGTTTTCCGGTTTACATATTTCAGATTGTCCACTGCCTTGACCTACTGAGAGAAAAAGAGAGAGGATTAAATATTAACCTCACAATATTTAAAGATGGAAATCATGTTTATTTTCTTAAACATAGGGGTAAACTATTTCTAAAAAATGTTTCTTAATTCTCTCATCCTGTTTGTTTTCTATCTTAAACTTAAAAAAAAAGAGAGACAATCCTCCAGAAAGTGACGTCATTTTGGCAGGAAAGCATCAGTAAGTATATTAGCAATGGGTATGAACATTTCTGCGATTGTTTTGTAGTTCATAAGATGATTAAAAACATAAAAATGAACTTTAAGTAGGCATCCTTGTAAGTTAACTTATTATCATTAACTTAAACTAAAATCATAAAAAAATGTAAAAAATAAAATTACTAAAGTAAAATAAAATATAAACATTTTAAACATATTTTATTTCAGCTAGTTGCTAGTTGCATTTTCGTTTAGTTTGTACTAAAATAGCAAACTAAATGAAATAATACTAAAAACTTAAAAATTAATAAAAACTACGCTGAAAAAAAAATGGTAAATTTCACAAGCAATTACAAAAAAACGGATTGGCAAGTAACATTTGAACATGAAATTTTCAAAGTAGAAAAAGTGAAATCTGAATTCTGAAATAGTATTAACGTGCTCCAATTAACTTTGTTTTATTAAGCCGCGAAAGATTGGTGGCCCTCTGTGCGCGATCTCCGAGACGCATAAGCAAAGTATACTGTGGGTTTCAGATACGTGCCTAAACGGTCAAGTATCCTACACACAAATATGTCAAAATGCCATTTTGGTAAGTATCCTCATAAACACAGTCAGTTATGTCTTAAGTGAATGTAAACACTGAGAAAGAGCGCATGTGTAACAGTATATTGGATCTGTGCATTAGCTCTTAAAGTGACAGCAGCCTAATAAATCTGCTGCAGTCATTATTGTTAATCAAACAACAAAAGACAGAGATAAAATCACTCACTACTCTTGAATGAATAAACTGTCGTTTTAATAAGGATTAGTCTATATTTAATGTATACAACAGTGTTATTTTACACATAACAAATGTAATTTAGTTTCTTTGTTCTTATTGCATTGCTGACTGTTTACTTGTCTTCTGTAACTGTTTTGAGGACTTTTACTTACATTACATTACTTACCTAGTAGCCTGTTAGCTTTTGCTAAAGTATTGGAAATTGTGAAATTTCACAGACATTTAAAATTACTCGTACCATGAAATAAGACTTGGATCATATCACCCAACAATAATCGTGTTAAATAATCGTGATTTCACTATTGACCAAAATAATTGTGATTGTGATTTTTACCCAAAATAACAATTTTTTTAACGATATCTATATGGGCCGATTTCAAAACACTGTTTCAGAGCTTTACGAATCGAATCAGTGATTCGGAGTGCCAAAGTCACGTGATTTCAGCAGTTTAGCCATTTGATAGGAGATCCAAATCACTGATTCGAAACAAAAGATTCATAAAGCTCAGAAACTTAATGAAGCAGTGTTTTGAAATCGGCCCATCACTAAATATTGTTGAAAAGTCGTTTGTCGTTTCCGCACAAAAAGTATTCTTATCACTTTATAATATTAAGATAGAACCACTGAACTCACATGAACTGTTTCAAATATGTTTTAGTACCTTTATGGACCTTGAGAGTTTCAATGGCTTTGCTCTCAGTAGAGGCCTTACTGTTATTTCATCAACAATATCTTAATTTGTGTTCCGAAAATGAACGAAGGTCTTACAGGTGATAATGAATGTAATAAATTACATTATTTTCATTTTTGGCTGAACTAACCCTTTAAACTAAGTGTCTGGGCTTGATCAGAGCAGATGCATAGAAATACTTACAGAGATGAAGACAGGCGATGATGAGCAGCGTTTCGTCAAACACTCTCATGATCCCTTGTCCTAACATGACAGGAATATGATTCAGGCATTAAAAATACAAAATCAAGAAAGATACTGTACATATGAGTCATTGTTTATTTTTCTCAGTGTCTGCTCTTACTTTTTTTTTTTTTACTTTAACGTACCTTTACACCAAGAACTATAACTAGCCTACATTAGCACCTACTTGTCGTCTGCCGCTTTAAATGCTCGCACGCTTTAAAGCAGGGTGGATTCTGATTGGCTATCATTGTTTTTGTCCTTCTTTAGCTGGAAAAAAATCGTTCGGAAAGTGATTCCAACGGTATTGTTGTGTCATTATCATTATGTGGATTCTGCTATTCTTTTCACTGCTATGCTGATGATACTCAGCTTTATATTTCTTCACGCCCTGACGAAACTTACCAATTCACAAAATAACAGAATGCATAGCTGACAGAAAAAATTGGATGACTAGTAATAGAAATGACTAGAATGACTAGAAAGCCACATTTCTAGCATTTGTAAAACTGCAATCCTCCATCTTAAAAATATATCTAAACTACGACATATGCTCTCAATGACAAATCTGGAACAGTTAGTTCATGCGTTCATGACCTCAAGGCTAGATTACTGTACTCTACTGGGTGGTTGCCCTGCTCGCTTGATAAACAAACTCCAGCTGGTCCAAAATGCAGCAGCTAAAGTTCTTACTAGAACCAGGAAGTATATTAGCCCAGTTCTGTCAACACTGCATTGGCTTCCTGTTAAATATCGTATAGATTTCAAAATCTTGCTAATTACTTACTAAATGGTTTAGCTCCCCAGTACCTGAGCGAGC
Source organism: Elopichthys bambusa (assembly GCA_037101425.1). Lineage (NCBI taxonomy): Eukaryota > Metazoa > Chordata > Actinopteri > Cypriniformes > Xenocyprididae > Elopichthys > Elopichthys bambusa. The sequence goes on along the minus strand of CM074447.1, from coordinate 1,720,889 downwards.
TCTTAACGCATTACAGTCCTTCACATCTATTGCAATCTCAGAATTCAGGCCAGTTGTTAATACCTAGAATATCAAAATCAACTGCAGGCGGTAGATCCTATTCCTATAAACTAAAAAACGCATCACTTTAACCTGGCATACACATAACACATTATCAATTTATGTTTTCACATCCATTAAAGGATTGTTAGGCTGCATAAATTAGGTCAGCCGGAACCGGGAACACTTCCTATAACACTCGTTACATAAGAAGAAGAATGGCATCTACGCTAATAATAGTCTCTCTGTTTATCCTGAGGTCTACCGTAGTCAGTCAGATCCGGGCCGTATCCAGATCAGATAAATGACCTGAGCTTGGATACGACGACAACGCAGCCCTGAAGTGTCAACAGAGATTTGGTCAACTAGACCATTCCCTGTGAAGGCCTCATCGACACAACAGCAAATTCCGGTGGGATGAATACGATCTTCAACCAGATGGAACTGGAATAAATATTTTGACTGTTGCGATCCCAGTCTGACTTATGACCTGTAACGCTGCCTGAATCATAATCGTGCACTGTTCGTTGTTGGCCAGAGGAGAACTGGCCCCCCGACTGAGCCTGGTTTCTCCTAAGGTTTTTTTCTCCATTTTTGTTGCCTGTTGGTCACCTGATGTCACCTGTTTGGGAGTTTGGGTTCCTTGCTGCTGTCGCCTTTGGCTTGCTTAGTTGAGGACACTTCATATTTAACAATGTTTTTGATCTGCCTGCATTGACACCATTGTATGCAAACTGAACTGAGCTAGACGATGACATCACTGTTTTCTCCAGTGCTGATATATAGATAAATTACCTAAATTAATAACTATTGATGTTTACAACGGAATGAATCAATACTGAACTTCCTTAAGCTGGACAATGACACTATTTTCTTCTAGAGCTGAACATTACTTTATCGTTGTCGCTCTTGGTGTGAACGGGCCTTTAATTATAAAATATTTTTTTCCATCATAAGAAACTATTGAGAGATTTAATAAAATAAAATAACAATAAATATAGGAACTTGTGAAGTAAAGAAAGCTGTAGGCTATTAATCTTCCATTTTATTACAAATGGTATTAAAACAGATACCTAAAGACACAATCTCTCTTTTATACAAAATCGCTAAAATGCACATAAAATTAAGAGTACTTTACCTGATATATTCTGTCTGTATGCTTCAGGTGTGATTAGTGGAAAGAGTGAGCGTGTCTCTGACAGCAGAGCTCTGTTCTTAGATTGACGCATATTTACTGATACATACAGATAATAATGCAAATCACCTGCGGACAGGAACATATTTCTATATACAGCTGACTACTTTGCTTACTGTGATGCACACAGGATCATAGCAAACAGGAAGAGCTGCTTCATATATGAAATCAATTTGGTTTTCTGTGTGTTTTAGTTTGACATGCAGATTGAGAGTTTCTGTTTCAATACCATTTTTTATCAAATTTAAGTTGTAAGATAATTTCTATAGGCTATCTTTATTTAGTCCATCCAATATAAGTTGTCTTGTGTATATCACTTATAATGTCCTATATAGCAAGTATTATTTTATAATTAAAGAAAGTTAGAAAAAAAATTTTTGTATCCACTTACATAATTGCTATTCATTAATAGTTTTCCCCAGTGGGAACCCGCATTTTTTATAACTACAAAACACTGTATTAAAAACCTAATTCAAAGATTGCCATCAGATGCCCAAACACAAAAAGCCATTATAAACTGTGATTACAATGTGCTACAATTAATCTTTTTTCTTTTTCTTTTTCTGATTAACCTCTAACTATACTGTTTTGTTTTTGTATTTAGATGTTAGGGGAAAATTGCTCTTCATAAAGGAAATAAGTGTTACCAAGTATGTCTGCATGTAGATAAACACAATGGCATATTTCAGAAATGTCATGAACACACTGTGAACTCAAGGCCAAAACCATTTTTAAAAAAAATGATATATATATATATATAAAGGAGGGGAATAAAGGAAAAGAAATAAAAATGATACGTCTAATTCTAGTTGTGAAGTAATCAATTTAATCTATTTGCAAATAATATGCACATTGCACATATTCACTCTTATTCGTATGTCTAATATTGAAAATGCAATGTTCCTTTTCTGTTATGAATAACTTGAATCATATTGCCTACACTGTCCAAAAAAAAAAAAGGTACGATGCTGTCACTGAGGCAGTACCCTAAGGTACAAAAGTGAAAAGGTACATATTTGTACCTTATTTACCCCTAAATGGTGCATATTAGTACCTTAAAGGTACATATTAGTACCTTTGTACCTTAGGGTACTACCCCAGTGACAAGCACCGTACCTTTTTTTTTTTTTTGACAGTGTATGATATAGCATATTTTCAATTAAAAACAGCGAAATTTTATTTTAAAAAAGTTGAGTAGTTCGCATTAAATTACTGCCGGTGGTGGTTTAGCATTTCAATGCACCAATGTCTATGGTGGTTACGGCCCTCAACTGTATGAAAATCATTTTTAAATAGGAATATTTAGAAAATCCTTTATAAAAATGCCCCGAGATTTAGCTGTGTAACAAATGGGCCAGGTCATAGGTCAAATAATCTCATCTCATTTATGTAACTAACTGTAGCTGATTTCTCCAGTCAGCAGGGGGAGGCAGATCCATATGTACCAGTAAAGTCTTTCTCACATGACACTTCTGTTGCCTGCAGATGGTATAGAATAGGTCCCATCACAGCAATGGTAACTTTAATTTCTTTTATTAGTGTTATTGTTGTTGCAGGTGTTATGTACTGTGTATGCTTATTCTTCTGTATGTTCCTGTTCTCAGCAATAAAATAATTGTGTTGAAAAAAAAAGGTAACTTTTTGTAATTTTAACCCTTTCTGCAGCTTTGATCCAGAGTTTTAATTTAATTTAATTTAATTTAATTTAATTTAATTTAATTTAATTTAATTTAATTTAATTTAATTTAATTTAATTTAATTTAATTTAATTTAATTCCTGATGCAATATAAAAGTCCTTTGAGCGTTCTGCGCATGCTTGTCAACTGATTCCCCGCTCACCTGTTTGAAGTTGAGGCGCGTCGAACGCACATGAACGCGTGTTGCGCTGGTAAAACGTCCAGTTTCTAGTTTTCTCGGCTGCAGGTATTATTATGGTGGCGATAAGAAATTTAAGCCTAAGCTTCTGTCGGCTGGCCAGAGGAGCATCTTTACAGATAAAGTTCAGCAAGAGTCGCGTCCTCAAGATGCGCTCGAGCGAGTATCCGGTGAGCGGGAATTTCAATGATTTTATTTTATAGTATCACGAAAATCAGTATGAATACACACGCGTTTGTTTAAATGTATTTTTAAAATACAATGAATATACTTTAGGCATTTTTATTATTTTAGTCCTTTAAATTTCCAAAATACGTATTGATTTTTGTTGTTTTTGTTAGTAAATTCTGTTGTTATTAAAAAAAATAGTTTTTTTTTTTTAATAAATAAGGAAAGCAAAAATGTTAAACGTACACTCAAGAAAATGCTGGGTTGTTTCAACCCATATTTGACCCAATTTTTTTAGTGTAATATCAAACCATAGTTTTTGACAACTTCACCACCCTGACAGTAATAACATTTGATTTAATTAAGTTAATATTTTCCACAGTAATCTGTCTGCTCTCATTCATTGCATGTGTGACATCACAGTATGACACATTGTTCAAAGGGTTAGTTCACCCAAAATTAAATTCTTTCAATAATGACTCACCCTCAAGTCGTTTCACATTTATAAGACCCTTGTTCATCTTCAGAACACAAATTATGATCTTTTTGATGCAGTCTAAGAGGTTTTTGTTTCTCCATAGAGATCCAACGCAACTACCACTCCAAGGCCCAGACAGATAGGAAAAAGACATCATTAAAGTACTCCATCTGACTCCAGTGGCTTAAACTCAATTTTATGAAGTGACGTGAGTGCTTTGATTGTGCAAAAAAACAAAATTTAACACTTTACTTACAAAATAATAATCCAAAGTGTGTTCACGCATGCGTCGTGATGCTCTCATGAACACTCGCGCATGTGCGGTGAGTTAACGTGCGAGTCTGAACACAAAACGCATGCGTCGTGACGCTCTCGTGAACATTCGTGCATGTGCGGTGAGTTAACGTGCGAGTCTGAACACAAAACGCATGCGCCGTGACGCTCTCGTGAACATTCGCGCATGTGCGGTGAGTTAACGTGCGAGTCTGAACACAAAACGCATGCGTCGTGACGCTCTCGTGAACGTGAGATCAATATTTTTGTAAGTAAAATGGTAAATTAAGTTTGTTTTTGTTTTAGTGCAAACAAAGCACTCATAAAATTAAGTTTAAGCCACTGGAGTCACATGGAGTACTTTAATGATGTTTTTCCTACCTTTCTGGACCATGGAGTGGTAGTTTCGTTGGATGTCTATGGAGAGACCGAAACCTTTCAGACTTCATCAAAAAGATCTTAATTTGTGTTCCGAAGATGAAGGAAGGTCTCACAGATGTGGAACGACTCAAGGGTAAGACATTTTTCACAGTGAAAATGTTCATGTCAGGTTCTCGGGCTTGTTTGGCATGTTTCCATATGAAACTGGTGGGTGTTACTGCTTGAGTTCATTTGTGGCTCCTAACAGGTTGAGGTTATGTGCTGTGGTTATTTAATTCTCTCATTGCTCTGTTTATTTGAATGGATAGGTGCAGCGGTAGGTGGGCCGGTGCTTGGGCCTCGTACACACAAAGGGCTGCTTACAGTCAAGAAAGAGGTTTTAGTGAGCAACCACAGTTCCTCTTGCGGTGTGTTGCTATGGTAGGACTTCCCTTTCAAACAGGAAGTGACAGAGCTGTAAGAAAGAGGGTTGGCAGGCAGCGTAGCTGTAGAGGGAAGCAGTTTGGAGAGAGACGTCCTCAGTGCGGGCACGCTCGTCCCAATCCTGATGTGGCCATGTCCAAGACAATGAAGACTCTGGCAGTGCCAGCGGGTCAGATGGTGAGTCGGGTTCAGGCCTGCTGCTGGCTCTTCTGCTGCTTCACTGATTGACTCGTTTTGATGGGTGTGTGTGTGTGGCGAGAGTTGCTTTATTGTGGGATTCTGATCATGTGTTTAACCTTGCATCAAAATGACAATTTCAACAAGATATTTAGTCCAGAAAGTGGTTGACCGCTGCAAAATTCAGATTCTGACCGTTTGCTCTGAGCAAACGGTTTGCTCTGTTGCTGTTGATTCGGTACAGATGTTTTCTTCTGTTTGCTCGTGTCCTGCTCCGTTTTCCATCCACAATGAGTCATTTGAAAAATGTCTGTGTGTTTGATTTGTGGACAAAATTGTCCCTAGAAGTTGATGAAATTGCTTTTGGGATGTCTTCAAAGGCAAATATGATTTAATATTTTGTATATATATATATATGTATGTTTTTAATACTCTGTGTTGCTGTTGTTACATTACAAATGTTTTCTTCTGGTTATCTTGTTTGACTAGTCCAGGGCCCAGTTTTTCAAAAAGTTCAATCTATGTTGCTATTCAGGATCTGGTAATCCATCTTACTTTTGAGCCGTTTTTTCAAAGCATTTGGATTAGGAGATCCAGGTTACTAGTGCTCTAAATGGGTCACTTTAAGTGTTTTATACGAAGAGAAAGGGACATGGTGATGGAAAGAAATATGAAATTGGATAGAAATCATGTATTTTAATGCTTTGGTGTTCCCCCAAGAAACTTGCCATTCATTCGCGAAGAACTCAAGTTTTGAGTTGAAGAATGCAAAGTTTGTGAGAGAACATAAAAGCATTAAAATTCACTTTTTATCCCATCACCATGTCCCTTTAGGTTTTCCGTAGCCCCTCATGTGACCCACAACTAAAATAAACAAACATATGTTCAATAAAGGATGCAGTTAGAAACCACTTTCAACTTTTTCATCTTTGATTGTGCCAATGTAGTTTATATACAGTGATTTTCTGTATATAACCCTTCTGCTGGAATCAGGATAATCCTGGGATAATTGATCCAAAAATAAATTTTATATATATATATTTGTTTTTGATCAAAATTGTCCCAATCTTACTAAAAAGTTTTGAACAACACAAACTGACTATTTGATCCAGATCAAAACCAAGATTGGATTTTGTGATCTAATCTGGTTTCAGAATCCTTAAGATTTGATCTAATCTAATAGCTGAAATGCGATCAGATTACTTTTGAACAACTCTAGGGATGTCTTCAAAGGCTTTATAATAACTGGCGCTCGCAACACCAAGATCACGGGTTCAATTCCAGGGGAGTGCATGAACTGATAAAATTATAGCTTGAATGCAGTGTAAGTTGCTTTGGATGAAAGTGTCTGTCAGCGTTTTCTTTTAGGTTTAGGCTGTAGTGTAATAATTGTCCTTATTTAGATAACCCTCTTTTGAAACCTTTATTTTTACATTTTCTTTTCTTTTTTTGTATAGGCTTACAGGTTAGTCTGCAATAATTATAATTGTTTTTATAAGAAGCTAATCTATGGTGTGACTATTTCAGTAGCTTGCTAAACCTGTGGATATGAAGAAGAGAAAACTAATGCACATTGAGCCACAGAGAATTAGCATTTCTCAATCAGGTTTCCGGATTGTTTCCATGGCGATAAGACTTTCAATCCCACAAACATGTTTGCAGAGAAGGTCAGTCGAAAGTGAACCTCAACTATTAACACCTCGCTGTGCTGTCTGAAGAGCCGTGTCATGTCTCCTCATGAACCTTTAATGCTGAACACACCCATTTCCTGTGTGAACTGAGGAAAAAAAAAACATGCAGCTGTTAAAATGTGATTTCCTGTGATGTATTGCTTGCTTAATCCATGACTATGATACTACAGGCCCCATTGATTTCATGGTAGCCTGATTGTGTGTTTGTTTGCTCTTGCAGACCCAGGCTGTTTCTGATGGCGGTAAGTTTCATTTCTTCATTTCAAGTTGTAGAATAAGCATAGTTGTCACCATCGTGAACGTTGTCATATAAATAAACAGTAGTGGCCAAAGATTGTGCATTGTACAGAGGTTTAGCATTTAGTTTTTCCTTCACATTCAAATTTTAAAAAAATATATTTTTAAATATTTAGATAATTTAATCAAAGTTGTGGGGTCATAAAAACAAAAATCCCCTCTGGATATCACTTTTGGTCACTACGGTGTAATATAATAATTAGGGAAGTAACGATATTAATCTCACGGTATGATAATACCTCGATATAAAGCCCATAATACGATATATATTGCGATATTTAGACTTAAAGTTCCTGTTTCAAACTGACAGTGTAGTGTTTTCAGTTTTCATAATAAGGAAAAAATATTAAACCAATAGAGACAGAGCGACACAGGTCATAATCTGAAAACCACACCAGGGGGAGACAATCCAGGCGTCTCCATTGACTTTGTATTGCGTGAGGCTGCCTCCTTGTCATTTCTGACTTATAACAATGTCTAAAAGCTGATGTGTGACAAGGTGTACAGCCAACAAACCCAGAAGTTTTTATAAGCTGTCGACCCAAAAAACGAGCGTTTAAGGACTTGATGGGGACGCTATACTGTCAAAAAGCACCGTCCTTCGGATGAGACGTTAAACCGAGGTCCTGACTCTCTGTGGTCGTTAAAAATGGCCACATTTTGGCCTCTGTCCATCATGGCCTCCTAATCATCCCCTTATATGATTGGCTTCATCACTCTCCTCCTCTCCACCAATCAGCTGATGTGTGGTGGGCGTTCTTGTGCAATATGGCTGCCGTCGCATCATCCAGGTGGATGCTGCACATTGGTGGTGGCTGAGGAGATCCCCCCTTCCATATGTAAAGCGCTTTGAGTACCCAGAAAAGCGCTATATAAATATAAGGTTATTATTATTATTAAAAGTGGATACAGGCGATTGAGACAGAGTGTGACGTCATATTACTATGAGAACTACACCCACTGGAGGGGAACGTAATCAGCGACAGGAAATATAATATATAAAACTGACATCTGGATATTTGACTTAACAGTGACAAAATGTTTACTGCACACGTAGGCTTACTGAGGCATACTGAGTGTCAGGATCCCAAAATTTACCTATTCTTCCTGCTGATGCTTCACGTCTTATTGCCTGTATCCACTTTTGTCTCCTTAAAGGCTGGCTTTTACTGTTCGGTAGCTTATAAAAACTTAGTTTTGGGTTTTTTAGCTTGTTTGCTGTACACCTGGTCACACAGCAGCTTTAAGGCATTGTTCTGTTTTTTGTTATAAGTCAGAAATGACAAGGACGCAGTCTCACGCAATACAAAGTCAATGGAGACGGTTGGATTGTTTCCCCCCCGGGTGTGGGCGTGGCCTAAATGTGCTCTCTGTCTCTATAAAAAAAAAAATAGTAAGGGAAAAATGCACAACACAACTCAAACAGTCGTTATTGTGTTTATTAAACTCAAAAAATGAGTTTAACAGACTGCTAATCTCAACAAATTCACTAACACTTTACAGTGAGGTTCGTTAGTTAACATTAATTGCATTTCTACAGCATTTATTAATCCTAATGTTAATTTCAACATTTATTGATACATTATTAAAAGCAAGATTTGCATTTGTTAACATTAGTTAATGCACTGCAAACTAACATAAACAATATGAACAGCTGGATTTTATTATCTAACATTAACAAAGATGAACAAACACAGTAACAAATGTATTGCTCATGGTTAGTTTATGTTAGTTAATACATTAATGTTAACAAATGAACCTTATTGTAAAGTGTTACCATAAATTCAACACAAATAAAATGCTTGAACACATGTAAGATCCAGACAGGTGATACTGAATATTTCTGTAAGTTGGATTCATAAAGACTTCACTTGTTTCTGAAAGAATGATTCAGTGGTAGATGCTGTTTTAGCAGTAATTTGTTGCCACCTAGTGGCGTAACAATGTGATCGATACAGTCATTATTTAAAGCACTTTCAAAAGGTGGTTAATTCTGTTTTGATCGGTAACATAGTAGGACTGAACGATTAATCGCATTTGCAATATCGCGATATGACAACGCAATTTTTATTTATTTTATTTTTTTTAACCACAAAGGCTGCGATTACACGCTCGTCACGTGACACAGTAAGCAGTCTGCAGAGGTAGCCTCAACTTGGCACACAGGAAAGCACAGTTTATGTTTAATCTATCTTAAATTTGGTTCATACTGTACAATAGAGATGGGAGAAAAGATTCTCTCTCTGATTCTGGGTTGAGTCTGAGCTTAGTTTTTAACCACAGATGCACGATTGTGCTGCATGTGCTTCACACACACAACCACCCACCCACCACTCAAATCATCCATAAAATAATCTTACAAATGCTCTACGAACTCTGCCTCAGTTATGTCGGTTTCAAATGCTGACGCGTGCTTTGTGAGTGCTCGGTCATGCGGCTGTGTGCAACTCCTTTTAAGTGGTTAAGTACTTGCATCTCAAAATGCTTTTGACGCGAAATTAATGTAAACACAGTCAGTTATGTCTTAAGGGATAAAACACCTCTTATATTTCAAAAGACATCTGTGCATTAGTGAATGCAGCTTTTTGTTCTTTGCTTGTAATGTTATTGTTATTGGTTTTCTTTTTAGTAGCTTTTCCCTGGGTTTCACAGACAAGGCTTAAGCTAGTCCCAGACTAAAATAAATGTTTGAGCTGTCTTATCTGAAAGCAGCTTGCACTGACAGATCTTAAAATATGTCAGTGCCATTGTTTTGTCTCAAGATGCACACCAGTAATGTTTTTTTTTTTTTTTCTAAGGCACTTTTATAAAAGTGGATGTCCTAATTAAATTAAGGCCTAATTCTGATTAATCTAAGCCCTGTCTTACATTAGTTTATTCAAACCTATTAACATGCAATTGTTTTAATTAAATTTTTAATGTGTAATTATTTTAAAAAGGCTCCCAGAATCGGAATCGAATCGTGAGGTGCCTCAAGATTTCCACCCCTACAATGATTTATTGCTTATCTTTATTGAATAATACAGATAATAATAATAATAATAAGCTTAATAATAACCACATTAAATCGCAATCACAATACTGGTAAAAATAATCGCAATTAATTGTTTTCTAAAATCGTTCAGCCCTATAACGTAAACATAAGCGTTTATCTGAATAATAATCTTGCAGTTCTCACATTGCAAAATCAGACAATTTAATGAATAATGGTGACGGGCCTACTGCGGTGACTTCAGTCTTGTGGTCCAGTCACCCAATATGTCATGTCTATCACTCAGTTCACCCTTGTATTTCTGTACAGAGTTAAACCTCAAGTTATCCAGCTGTGGCAGCAGCTCCAGCCTATCAGAGAGCTCGAGCAGGTCAGGTGGTGGTCAGGGCACTGATGGTCCAGCCAGTCGGGTGGTCAGCTGGGCGGTGTGTTTCGAACGGCTGCTTGAAGACCATGTCGGTGTGCGATACTTTACTGTAAGTTTTCAGACGTCTTACCCACAACGCTGTTTAGTGCAATATCTTCTTAATGCACTCTTATTTATTCACATATTTGAATTGACTATATTAAAAAATGTGACTTGTCTCTATCTTTATGGGGGTGAGTATCAATTAACCTCTAACCTTAAAGTTAAAGGGGTACTTCGCTGCTAGCAAAATTAACTTTCAATAAACTTGGCTGCCTATGCAGTAGAAAGGTGAAAAAAATGTGCTACCTGACTAGAGAAAACAAAGAAATAAGGCTGCTGTCTTCCCGTTTGCCAAATAGGTAGAAAAACTTAAACACCCATAATGCACTTGCCATCCGAGGCCACTCCCACCAGTCTGCTATGAAGATACGCTTGCCAGTCAAATACAGTGTTTTAATAGGATACTTCTTGGCAAACTTTTAGTCATGGTGTGTCGACTTGTGGTGTTCCCAGTGTAAGAAAATCTTACAGCTAAATCGTACAGCTTGCTGAAGGTGTGCTATTGGAGATACAAGAGATATGGATTTCACTTTTTGTCTGATATACTGTAAAATAAAAAATAACTCTTTAATGTCGTTTGGCAGTATACATTAGTATAATAAAATGTAGACTTTCTTACTCAAGTCCAAGCAGTTTACTTCACAAAGGTACTGGTCAAAAGGAAGTACTCCATCATAAAAACACAATTTTTACACCCAGAGCTTCTTTAAATTGCATGTGTGAATCTTTGAAGTGTTTTGGATTTTCTTGCAGGAGTTTCTCAAATCAGAGGTGAGTGCCGAGAACATTCTGTTCTACCAAGCCTGTGAAAAGTTCAAGAAAATCCCGCCTACAAGACTGGAAGAGGTATGTAAAGACTTTTTAAATTAGCATGGTAATTGAAAATCTAATTTTAAAAAAGGGGAAAAAATCCCATTTAACTTATAAATCCCATTAAAACCAAAAAATAAAGTTTTTGAATATACATTATGGCTTAAAATGAGTAAGGTGTGTGTGTGTGTTTTGAATGTGTAGATATTGCAGTCATGTAAAATGCACGGCATCTTAATAATTGCACTTTAGTATTTTTTGCAGACACTAACTCAAACAAATAGGGCAGGACAGTCTTCCTGAAGCTATCTTTTACGGGCACAATAGCAGACTCGCTCTGCATAACACCCTTATAAGCAAGTGATGCAATGAAACGACTAGAATGTTGTGCAGCATTGCTTGATCTTAGTGTAAAACAGGAACTTGCACCTTATTTATTGGTTTGAACCTGAGCTCAATCCGGTGGGTAAAAGTCATAGCTTGGAACTAGAAGGTTGCTGGTTTGATTCTGAATGAACTGAATCATCATTGTGCCTTTTCTAGTCTATTGTTTAATGGCATCATAAACTTATTACCTAAAGACAAATCAGAGATCTTTCGTTGTGTTAGTAGCCCTGCTTATAAACCAGTAGGCTACATTCCATCCCAGCATTGTATATTAGCTAGAAATTGCATTTTTGGAATGTGCATCTTGTCATCTGCATCTTTAATTCTTCTCTGTATGATCTGACTGTATGATGGAAGATTATTTCTGCCACGGAACAAAAAATAGATAAGGCAATTGTGACTTTATAACTCAAAATTAGGACTCTTTTTCTCAGAATTGCGAGTATCTCACATTTCTGAGGGAAAAACAACTCAATTGCGAGTTTATATTGGCGAGTTTATGAACTTGCAATTGTGTGTTATAAAGTCTGAATTATGAGATAAACGTAGAATTCTTTTTTTTCTTTATAACTTTTAATTGCGAGTTTACATCTCCCAATTCTATTTCTCGCAGTTACGAGTTTATAGCACACAGTTCTGACTATTTTTCGCAACTGCGAGTTTATTACTCAATTCTGACATTTTCACAATTACGAGTTTATTACTCAGTTCTGAGTATTTCTCATAACTGCGAGATTATTACTCAAACTAGTAATAGCAAAAAAGTCCGAATTATTACTCAGTTCTCAAACTATCACCCTAAAACTATCACACCTGTCCCCCATCAGCTGAAGAAAGAGGCACGCTCCATCTACGACAACTTTCTTTCTGAAAGCTCTCTGCATGCGGTTAATATTGATGATACGGCCCAGATGGAAGAGAGCGCCTTGAAGACGCCTACACCCGACATGTTCGATAAAGCGCAGGCACAGGTACACGCTAGGGGTGGGTGGGATGACAAAAATCACATACAAATACTGTGATATAAAATTACTCATATGATAATATACATGTCATGGCATAGTTATTTTTGCTGGAAATTTAATGAAAAAGGGTTTGTATTGTAAGCAATTGAGGAAATGAAAGGTATTGGTGTTTTTTAATTATTTGCAATTTGGAACAAAAGATCAGATTATTCATAATAAGTCTGGCATTGCAAAAACTGCTTTACTTGATGTAACTCTAAACATATTTGACTCTACATGTACAAAGAAAATCTCTGATTTACAGTAATGGTTTATTATCTCCCCCTGCCGCAGATCTTCAAACTAATGAAAATGGACAGCTACACAAGGTTTGTTCGCTCTCCGCTGTACCAGAACTGCATGCTGTCTTGTGTGGAGGGTTGTCCTCTTCCCAGCATTGGAACCCCGGAGCCCAAAAGCAAAATGTCCAAAAAGAGTGCAACGCCACCTAGCAACAGAAAGGTAATGCACTTAAAATCCCTTCAAGACATGTTTAGTTACTTTTAGATTTTTTTTTTTTTTTTTTTTTTTTTTCATTCAATGGTCTCTTCTGCTCACCAAGGCATATATATGAATATATATCGCTTGCAGTGCAGATGTTTAAAAGGGCCTAATGGGTGAGAGAGTTTGTCGGTTCACCGTGGGAATGTGATGCCGTGTCAGTGTGAAAGCAGACAGAGAACCACCGTGGAAACAAGTCCTAATATGTAGGTTATTCTGTGTTTTTGAACAGAGCGTTGAATTGAAAGTGCCCTCATCAGACAGCAAGACCAACAGGAAGAAGAGGTTAGAGAAGAGAGGCTCATGGGGAGGTACAGTCTTACTCAGCAGTTATCTATCTTTGTGTGGTATCTCTGTGGACATATTTGCAGTGCATGTCAATAGCACTTGGCACAATAGGTCTTATGAAGATGCATGTTTTATGTCAGTGATGGTTGCAGATGCCCACATTTTTTCTGTTTGCGTGATCTGTTTAGCCATTGAATGTGAACTGTTCATAACTACACTAACAGCATCTGTGTTTCTCAGCTGACCAGTCACACCAGCATGTGACGGTATCTCGTAAAGAGTCTCAGATCTCGGTGAAGTCTAACAGCAGCTTGGAGTTGGTCTCTGGATTCGGCCGAGCTGAGGTATCTTCACCAAACCAAATATATTACTGGATATTTGCAAGATTTTGCAGTTCATGAAGGGAATACAAGTGCTTGCAAGAGAGTAAAATTATAGTGACAACCATTTTGGTAAATTGATAGCTGTTTTGAGTATTACAATAGTACTTGAAAGGACTGTGTCAAAATGACCAGACTTTTAAAAGGGACCCATTATGCCTTTTTTGTTTTTGGGCTCTACTAGAACAGGTTTTCATGCTTGAATGCTCATTATTTCCCCCATATTTTACATTGTTGCAGCTCCTCTCTTCCCAGTCTGTCAGTATTTTTTCCATCCAACTGTTTTTGTGCATTTTGGGATATTGCATTTAAAAAAAAAAAAACCACCGGATGGAAAGCAAAGATGTGCACAAATTCTAAAAATGCACATTAAAGAAACGTATGCACTTAATTGAGTCGGATACATTTTTTTTATTTTTTATTTTATCCGATAAGAGAACATGCACATAAGTTACGATGAAAACACGCTTACCGAATAAATTCCTCAATGTGCATCAAAAAAGTCATGTGACTTTGCGCAATGGGATGACACAACTGGGCTAACCAGTGAACCGATCTCATTGCACAGCATCTGAAATTATGTTTTGGTCAATCTGAAATGCCTGAGTAAAGTCTGTCGTCAAAGAGGTTCGGTATAATTACCTCCCAGGACTGTTTTACACGGTTACATTCCCAAACAGCAGGCATCCACCTCTGAACACAAGATAACATGACCTTGTTTATTGCGTTCCATCTGTGCACTTTGAGGCACAAGTAATTTATTATACGAAAATTATTTACGGCCTTACTTTTCTTTGTAATATTTAGCACCAGTTTATCAGGAAGTGACTTTTTCTCGTTGAATCACTGGATGGAAATGGTGCTTTATTCGTGAGTGTTTTTTGCGATATTCCAATTTTGCGCATACTTTTAATTCACAATATTGGATGGAAAGGTGGTAATGCTCTTTAGTTCCTGTCTCTATGAAGCCCCTCCTTCTGAACAGCACAATGTGCTCTGATTGGTCGACTGGAGCAGTGTTGTGATTGGTCATAAGGGAAATGTCCCGCCCCTTACCATAACCTCCAGTTTCAACACGCTACTAACTAAATCAACCAGGCCCCGCCCCTTTATTCTGCGTATGAATTATTTAAATGAGGAATATTGTGAGGGGAAAACTCAAGACTACAATGGAGGCGTTTCAGGGAGTTCAGAAACACTGACACTGATATAGAGAATAACTCCCACTGGAGGGACTTTTTCATGCTCAAACAGCAACATTACACACTAAAGATAGATGAACATGGAAAAAAAGCTATTTAAATTGCTTGTAAATTTCTCATTATGCTATATTATCACCAAATATTATTCAGATGGAAACTCTTTCTCTGTCAGAATGGACGCTGCAGTGTGAATGTCTCTGATCCGGAGGCCTTGAGTTCTGGTTCTCCTACAGCAGACAAGTACTGTTGTGTCTATCTGCCGGACGGGACCGCCAGCTTGGCCCCTGCCAGACCAGGCCTGACCCTCAGAGACATGCTCAGCAGCCTATGTGAGAAGAGAGGCTTTCCTCTGAAAGACGTCCTCATTTACCTGCATGGCAAAGATAAGGTCAGTCTGCAAACTACTCTATCTGCCTGGTCACGTTTATCTAACCAGCATTGTAACTGTGACTAGATTGTGGTAACACTTTACAATAAGGTCTCATAAGTTAATGCATTAACTAACGTAAACTAACAATGAGCAATGCATTTGTTGCGGTATTTATCAATCTTAATTTTAGCTATTATGCCTCTTGTAATGTTCCTAATAGGTTTACGTGCATCCAAGGTCAAAAAACTCTTCAATTTCCTCAACTTACATTGCACAATACCTAATTTCTCAGAGTCTGAAAATGGTTAAAACGCACTCTCATACAAGCTCTTCCATCCGGCCTTAGTCATTTTTTTTTTTGGTAACCCACCTAAAAATGTCTTCATTTCAATGTTTTTGACCGTCAATATACTGCATTATAAACGTATCAGTTTGATCGAAGTATTGTTTACATGAGGTAAGATTTAATCGTATTGTTATAATTGCATTATGAGGGTGCATGTAAATTAGTGTTCCCAAGATCTTTAACACTGGCCAACATTTTCAGCACTTTCATATACCTTCTCACAACATTAAAGGTGCCATTTTCTACAGAGCCTCTAAAGGGACATGAAGGAAAAAATGTTTTGCGTTCTTCCGAGAACCTTTGCATTCGCTCCAAATAACACAAAAGTTTTGCGAGTGAACGCAATGTTTCTTTGGGAAACACAAAACATTTGTGAGAACGCAAAAGCATTAACGTATCTTTTTTTTTTTCATCACCATGTGTCCCTTTAGGGGGTTCGTAGTTTTTTTCACTCTTGTCTCAGTCTATTTTATAAGTTCCATAACGTCCACTTGTAAAGTCATGCTGCAAAAACTGTCATAATTCAGTTGTGCAAGGTCATTTTCTGCACTCATTCTGACCCTGAGAATTAAATGTGCAGTACTAAAAAACATCCTGTTTAACACTTCTATATGTAAATGACCTCTGCTGTGATTGGCTAACTTTGTGATTGCTGAAGACACTCTTAAAGTAGATATTCTTTATAGCTCTTATTGGCTGTGTTGGTTTATAATACTGTTCTCTGGAGACTCAAGTTGTATTATGTCTTCTGGGCTTTTTAAGCCACCAGTTTTAAGAATATGCTATTGTTCTAGGTTGTTCTTTTTTACTGTAGTATTTGCGAAGATGATGAATACTGTGTGTTTGCTTCTCGACAGCCTCTTTCTCTGGATCAGGACAGCTCTGTGTGTGGAGACCAACAGCTCAATTTGGAACTCAAAGTTACTTTTGCGTGAGTCACACAATGGGTTTCATACTGAAATATTTACTGTTCCCTACCCATGTTAAAGTCAGCATGAAACAAGTTGTGTTAGTCTGTTATCTATTGTGATGTATATCAGTGAAACGGCTTCTGGAACAAGAACAAATGTAGGGCGGGGCTTGAAGAGAAGAGATGCTGCAAGAGGGAGGGGAAGTTATTCTGATTTAATATTACGAGGAACATGAATAAAAAAAAAAAATGTGCACGGATAAAATATTTATAATAGACACTGCAGTTTTTTTTTTTATTATTATGGTTTTTAGCTTCCTAAAATAACGCTATAAATATATCTGTTTGTGTACAGGCTGGAAGTTGTGTTTTTAGGAAGAACGGTCAGAATCATCGCCAAGTCGAGCAAGAATTTGGGCGATGCGATTTCCGCCGTCCTACAGAAACACCAGCTGCGACCACAGGATGTGCAGGTTACTTTGGTGCGTAAACTACGCATTTCTGCTAAACACTCAAACTGATGTGAGGCGTGGTGAACAACAACAAGTGTTGTGAAGATACTGAAATATAATATAATTAACTTTTTTTTTTTTTTCCTCATTCCAGAGTGACTCAGATGAACCTCTAAACCTGAGCACCAATGTGTTTCGTCTATCGAACAAAACAATGCGTTTGGACAAAGTTAAAGGTGTGTCATGTTGTCAATTGATTTGTCAATATCAGTTTAAATACAAATATTACTACCTACTATATAAGCAATAAATTAGATATAATTAGAATTTTAATTATAATTATTTAAATAAATAAAAATTCATATACTTATTTAAATAATATAATTGTAATTATTTAAATAAAAAATATAATTTCAATCATTATTTGTATAATTATACTTATAATATATAAATAATAATTTTATATTAATATAAATATAATTGTACATATAAATCCATTCAAATAATGTTCTAATTATAAAATTTTATATATAAATTGTATTCCACTTATTACATTTTTATATATATATATATAATTATAATCTCAGCATTTAAAACCATGTACATTTATTGGTTATATTGAATAAAGTCCATAAGAGAAAACACTTGAAACTGTAGACACGTTGAGAATGATTAAAACCACCGTTTTAATGTTAGTCAACAGAAAGTGAGCGTTCCCACCTACTCACCCCCTCTCTAGGCACTACTTTCAAAAACAGGAAATGCTATTACGTAAATACCTACACCTACCTGTGCGCGACCAACATACCCGGAAATGCATACAAAAACGGAATAAGACATACATTTTCTGCACTTATATATATAATTTATTAGTTATTAGTATATTATATAAAATTCTCATCCGTGTATGTTTGTGCATTACCAGACAAAATTTTGAATGTCTTTACAAAACTAAAATGTTAATTTAAAACAAATCTAAATAAACAGATGAGATTGACCAAATAGAAGGAAAAACACACAAATCAATAACCTGTTAAATGCATAAACTTCCATAAATGTGAAAATATAGCTCTTAAGTCAACATGAAGCCTATTTTATTTTATTTATTTTTATTTTCCATTCCTAGTATCTTTCTTATCTTTCTGCAGGAGTCAAATCTCAGAGTTTAGTTATGCAAACCACTCGTGACTCTCTCTTTTGTCTCTCTCGTGTCAGTTTGCGTTAGATTTGTTGTACTTTCCTGTCACAGTATTTTTGCCCTCCACCTCAGGGGTCGTTGCAGGCTTTAAAACAGCGTTTTAAAGCTAATGTTCTCACTGTAGCTCTTCGGGTGGAACTGAACACCACATTATATCAGACCTTAAAAATAGGATTATGGGGGAGGTGTTAACTGTCATGAAATCAGCTTCTCTCTTTCCAATGATCTAATTTCCTCACTCATCAGACTGTTTACTGCTGTGTATCTGTTTTTTTTTTTTTTTTTTTTAGTTGGTTTGGAGACTCAAACCTCTTCACAAACACCCAAAGCAAATCCCAGACCCAGAAAACACCAGGAGATGGACGGTAATGCAGGACTCTATGATGCTGTATATAAACATGCTAGTTATGCATCCTGAGCTCTAATGCCAAATTATGCAGGAACCTTCTGTAGGAATCCCATTTTGTGTGCGTGTGTGAGATCTCTTGATCATACTGCCTAGTGATTTTGAAAGAAAATATTGTGCAGTTTATATGCAACAAGAGCGTGCTGCATGAATACTGTATCCCACAATGCATTGCTCTCAAATTGTCCGTCCATTTATTTTTAGATCTTTATCCCTGGTTTCACAGACAAGGCTTAAGCTAGTCCCAGATGAAAATGCCTGTTTGAGCTGTCTTAACTGTGTGTATAATGTCATAATATATATATATATATATATATATATATATATATATATATATATATATATATATATATATATATATATATATATATATATATATATATATATATATATAATTATTTATATATATATAGTAATGTAATTGTATATATATATTTTTCTTGTATTGTATTTTGTTGTTGTCTTATTATTATTTATTATTATTTTATGTCTTTCTTGAGTCATTACTGCAGACTGCCAAAGGTTAATATTTATTTGCAAATTTGGATTAAAATGCAATATCATTGTATTTATTTATAATCACTGAATGATATTGAATGTTGAATTAAATCTGTGTTGTCTGATCAGATTATCTGATTGGTCAGTTGCAACATTCTGCTGTCATTTTGATACTAAACTTTTGTATCGCTCCACATTTTATCATTTAATTTCTGAAGGGCTTTAGTTTACTACAAGGTGGCCACGTACTGTTTCAGGAGTGACAACCGCATGTGACTACTGGAGTGAATCCTGTAAATTATCTTTATGCGCGTACAGAACAGGACTCACTTCATGATTGACACATCGTAACCATAGCAACGTTCTGCCATCTCGAGTTTGGTATGCTCTATTTTTGAACAAAGTAATATTCCAGCGACTGTCGACAGAGGCAAATAAATCCAAATGCTTTATATTGAAAACGAGACCAAACTTTGCAACTTGACCTGCCCACTTTAATAACTCAAATGCTTATAATAAGAGGACATGGCAACACTGGAAGAGCGCGTGCTTAAACGTGCTTAAACAAGCTTAAACAAAACAGTATGCACCAAGGAGTAGAACTGATCTCTTCATCTGTTGATCTGTTGTCTCAGTTCTAGTCGAGCTGCTGACCCGCGCCCAGTGCAGTCGAGTGGATGACCAGCGTGGTTTACTCACCAAAGAGCACCTGGAGTTGCCGCAGTTCCTGCAGCTGCCAGCAGAGAACGGAGAGCAGAATTCCTGCGACAACACACAGGAAGACTGTGCCCTTTGACCTGAGAACCGTCCAGTGACCTGAGACCTTGAGCACTATTCAAGCAGCTTAAAAGACTCAAAGCAGTTAGTTGTGTGGAGAAGTGAACTCTCCTGTGTGTGAGCGAGTTGAGTTTTCTTAACCAGAGAGTGAATGATTTGTGTGTATATTTTGTATATTACAGACACTGCCATATACAGAGCTCTTAGCAACACCCCCCATCAAATAATGCAGAATTATGGGGTGTTGTAAAAAAAGATCAAACTACATTTGACAAAAAAAGTATTTATTTTCATATCAGATAGTATTGTGTGCACTATTAAGTGTGCTCTTTTTATATTTATTAGAACATATTTGGTATGGGAGCACAGTGTGACTTGTGTTGTTCACAATGAGTTTTAGTGTCTTATTAAAACGGTTTTGTGTGAGCTGGTGTGGGGAAGTTGCACTGTTCGACTTGACAATTTTTTGCACTCTTTTTTGGGGGGGGGGGGGGTGGGGGGTGGTGAGGCAATCTGATATGTAATGAGGCAAGCAAAGTCATATTCAGAATAGTTTAAAAAATATGAAATTTTCTGTCTTTTGCGCTTAGTGTAATGTCAGACCAAAACTGTGACTTTTCATGTAGTTTATTTAAATTCTGTTAGTGTATTATTTGGTTAGTTCTGCTCTCCTGTAAAATGAAATGGATGTTGGACAAAAAGCTATAAAATTAGTCCGTACAACTCGTCTAAAGTCATATGAATGTGTTAGCAGATAAAATGTCTCCTTTCATCCTCCTTCAGAAGTTATACAGGTTTAGATCAGTGTGAGGGTGAGTAAATGATCATTACATTTCTTTAAATGCATCTCTGCTGTGGTTAAGTCATGTACAGTCATTTGAACTAGTAATGAAGGTTTTTGTCTTTTGCCTTTTGTTTCTCAATACTCGTGTGTGTGTGGGGATGGTGTCACTTCCTCTCTGGTGCTTGTCTCTTAGGTGTGTCTGTTGATCTGGGAAGCCTTTTTGACAGCATTACTCTGTCAACAAAAGGAAAAATTCAAACTAATTTGATAATTGACTGAAAATACTAAAGTTACTAAAACTGAAATGAAAATAATTTAAAGCTAAATAGAAATAAAACATGGTAACGCTTTACAAGGTCTCATTTAACATTAACATTTAAGTGCCTATGAAATCAAAATGGAAGCTTTTTTTTTTGGCTTTTAGTATGAATGTTAGCCCTAAAGTGGACATCTTGAAAAAAGTGGCAGTCTCCCAGCAGGTGTCTGTGAGGTTTTAGCTCAATACCCTATAGGACATTTATTATACCATGTTATAAATGCCCTTTTTTGAGTGCATGCAAAAATATGCTGTTTTTGTGCATGTGCCCTTAAATGCAAATGAGCTGCTGCTCTCCGCCCCCTTTCCAGAAGAAGGCGGAGCCTGTACAGCTCATGCATTGGTTACTCTGCCAAACCCCAACAAAACGTGTTTTGATTATCATCTATATTGCAATCATGCTCAGGGACACTGCTGTTATTCATCATGAAAGTTTATTTACATGAGTTTTAAAGCTATATCAGTTTAAACTTCTAATTTATCGTTTTCTGAAGCACAAGCACTGAAAGCTGGCTGTCAGACAGCACATCTTGTGTATTTAAACTATTCATATCTTCTTTAAATTGTCAAATACATACAGAGTTCATCAGCACAGTCAGTTGTGTCTGTGAACGTAAACAGCAAGTACTGAAATCGCATATCTGTGGCACATTCCCTTCAAAAATAAAACTAATCCACTGCGTCTTTAGCGGCTCAGATGTCAGGAGTAAACGAAGACCGTTATGTTCTCTTACATTCAACAACAAAACACCTCAATCGCTTACGAGATGATCGCAGACGGCGTACAACTCACTCAGGGCGGAGGCTATGCTAATAAGGCAGAGTCCATCAGCAGTTCTGGGCGGGGCCTGAGAAATGGGACGTCAGATTGTACAGAAAATGAAAACACTTGTTCTATGAGACTTGACATTTATGGGGTTTAAAAAGAAGAGTGGGTGGATTATTGTCATTATAGGATGGTTGTGTACACACTACCAACACATTTATGTTCAAACACCAGGTGAATTTTGCATAATAGGTCCCCTTTAAGATTATAAGCTAGTGTGCGCCAAAACAATGACAAAATTCACCTTTAGAAGATCAGCATTCATAATTTAGTGTCTCATTTCCGCCAATATGGATTAATGATTTTGATGACCTCACTCTGTGCT
Organism: Elopichthys bambusa; assembly: GCA_037101425.1. Classification (NCBI taxonomy): domain Eukaryota; kingdom Metazoa; phylum Chordata; class Actinopteri; order Cypriniformes; family Xenocyprididae; genus Elopichthys; species Elopichthys bambusa. The sequence continues at coordinate 1,698,650 of CM074447.1, read as the reverse complement.
TCAGCTTCTCATCAGATTTTCTGTCCAATATAAATACTTAACAATTTTGTGTCAGCACTCTGAGGTCTTCAGCAAAACAAGATGGCTGCCGATCAGAAAATTCTCAATCCAAGCCTTGAATGACGTCAGTGGTCATGTGTCTTGCACAACACTCAAACAAATCATGTAACCTTGACTAGGGATATTTGTGTTTATCAAAAACTGTAAGAATTACTAGATCTACATCACGAAGATAAACAAGCAGTTGCACTTTAAGTCAACAACAACAAAAAATTGTTAGATTTTACTGTGTGGCTCCACTGTTTGGAACTATTTTAGTTGGCAAAATAAAGGAAAAACTGAGGGGTATAATGCCATTTCATGCATTCTGACTTATTTACACTGTTAAAGAGTGTAGCATTCTCGTACTAAACATGGCCAAAGTTTCAAAATACAAGTTGGACGTGCCAAATACACTACTTCCGGTTTCGGTACAGGATTCGGAGAGTTTTTTTCGAGTGTGTCCTGTATGACATCAAAAGAGAGCGGAATTCCTTGTATAGGCATTTCTCCATGATAAGCGCGCACACACATCACCCAGAACAAAAGCACGTCCATCAACGCGCTTCGTTCGGGATACGGAAGCCGAGAGATTTTTCAACAATGGCTGTGTCCCAATTCAGGGGCTGCACCCTTTGAAGGCTGCATACATCATCGGTCTCATTTAAGAAAAATAACCGTTAGATTCTAACGTAAGAAAGAAATTACAGTATTTTACACCTCACAATGAATGTCAGTGAATTTTATTACGGTTACTTTTCTTAAATATGACATCCGTGATGAAGTATTCAAGTATTCAGTATGTTTTTCCGAGGCAGCAACGGAGTTGCACACGTATGTTTGTTTGTTCCCGGGAATTTGGTGATGAATACTTTGTAAACAAGTCCCAGTTCGGCGCTGGATCAGATGTCTGTTTTGTTTGCAATCACCGCGCAAGTGCATATAATTTAAACAACACTAACGTTTTTGTTCCATTTTTATTTATAATGATGTCACAGCTTGCAGACGATCTTTACACAAAAGCTGCGCGCGTTCGTGACTCTTTAGCTCCGCCCACGGCACTGACGGCAGACACGCCTCCAGGAGCTCGGCTTTTTTCGGAAAGACTCGGTTTAGCGTATCTATCTTTTATAAATATGATAAAACTAAAGACTTTTTGGAGATATGAAGGATGCATTGTTACTCTATATGTACTCAAGATTAACATGATTGGCAGAAACTGTGTGTGATACCCTCCTTTTTAATATCACCATTTTAGTACATTAAGGCACTTTAAGGGTGGGTTGCACTAAGGACTCTTTAGCCTGGTGTTGGTTCACCCTCCGCCTATGCTGCTTGATCAGCCCTTTAATTCTAACGGTCTTTCTGCGTAGTTAAACTGTGTTTAAAAACGTACAACTCGATTTAAAATAAAACCCAGATCAACAAATCCTTGATTAGTGTCGAACTTTGCTTAATTTAATCCTTAATGGTGCAACCCACCCTAGTGTTTTTCACGTTAGCTTCTTAAAAAAAATTGTCGTGATTGAAATCACTGCAGGTGCTGTATATGGATCACAAGGGCCCAAAACTTGCATCTTGTTCACATATTTTTGTTTTTAACATGGAAAACTGACAGACTTGTGCTGCAGTTACATGGCTGTTCTCCGCGACAGTCACATGACTGAAAACTATAAACAATATAACATGAACAAACGTGCTGATATTTGGGAAAACAGCACTTTTGCTAGTGTGATATGGCTTATAAATAAATATATATAACTTTTATTTTTACGGAGACTCCATTTTTATTAATTTTGGTTCTTTTTTCGAGTGAAACCGCCTCTACTGCTTATTGTAAAGTGTTACCAAATGAATTAAACCTAAATAGTGATATATAAAAAAAAAAAACCTAATAAAATGACTCAAAATTAAACTAAAATTAACATGAAAACAACTAAAAATAAAAGCTGATTCAAAGTATTAATAAAACCATAATAAAGTAGCTGATTTATTCCACTTTAGTGTTTATTTAATATTGCCAAGAATGTGAACATCTATTAACTGCACCCCTTTGTCTCTCATTACACTCGTGTGTTCGTGACCGGCCTGGTGGGTGTGAAATTATGAATGAGTGTGTGTGTGTGTGTGTGTGAAAGGGAGGGATGGAGCGACTGCATCGTGAAACGAGAAGGATTCACTTGCTGCACCGCTTCACTGACGGACAGGAGGAAGGTAAGTGTCCTTATTCCAGCTCTCTTTTTATAATCTCTGCATTGATTTACTGTATTTACTGGAAAGGTGTTGTATAATGAGCTCCTGAGCTGTCTGGAACATCAGTACGTGTGTTATACGGCTGTATTTGTATGCGTCTGTTGCTCCAGAATCACTGAAGGGCAAATTCACTCGAACAGCGTTTCTATTCAGTAACTGAACTGAATGGACGAAATGTGTTCGGAGCCCTGGTTCTGGTGTCATGTCAGACAGCAAATATGCTCTTACCTCCAACAGTGTCTGGATGAAAGATGATAATGTGTCTATTTCTGTCCTCCTCACTGAATTTTTTGTTCTAATAATTTATTATATGAGCAGCAAATGAAGGTGTTGGTGTGCTTTTAAATATGTGCTGCAGGTCTGACTCACTGGCCGAGGAAGAAATATCATCGCAGCGTGAGACTGATTGACATCCGCTGCTGGAGATTTTTGTTTTTCATGTGTTGTAGTGATTTGATATTTATATTTCAGGATACTTGTAGATGCTTTAAAAGATGTGCAAAAGTAAGGGTTAAGATTTGTACTTTAATGGTGGTCCAAATATATTAACATTCCTTGAATTGATCGAAAGCACAAAGGCGTAAACCTGTGCTCTAAAAAATGCTGGGTTGGTTTTCAACCCATGATTGGGTCAAATATGGACAAACCCAACCGTTGGGTTTAAAATGTAAAAAAAAAAAAAAAAATGTAAACCAGCAGTTGGGTTTGACCCAATCATGGGTTGAAGCAACCCAGCATTTTTAGAGTGCGGATTGGTGTTCAGATGAGTTTTTATTGACCTTTGTAAGTTTCTTGACCTTCAGGAAGAGGATGGTGATCCTCTCAGTGTTATTAAATCTGAATTACAGAACAGGCTGATAAGTTTTACATTAGCCGACTTAATCGGAGCGTAGTGTGAGGTCACATCTCACCCTCGTTTCACATCTAAATCACTTGCTTTTAACACTCGCTCTCTCTCTCTCGTTCTGCACAAGTCGAGCGTCGCTGTTATTATTGCTCATACTTCAGGTTGGAGGCAGAGATTTTTTTAAAACCCCACAATAAAATGGGTGTAAAAACATCAAACAGACAAGAGATTCTCCATCTTTTGGACTCAAAGACCCCCGTTGTCCAACACAATATTTGAAGGCCCCCTGATGTAGGCCGTTTCTGCTTTTTTATATATATATATATATATATATATATAATGGATAGTAGGTTTTGGTTGTAGTATTCGTTGATTTAACAAATTCATTTTGTATTTTCATGAGTGTCAAGAACTGTGTTTTTTAATTTAAAATGGTTATTGAGGGAGGGAAAATACATTTCTTTATGTAGAATATATATATTGCATAATCCTACTCTAAAAGAACAATTAAAACATATTATATATATATATATATATATATATATATAATATGCAATATATTACAATTTGCTTTCGTTTGTTTTTTTTTAGCATTTTGGGGTATTAATATTGTAAATTATAACTATATAATTGATGTAATATATAAGAAATACATCTTAATTGTCTTTTAGCATTTTAGATGATTATTATTACTATTAAGAGTATTATATTATTTATAGTATTTTTTTTTTATTTGGATTTCATTATGATTATTTTATTAATATATTTTATGTAATGTTATCATTTTAATTGATGTAATATACAAGAAGTAATTATTTTGATTGTCTTCTAACATTTTAGATTTATTATCATTATTATTATTAAGGGTATTATATTATTTATAGTATTTTTTTATTTATTTATTTGCATTTCATTATTATGATTATTTTATTAATATATTTATGTAATTTTATCATTAAATTTTAGATTATTATTATTATTATTTTGGATTTTATTATGATTAATATATTTCATCATTTTATGATCATAATTGATTTAATATTATAAGAAACATTTTGATTTACATTTTTTATTGTCTTATGGCATTTTATTATGCTAGAAAGACAATCAACATGTAAATCAATGTTTTATAAAATGATTAAGTATTACTATTTATTATTTTTATTATTATGATGTAATCTTATAATTATTATATAATTGTAATAAGAAATATACAATTACATTTTAATGATTTTTAGCATTTTAGTTTTTTACACTCAGAATACCCAATAGCTATAACTCAGACCACAGTGGCCTCTTAAAAAGCTAAAGGAACAAATAGTTGTTCAGCTTGAATGGTGCAGATCACTCATTGCTTGTCCTTTCAGATCTCTGAGTGTGTGTGAGGCTGTTTCTGCCTCAGAAACGTCAGCTTTAGTGCTGTTGACTCACTGGTGTGGATGAATCGATAGGAAGTGTGTTTTCCTCCTCTCAAACCACAGAGCTCTTCACAGTCACAGCAGATCATCGAGAGCTCAACCTCTCACACTCACTGCTTTCACTTTAACTTCTCACGCACGCTTCAGACGTGTGTTGATCTCTGGTCAAGGAGACGGATTGTGGGAGTTTAATGAATAGCTGACTTGAAAATGTCAATGTGTGAAATGCAAGTAGATATTATAGGTGGAATGTCAGAGATGAGAATTAATCAACTTAGCTTTACTACATACATAGTCTCAAATATGATCATCAGCTTTTTGAGGAAGCTTTATTTGTTCATCATTGTATTGAATTATATGTTTTAAAACTACAGAGCTTTGATCATAAAACTAATATCTCATTGATTTACAAGCATCATAATTTCATCTTACTTTTTGTCCATATAAATTTCAGCATCTGCATATATTTATTTGACATGTAGTTGCGAAGTTACCTATAGTGTAACTGATTTTTCAGACTATTATTTAATGTCAGGCTTTACAGGGTTGCCGTTTCCTTTAGAAACTGAACGGTGTGCTGCAGTGACCTCTAGTGTTAGTAAAACACCACACACTTCTGTAATGACGCTTTATGCTTTATTCTCTCCTCTGACAGCAGCTGCTCAGGTAGATCGGAGTGTGTTTGAGGAGAGCGTCTGCTTGCACCTACAGTTAAATCATGGATCAGAAGGTGAGTTTACTCTGCTGAGCTGACAGAAAGTGACCGTTGTGCTGATGTGGTCATTTTACTGTGCTGAATTTCTGTGTGTGTGTCTTTGCAGTCCACTTCACCCCAGAGACACGCAGTGAAAAGCAGGTCGAAGTCTACAGATGAAGTCCAGCAAGCTAAAAAGGTGGAAGACAACCTCTCTACTTCAAATAATTGATATTGCATCTTTGATATTTATGCACGTTTACGTGTTTATAGCAGCTACCCCGATAATTGCACATCTGGTTTGATTGTTCAAACATTTAAAGGAAGCGGTCACCCCCTTAAGGATTGTTTGGAGTCTCCTACAATAGGTTTACATTCATCCAAGGTCAAAAACCACTTTAATTTTCTCATAATATCCATTACAGCATCAGCTCTTTTCTCAGTGTCTGAAACGGATCGTTCAAAGATTCGGTCTTTCTAAAATCTGCTCTGATTGGTCAGATGGCTCAGTCTGTTGTGATTGGTCGGAAACCAAATGCTCATTAGCATATCTGAATTTCAGCTCTTCCTCAGCATTCGATATGCGTAACAATGGTGTCGGTTTTACTGTATCAATCTCATCAAAGTGGATTTGCTTTGGCAGCAGTAAACAGCGTGAACGACACGAACTAAACTCTTCCAGTCTCAGATACAACTACAGTGATTGAGGGCGGGGCAAAGGAGACGCTCTTCAGCCAATGAAGACTGTATTATGCAAATAGAGTACCTCAGAGATGACGTGTTTTTGTTAGCCAACCCGGAAGTTAGCGGCGCACGGGTTCCCTCGACGAAAGCTTATGCATTTTTCCCATAGACGTTTGGAAAAAATCGCAAAAAATAAGCTCTGTGTTTAACGCTTTGTCTATCAAGATAATCTTTACAAGATAACACAAGCAGGTTATAACTGGTGTGTTTTATGTCATAGATCAAAACGTGAAAATATTCAGAGCTTTTGTTAACCACAGACCTTATTTCAGGCGATTTAGCAAAAACCCATTAAAAAAACCCATAGACTTTAGGACCGGAACCGAAGTCCTAAAATGCTAACTCACTTCCAGGTTTTGCATACAAAAACACGTCATCTCTGAAGTACTCTAGTTACAAACCTATGTAGGTTCAGCAGGAAGCGAGACTGAAACAACTGACGACTCGTTTCAGGCACTTCAGAATCGCTTCTTTCTTTTAGGAGACAACTTTTATCTTTGATCTTTGAAACTTTGCAGACCTTTTACATTCACAAACACACTGCATGACAGGAAATATCCGAAAAAGCATAACCGGAGCACTAATGTATAGGACCACATTGAATAACTGTCTTTTGATTTGTTAGGCCTTCCACATCCCCCAGAAATCACTACCTGGTGGGTCAGAACTGGAAAAGGTGAAGGTGAGTATTAAACTGTGTGGATCATGAACAAATGTCCCTAAAATTATAGCAAAACCTGAAATGATTAAAAACGGCTTCATAGTTTCTACAAAATATGGTGTTTGAGTTAGTAAGTTCAGTTCAGTTTGGTTTGTTTGTCTCATCGCTCTAAAATGTTCCTGAAAGTCTCTGTGTAGCATTTTTCATATTAAAATGTTTGTTAAATGTATGTAGGTAAATGCTCTTTGTTTGGTTATTAATATACATCATTCAGAAACCTAAAAAAAGTTGTTTGTTTCAGGAGGGAACAGAAGAAAATGTGACTCCAGCATCATCCACAGAAGAGCTGAAATGATGCTGCCATTAATCTGTTACACACGCACACACACACACACACACAGTTGGTCTTTATAAACAAGTTTATGGTACAGTTACAGCATTAACTCTTCCTTCTGTCGGATCAGTTTTCAGTCCATCATCCTGCATCACATTCAGTCTGTTCGACGCGTCTGTCTGCGCTGCGTCTCTGTACTCTGACATGTTGTTTATATAAACTCAATCATTTCACTATGAACATGAGGGCATGTGTGTTTTTACAGTAAAGAAGCGCAAGCTGAATGAAGTCATTGGTCAAAGCAAATAAACTTAAAATTAGGCTTAAGACAAATTAGGAGCCATCCGCCTGGCCGCAATCTTTTTTAAGGATATTGCCTTTTGTCAGTAAGGTTCAAGACTATTGTATTTATGATTAATATCATCTATCCTACTTTTCATGGTATTATCTCATTATAACAGGTGTTTTCACAGGAAAGAACTGCATGCTGATTTAAATCTGAGGTCAAATAAATATAAAATTAGGCTCAATGTAAATAATTATAGTTTGTAGTAGCTTGTATAGCTTTGAAATGATAGTGTACTACTAAATTAAACAAATATTTAGTTTACAGCTTTTTATTGGAAGATGAACCAAAAATACTTTCCTGGGGCATATATTTTTGTTGAAATGAATGCTGTAATCCCCTGCCTCTGACTAGAAAAAGTATTTTAGTTAATTTATTTATTGCATTTAGGATTAATATCATCTGAAAAGAAGAAAAGGCTAAATCAGATCTCTTAAAGGGGACCCATTATGCCCTGTTTACAAGATGTAGTCTCTGGTGTCTCCAGAATGTGTCTGTGAAGTTTCAGCTCAAAATACCCCACAGATCATTTATTATAGCTTGTCAAATTTGCCCCTATTTGGGTGTGAGCAAAAACACGCCGTTTTTGTGTGTCCCTTTAAATGCAAATGAGCTGCTGCTCCCGGCCCCCTTTCCAGAAGGGGGTGGAGCTTTAAGAGCTCACGCTTCGGTTGCTCAACAACAACAAAGCAGGAGAATCTCACGCAGCCAAAATGAGGATTGTCAGTAACGTGTTCAGCCTTACATTGTTCAAACCGGAGTCGACACTGATGGAGAGACTCAGGAAGAAGTTACAACTTTTAGACGTTTCTGAATGGTTAGTGGATAAATTTATGTAGTTGCTGTGGAGTTGATTCAACTCATCGACCGTCATGTTAATCTTTTGTGCAAATCCAGCGTTGAATTGACCCTCGTTTGTGAAGCAGTCCGGCGTAAAATGACGGCATCAACAACACTACTACAACAACTCTTCCACTTCTCTAAAGAAGTGTTACACTGTTGTCACTTGCGAAAACAAAATGGCGGCGCCATGGGTGGAAACATGCCGATTAAGGGGTGGTAATATTGTAATAAGATCCCCTTCCTGCATCACAAGGATTTTCATATGGGATCGTTCTGTGGATTTAGTTTGAACTCATTCATTTTGTTTTAAATCATTTAAATTTTAAATTAAATGCTATGAATTAAACGGCTCGAAAAAAATGAAATAAATGATTTGCGTAATACTTTTAAGTTGGGTTAAGACATTTCTCCTTATGAAGAATGTGTTAAAAAAGCTTGCAAGCAAGTTAAGTACTGATGTGGAGCTCAGAGTTTGTAACCGTAAGGTTTTATTATGGTACCATGTCAAAAAACATTGTGAAACCATGGTACCAGGAAACTCTGAACCGTACAGGTCTCATTTGTTAACATAAGTTAATACATTAACTGAATAAGCAATACATTTTTACAGTATTTTTTAATCTTTATTAATGTTAGTTAATAAAAATGTTCATGTTAGTTCACAGTGCATTAACTAACATTAACAGATACAACTTGTGACCCTAATAATGTTTTAGTAAATGTTGAGATTAACATTAACTAAGATTAAGAAACCAATTTCATTGGTAATTCATGTATGAGACTTTATTGTAAAGTGTTACCGGTATGTTTTCCTAGTGTTTAGGCTTGTTTATCTTGTTTTTGATGCCACTCCAGCTCTCTCATGTATTTGGGCCCCAAAGTCAAATGGTGTCAAACGCTCATTTGTTGACTTATTTATTGGCATCAGCTGAAATTACAGAGCTGACATACTGTATGACTCAGCTGAAGATGTTGTGTAAGTGTTTACAGTAGGTTACCCAGGCTAAAAGTTTGTGCTAATTACTAATAAAGTTTAAACCGCTCATTATGCTAAAGTTTAGTGAGGAAATTCTGGAATACAAGCGTCACTGTCAAACTTGTAATCGTTTCTGCATCTCAGAGCCATACTTTGTTTCTTCCACCCTGCGTTTCAGTTTCACGTTCTTAGTTTTACCTGTCAGTTAATATACATTATACAGTATACATTATATAGTCAGTACATTATATGTACATTATACAGTCAGTATACAATCAAACATAATACAGTGAAAAATAATCTTTAAAGTTTATTTGGGGCACAATGGTCAAGCATAAGAATTTTTAAACACAAAGAAAATAATATTAAGGTTTATATAAACTAACAAAATAATAAACAAATAAAACATTATTAACAAAAGATAAAAAATAAAATTATTTTCTAACATTTTTGGACAAAACGAATGGACAGCATTTCTCATGAAAAAGTGGATAAGTATTCATACACAGCGCAGATCATAATCGGCGAGCCTGTTTTTAAATAAAGTTGTTTTTTAAATAAAGTTTGAGGAAGCTACCTGGTGGTGGTGACGTTGATCCGCGACCATAGTGTGCTGTAGTCCGTTTATAGCCTACTGTTAGCTTTTTGTACATGACCTTATTTCGGCTTCAAAATGTATAAATGTTGTGTTATCTTGTAAAGATTATCTTGATAGACAAAACGTGTAAGTGTCGTAACCCTTTGTTAAACACAGAGCTTATTTTTTGCGATTTTCCAAAAGTCTATGGGAAAAATGCATAAGCTTTAGATCGAGGGACCCGTGCGCCGCTAACTTCCGGGTTGGCCTACAAAAACACGTCATCTCTGAGGTACTCTATAGACCTTATGCGCCAGAGAAACAGACGCGCCGCCATCTTTAGAATATTGTCTTTGAACTTCCGCTCTGTATGTTTCTATGGCATCGCTGCTGAAGAATAATTAGCTGGTGAAGTGGATTTACTTGTTGTACAGTGAATTAAAGTTATCGTGAGCATTGTAATGTTTAAAGCAGATGTCTTAACGAATGTCAGTAGACCCAGAAGATATTAAAACGAGCAGTTCATTCATATATGTAAGATCGCTGTGGAAATACAAACCGGAACTCGAAAGACAACGAGCGCAGCGCTGAAAAGGGGCGGGGCTACATAAGCTCTATATATCCGCGCTGTTCTTGGAGTAGATAAATGTATAATTTCTCTATTATTAGAGACTCTGATATCTAACACTGTTGAATAAAAGGCACAGACTGAGGTAATTCATATACACGCTTAATCTGTCTCTCTAATAACTGCATTAGTCTACTATAAATGTCTAAAGCCTCCTTTACTAGCCCTAAAATGACATTCTGGAATTAGCAATGGAGGCGTAGGAGGAGATACGTAAAAAATTAGTCCTACACACGAGCGTTTTATAGACAAACACCTGACAAATGTCTTGAAATACAACATCTGAACAGTGTCTTGAGGTGTGGTAACCGTAGTATAGGCAGAATAATTGACTCTGGTCCATTGAATTATTAGAAAATAATGCAGACCCGAGGTGTAATGCCTCGAATGCTTATTTTTGTAATAGTTCAAACAAAACCCACCCAACTGCTACTCAAAACTAGCCCAATCATGTACGCATTCTGGAGGGTAAAATCATGTTTTTGGCGGGGTTCCCCTGGAAAAATTTGCGTTCAGGGGCTAAATATCATGTTATTTGAGGTCGATTCAACCCGCAGACATGAAAAACAATCCGCGGCAACAGCGTTAAAGTAGCCCAAAACCGACTTGGCAGCACTGAATTCAACGGCCCATCATTCCTTACATACAGTCTGACACAAAGCATGCTGGGAATAACTTCACATAACTTTTTCTTCAGTTAAGTAAATTGAACTTTCAGTAATATTTGAGTGAAATGAACTAATTTCACTGTTTTACGGTGTATTGCAACCCCTTTTTAGACTTTTGTTTTATGGTTGTGCTCAAGATTTATTTTTTTCAGAGGTGAACGGGTGCATCATGCTGTGTGACTGCTGACACGGCAGGCCTCGACAATATTTAATCTGACGAAAACCACACATGACTGACGAGACCTGCTAGAACTGACCGCAGCTTCATTAATACTTAAATAACTTGTATTGGTCACCTTTGCTCCAATACTTATTTTTATTTGCAGTAATTGAAGACAAGTTTAGAATCACTATTACTAGGGATGCCATAATTCCGAATTCAGAAAGGCACAGAAAATGAATAACGCTTTCTATGGAGCCCTTAAAGGGACATGGTTAGGCTTGCTGTGGTAGTCGGTTACATTTCAGTACATCAGATTCCATTCATTATGTTAAGATAGTATTGATTGATTTTGATCAACCCCTGACCTTAAAATCAGCATGAAACTGAAGTTGTGATAGTCTTTTCTTCCCTATTGTGTCGTATATCTGAGTGAAACGCTTCTAGAACAAGAACAAATGTAGGGCGGGGCTTGATTTTGTCTTTGGGGAATTGATTGGATGGTTGTGGTTTGCTATTGGTGGATCTCATGTGAGTGACAGGTTGCCCCGCCCTCATCATCACAGAAGATGCTGCAAGAGGGAGGGGAAGATATTCAAGATTATGAGGAACATGAATTTAAAACAATGATGTGCACGAATAAATAATTTAGAATAAATACTGAAATATCAATGAATTGTCAATTTTGATTTTATTGTGAGTATTAAGTATTTGCCTATACAAAACTTTTCAATCTTTAGTAAATGTAAAATAGTTTTTCTATCACTAGTGTCCCGAAGACGTTAAACTTGATGTGTTTTATTCCCAGCATTACTAATATTGTGATAGTGTAAATCTAACACAATATTTGGTAGTAATTTAATAGCGCCGTGAAGGTCAGCAGAAACACTCAACAAAATTTATTGCACATAAAAACTTGTTTTGCTGCCTGGAGGAACGGCTTTAATGCCAAAACTTCATGATTAAGGAAGTCAGATAAACTAGAAGAGCCTGAGATTAAGAAGAAAATGCCAATGTTTAATGGTGACATTTTTAAGATGTTAAGATAATTTTTTTTTTTTTAGTGTTTATTTGCACTACTATATTTTTATATAGTGTTTTATAGTGTTCCAGGTTATTATAGTAAACTAAAGTCATTAAAAAAAAAATAGAAACTAAACTTAAACTTAATGTAGTTGCCAAGATGTTTCTCATTTTCATTTTAACTTGATGTATTAAAATAACTAAAATTGAAATATTCATACTTTAATACTATATAGACATATTTTTAAAAACACTAATAAAAATGACAGACACAACAAAATTACTACAATTTTTAATACTATTTCAAAATATTAACAAAAAAATAGGATTTTTATAGTTCACTGAAACTAAAATGAAAAATATAAAAATGAATTCCGAGTATTAATAAAAAATATAATAGTATTTAATATAATAGTATACTCAAATAACACTGGAGCATCCATATATTCCCTGGAAAACATTGAGATATACAGAAACGTCTCATTTCACACATATTAAAATATAACATTTTGAATTTAAAGACATTTGCAGTGTGAAATGACCTTAGAGCAAAGAAACTTGAAAGAAAGAAAAAATGTCTCACCACAAGATGTCATGATTTTCCAGTAAAGTGACACCACTGTATGAGCAAATATGCTTTTTAAACAGAAAATGTTATTTTCCTATAGAATAAATAGAAGAGTCCGTCTGACTTTGATATGAATGTTTGCATCACGAGTCAGTTCATGCATCACTGATCCTGTATTTGGGCCTTCGCTCGTTTGACTGTAAATGATCTGACTGAACACTGATGGCCCATGAGTTAATTAGTCATTATTGACGCCTCATGACAGGGTTTCCCATATAAACCTCCTTTACCATGTGGACTGTCAATCTAAGAGCCTCATCAGCTGCTGTGGAGTCAAATCTGGAGCCCGAAAAGGTAAGATTTCTTTGTAATTATTCGTGAAAATTGTAAATCCTACACCATTTTATTCCTAGTGCATATAGGATGTCATTGCATTAGATAGCAATCAATCAAGTGGCATTTATTTTAAAGGAAGACCACACATCAGTTTTAATTGTTTAGATCCTTTTTTTTTTTTTGGCTTCTGTACTCCCAGGACACTTGTTCTTCTGTGCACGTATTCCTGATTGAGTTCATGCAGTGTTGTGGCAGGCCTGCATTCAATAAAACCATATTTGGCTCTCAGGGACACAATGGAGAGCCCGGTCCAGTGCTCAAAATCACATTGCATAAGCCGTCTTGCCATTTTGTCACTTGCTGTGCTCTTGTGCTGATAAGGGTGAGATTTTAATGCCATGTGCAGCTCCATTTATACCAAAGCAGGTCAGTGTGAGTGAGTGGACAGGCTCCTGAAGCAGAACTCGCTCTGAGAATGAAGAGGCGTCTTTGAGTTTACCATGTATTTGCTGGAACAGAAGTGTTTAAGCCTTGATTTATCTCAAAGTATAACAAAAATGTCATTTTGCTAATGTTCCCATTAAGTTATGAAAACATTATTTCTGAATGTTCTCTGAAATTCTATTTTGTCATTCTTTAAACATTATGGGAACGTTACTTTTGAACATTCTGAAACAAGTAGTAACATTTAAAAACATAAGCTGAAGATCAACAGAAAACGTTCTATGAACAATGTATAAATAATGTTTCTATGCAAACATTTTGAGAACATAACAGCAAACTTTGACAGTTTAACAAAATTAAGTTAACTGATGCAAATTGCATTATTACCCGCCCACTTTTTCTGTGGCGTTGGTTCTGGAAGTCTCTACGCTCTGATTGGTGGAATTTTCTTTACAGCATTATGGGTAATGTAGTTTTTCATTATGAATTCCACTGCTAAGCTCAATTATTTTGAAAATAAGTTGAAAAAATGCAGGTAGACAGCTTCAAAAGAAGCAAATAGCATCGATTAACAGCCTTGTCACTCACAGAAAGGCTGTCATTAAAGGTTTATAAGTTATTGTTAAAAATCAATCTCCTTATGGAGAAAATGGAGTTTATTCTTCCATATTTACCCCTAAACTGTGCAAGTATCTTAGAGGTAAGTGCACATATTAGTACCTTTTGAAAGAGTACCGCCCAAGTGACCGCTTTTTTACCATTTTTCTGAGAGTGAATGAACACTTTCGTATCATGTAATTTAATTTAATAACTTAATAACTTCTTTCAAATACATTTAAAAAGTCTTACCGACCCCAAACCATTGAACAGTACAGCTGTGAAATTTGAGCATCCCATATCAAATCTTCAATACCACCTAAACTAAAGGCCAGGTTATGTGTGTTCCTCTTCAGAGAGCCACGGACAGAGAAAGTGGCACCTGTGATAATATTGCATCCCCTACAGCAGCCGCTGAACAAGAACATAATCTGTCATTCACTTTAATTGCTCTGACATTCAAGAGCTCCTGCTTGCAGAAATGCATTAGTATGTCGTCCTATGAGGGCACTTTGCAGACAGACTGCGTGTTCAACGGTAACCTTGACATAAAAAGCACATTTACCTGTTATTAAAACACTTCTGAAACAAACCCCATGGCTGTGGAGGCATTTGGCAGGGAAACATGGTCGACAGGGACCACAATTGTGTTGTCATCTTTACAGACCTGACAAGCATTCACTTATTTGAAAAATTGCCAGGAAGAAGCAAATAAGAATTAAATTAAGTAGACAGTAATGGATGTGAAATGACAGCAGGTCATTCATTTTGATGTTATTTGAACAAATATTTCATGAAACTGTTTATTTTAGGTGGTGTTGTTCCTGTAGTGAAATAATTGCTTATTAAGTTTGACCAATAGGTGGCACTGACACCAAATTGATCTGGTATGGTCAGTTTTGGATTATATTTTTTTAGATTTTTGGTCAAACTGTTCAGAAGCAAAAAAAAAAAACAAAAAAATCATGAAACTGTACAGGTACACTCAGGTCATGGTTGTCATAACACACACCAAGTTTGATCAGAATATGCTAAAGTTTTGCGGAGATATAGCTGCGCGTCCATTTGTTCGTAGAATTTGTTCTCATATTAAACGAGAATGTTTTGACGAATTGACTTGAATTCCATGTTTTTTTGTCAGCAATGTCTGAAGATGATCTGGTTTAATTTTCATAGAAAATCGGAGCATCTGTCTAGGTAGAGTTCGAAAAAATTCAAAATAGCGGAAACAATTTTTCAAGGAAAATGACGTCATAGGATACAATCAGTTTGAAAGTTAAATGTGAGTGCAAATTTGGACAGTTGGTGGCGCTAGAGGGATTGAGTTAGAGGCTCCAAAATTCCTGTGGTTAATGTTTAGACTGTCCTCTACCTATGTGCCAAATTTCACAACTTTTTACCATACGCTTCTATGGGCTGCCATAGACTCAACAGTGGAAGAATGGTGCTTGTCCCCTAATAAATGAGTAAATGACGCGAGGGGTCATTGACCCAAAGATATGACATCCAAAGTATGTAAAATAGCACAACTAGATCTCCTTTACTGAATCCAAAAGGTTTTAATTATATTTTGCTACATATAAAGGTGTTTTAAAGTTTTTGAAGTGTCAAAAGGTCATTCGGTTTAACCGTTCAAAGGCCAATACAGCCATTTCATTTGTGATTAAAATATCTTAAAATGTAATAAATGTATATATTTTTTATTCTGGCATGATTTTATAACATCATATATCAACATTTTGTGTAAAAGTTGCTGCTTTGTTATGAGAAAGAATGTCCGGAAAAATTAATTTCAGCAGTGTTGAGTGGATTCTGACTAACTTGAACACATCTGATTGGCCATTGCATTCACATGCTCAACAGATATGTCTGTGATTGGCTACGCTGCAAAAACACGTTGTAAATAGAAACCTTTGACGCTCCTCACAGAGTGTTGTAAAGCAGTCGGCTATCAGTGGGTACGGGTAGTGCAGAACGGCCCGTATCGTCACAGTAAATGATCAAATAAAGCTTTGGTGGTACAAAGATTAATTTTGGTGGCCTCCAAAATGTTTTCAATGCAGGAAAAACCCTGCTATAGAAGAGCCGTATTTGCATATGAATTTAAATATGTAAATCCTATTTGCAGTAACTGTTCCTTTAAATGAAAAAAAACAACAACAATAAAACAAACCTGAATTCCTCCACAATGGTTATAAAATCTCTTTTGATCTCCGCACAGACGGCACCATGTCATCACGACCAATCAGAATCACCACTACAGAGCAGAATATCAATGGTAAGATGTCAGAAACGTTGATTTTCAAGTTCAAAGGGTTTTTCAACTTAGTATTAGTTCAGAGGGGTGTACACTTATGCATTTAGTGGCATTTATTTTAAAGAAAGCTAGTTACATGTTACAAGCAAAACTAACAGAAGTTGTTGGGATTTTATTGATAGAATACATGTGTTTTAAGTTGTTTTTGAGGGCCACTGTGTAGAATAATGCATAAGTGATATAATATCTTCTTTCTGACCCAGCTGGGGGTCACGACCCCAGAAAAACCAGCACAGCTCTGGACATGGTGAGCGGCTGCCATGACCAGGCCTCCAACACTGAAGGTGACCAAACTCTGGGAAGGAGGACAACTTCCCAAAGTCTGTCAAACATTCTGTCTGCATTTTTTAGGCTTTTAGATTCATGCTTATTTTTAACTGTACAAAATACCTGTTAATAAACAGGAACATCAGCTGATCATATATTTTGGCAACTGGTTTTCTCTCCTGCAGCTCCCACAAAGATCAGGGAGGACAGACATAAAGAAATGTCTTCACTGTTCATCAGTTTACTGAGGGTTCCTCTGCTCCTGCTCCTGCTCTATGGGTTTGTTTGTTCTCTGGACGTCCTAAGCTCTGCTTTTCAGCTGGCTGGAGGTAATTATTCATCCTTAACCACCCTTTTCGCATCTGTTAACCACATCTTTACTTGCTTTAAAGTTTTCTTTGACCTTTCAGCCATTTTGCTTTCTAACTTTGACTTTGACTTTCAATTAAGCACATTTCCCAGACAAATTCCCACGTGCTTTTTCTGTTATTTTGGGGGTGAAATGTAATTTGTTTTCATGCAATTCTACATAATAATACACTGGGTTAAAAAAAAAAAAAAATGTTTATAATGCTAGATTAAAAACAACCCAGATTGGGGTTAAAATGGACAAAACCCAAAACCATTGGGTTGTTTTAACCCAGTGGTTGGGTTAAATGTTTGCCCAACATGTTGGGTAGTTTTATTTAACCCAACTATTGTTTAAAAGTGACTATATGACTGGTTGGAAATTAAAAATCAGACACATAATTACTAGAGGCAACAATAAAAATCAAAAGGTGAACATTTATTAATAAGCAATTTAATTAATGTTTATTGTTTAATTATTATTCATTACACTTACAAAATACTTTGGGTTACATTTTAAGCAATACAGTTATTTTTAAACAATAGTTTAAAAAGGTTGGGCAAACATTTAACCCAAACACTGGGTTAAAACAACCCAATGGTTTTGGTTTTGTCCATTTTAAACCCAATCTGCGTTGTTTTTAATCTAGCTTTTTTTAGAGTGTATAATTATTACTGGGATGTTTCTAATTTTTCAAAGATTTGAACTGCTGTACATGTGTGAAATGTGGCTTTCTCAAATCATTGGTTAGTCATTAAGATTTAGTTAATCAATTCTAAACATGTTAATGACGATGAAGAAATGGCTCTGCATGATGAACTTGAGCAGTCAGCGCTGTGGTGCATGTCATCTGTGCAAAAACAAGCCATAACCTGCAGTTACAGGGTTAGTTTACCCAAAATTGTCATGATTCACTTGCTCTTGCCATTTTTAAACCTGTATGGTTACTTTTTTTAATTTGTTCTGAAGAACATGTTTGTTTTTTCCCATGAAAGTGAAAAAGGGCAGATGGAAAAAATAAAATCAAAATAACGGTTTTATTGTAAAAGTTTTGTGTTCCAAAGAAGAAAAAGTCATATTAGTTTGCGTTGATATGAGGGTGAGTAGATGATTTTTGGGTGAACTAACCCTTTAAGATTATCACATCAAAACTAGTTCACTAAAATGAATCAAATATTTCTCTCTTTTGTCAGGCAAAGTGGCTGGAGACATTTTCAAGGATAATGCCATCCTGTCCAACCCCGTCGCCGGACTCATGGTGGGGATACTGGTCACGGTTCTGGTCCAGAGCTCGAGTACTTCCACATCCATTGTGGTCAGCTTGGTCTCGTCTGGATGTAAGAAACACATTTTTAGCACAGACTTAACTCATAACTCCTTCATCATAACTAAGTGCAAACGGGATAGCTAAGAGATTTGTTGAATAAAACAGGAGTTTTGGCGTAAACTCACGCTGTTTGATTGACAGCTCCAGCGATTGTAAAGGGAGCGTTCTTTGATTGCTTTCTATATGTAATTTAATCACAGTTTAAATGACAGATTATTTTCATCCTACTAAGAGAAACAACGTGAAGTTGAGCGTCTAGTCACTGGTTTGATTTACTGAGCCACAGACAAAGAACACCTGACTGTACATGAATTATTAAAAAGAAGAAACGAATTCTTAAAACATGCTGATGTATTACTAAATCATGGGAACAAATTGCTAAAATGTTCACATATACATGCATTTTATTCGTACTGAGAAACACCCATAAATGAAGATCATTCAAAAACAAAAAGTGACTTTAAGAGTTAATATATTGGTTGTTTTATTTTCATATCATTGAACATAAACCCATCAGTGGCCTATGTACTTGTGCAGACGGACCTACATTTCCTGGCGACACGCTTTTAGCTTAACTTTTTATCTGATCCAGAATTTCATGACATCCAAAGTTCCTTTTAACAAAAATAGCGACTCATGGTTTAACTCTGCAATCATCTGTAAAGATCATCTATTGTGACTATTTTGTTCTTGCGAAACTTGGTACTTTTTATTCCACATTATTTCTAGAAAGCCTTATCTCTATATTGTTGCATAATATTTTCTGTTTTAATGAAGTGGCATCTCTCACGGATTAACGAATGTCACGGCCTCAAAGTGTGAGAAGCTTGTGAAGTGTGACTATCAGAGCTCGATCCAGAGAAACACATGCACAGCTTTAATTAGGAAGTTTTATTTGGGCTAATGAGCTTACGTTTAGCACAATAAAGAGTTTTATTATATAGCGGCAACAGTGGGAGATCTAAAAGTCTGAGATCACATGTCAAATCTGCCATTAGAAAATATTAAAACACGAAATTATGATTGTGTAAAATGATATCTCAACAACATCAGAATTTTTCAATGCAACTTTTACTCAAATAAGAATATTTTTTTCTATAAAAATGCTAATTTTCGCTAGTGACCTCGACTGTACAGTGTGTGTGTAGTAAATAGAGTATGTGAAGCTGGTGGGTTTCTGACTCCACAGCAGTTCAGTCTCTTGAAAGAAATCATAATGATTTGAAATGGATTGAAGGGAACAACCTTGCTTTTCTCTGAGCAAGTGAATTGAAGCTAATGGATGTGGGAGTGTGTTCATTCACACTAAGATCTGTGGGTCTTCAGCGAAAACGCACTCCAGCTGCAAACCACAGCAGAGCAAGAGACTGTAATTACTGCAATTACTGACGCTAAATTACACATTGATAGTGTCTGAATGGAGATGTGACTTGACTCTAATGCTAGCCTGATTTTAGGAGTCAGTTGAAACAATAGAAATGAAAAGATGTCATATGCAGCGTCAGGAGAGATGCATCATGATGGTGAATTTTGCACATGCAAACACCACTCAGAAAATATAAAACTCTATAATGCATTTGATAGAAGTGCATTTATAATGTTTTTAAATACAGTCTCGCAAAGACTGCTTTTATTTGAACTGTTTCCTATGTGAATGTATAGTAAACTATAATTTATATCCAGTGATCGAAGCTGAATTTTCAGCATCATTACTCCAGTCTTCAGTGTCACATGATCCTTCAGAAATCATTCTAATATGATGATTTGCTGCTCAAGAAACATTTATGATTATTTATTATTATCAATGATAATTTTTGGGGTGAGTAAGATTAAAATAAGATGCATTAAACTGATCAAAAGATTATATTTCAAACAAATGCTGTTCTTTTGACCTTTCTGTTCTTTGAAAGCTTGTTTCTGCCACTAAATAAAAAATAAAAAAGATAATTGTAACTGTTTATGTCGCAATTCTGAATTTTTGTCTCACAATTGCAAGATATAATCTTGCATTTGAGAGTTATAATGTTTATATCTCACAATTCTGATAAACCCACAGTTCTGCAAATCATCATATTAGAATGATTTCTGAAGGATCATGTGACACTGAAGACTGGAGTAATGATGCTGAAAATTCAGCTTTGATCACTGGATATAAATTACATTTTACTATATATTCACATAGAAAACAGCTATTTTAAATTGTAAAAATATTTCAATATTTTATAATTTTTCATTAAATAAATGCAGCCTTGGTGAGCAGAAGAGACATTGTTGCAGCCATATTTAAAACTTTTGTCCAGCAGTGCAAATGTGTGTTTGTATTCATGTGTGTGTGTGTGTGTGTGTAGTGCTTGAAGTGAAGTCTGCTGTCCCCATCATCATGGGCTCCAACATCGGCACGTCTGTCACCAACACCATCGTCGCCCTGATGCAGGCGGGAGAGAGGAACGAATTTAAACGGTACAGACCCTCATGAGTTTTTACCATCAGTGTTATTAACAGGATTAAATCACACTGACATGCAACCATTCTGTTCACTTCAGGTATTTATAAGTTCACTTGCAAAATGCTACTTAATGTTGCAGAAGTGATTTCTTAAAGTCAACATGAAATCAAAATTGTGCCCATTTACATTGTCAATACATGTTTTAGGTCTTATTGTGAATAATTTATCAGTTCGAGTTATTCCTAAGAAAACGAATAATCTTTCTAAGCTTTCATCAAAATGCAATAACTTTTTTTTTTCTGCCTGAAATGACTTTAATTTCAGCTTACGTGGTGTAGACTGCGATGCAATAGTCAAGTATATACTGCAAAAAGTGATTTTCTACCTTAGTATTTTTGTGTTTTCCAATACAAATATCTGAATAATGTGATACTTGTGATGCAAAATGACATCCTGAAATCTTTTTTTAGAAGGAAAGCAAGAAGGAAACTTAATTAGAAGGAAATCAAGTTTATTTTTCTGACACAATTGACATATATTTGCAAAAATATAAATCACTTTTTGCAGTGTGTACCTATTCAGGTGTTGTTTTAGGTAATGCAACCTTTCTAAAATCCTGGCAGTAATAGCATATAATATTTTTGTAGGTCGACCCACCAGTCAGCATCTTCCTGGTTCCCTCGACAAAAACCCACTAGCCACACTGGCTTTTGAATTACTGCAGAAAATAAGCCTGTGTTCACCACAGACCTTATTTCAGCCATTCAACCAAAAACACATTCAAAAACTGCTCAAATGCAACTCATTTCTGGGTTTTGGCCTACAAAAATACATAATCTCTGCAGCAAATAATGATGATGACCTTCAGCCTCCATGTCCTGTTTAGAAAGCCATTTCTGATATGAAACCATCCAATTCCACATGAATAATTGATCATTTCTATCACATTACAGACTGAATGTGCTGTGAATGTCATTTCAGGTGGACAACCTCAATCAACAAATTTCCTTTCTCTTCTGATTTTATCCAGGAAAAACACACATTAAAAAAGCATCAGTGATATATGTGAAGACTATAAACAGTGATGATAATGGCATAAAATATAAATATTAGTTTAAAAACTAAACGAATGAACATTAGAAATGTTGCCTGAAATACAGCATCAAAATTATTAAATGGAAATGAATAAAAACTAAAACTAAATTTAGAAAACCCTAATAAAATTACAAAAGCAAGTAATAAAATGACTAAAAATTAAACTAAAATCAGCATGAAAACTAAAATGAAAACACAAATGATTGCCACGATTACTTAAAATTCAACATTAGATTAGGTAATAATGTGTTGTTTCAACTTAAAAAAGTAAGTGTTCATGCTTGACTTAAAACTGCAACTTTAGTTAAGTTGGATATTTAAGTTATCTCAACAAATTATAAGTTGTAATAAGTAATCGCAGTCCTGTCGTTCTCCAGGGCGTTTGCCGGGGCGACGATCCACGACTGTTTTAACTGGCTGTCTGTGCTGGTGCTGCTGCCGCTCGAGGTGGCGTCGGGTCTGATGAGTTTCCTGGCCAGAGTCACTGTCAGCGGCTTTCAGCTGCACAGCGGAGACGAAGCGCCTGAACTGCTGAAGACACTCACCGAGCCCTTCACCAAACTCATCATACAGGTGTGTGTGTGTGTGTGTGTGTGTGTGTGTGTGCGCCAGGCATATAGGCTCACCAGGACACTGTGTAGTAATATATATAAAAAAAGTGTAAATTACAGAAAGTGAACTAGCTCGCTTTCCTAGCAAAATCTTGATATTTCTTTGTTTTTACTTTTTTGTAATGGAGGGAGAATATATGCTTTTTTAATATGTTTTATTTTTGCTTTTGAACTGTAACATAAAACATAATAGATAACAGAAGATAAAGAGGGAATAAATAAACAACAGAAAAAGTTGTAGATAGGATGAAATAATACAGAGTAGAATTATTAGTCTAGTGTGAGAAAGATTTTTCTAGTCAACTATTAGTTGTTCATTTATGCCATTAGTCAACTAATCGCATGTTTGTATTAATTTAATTACTTAAATATATACTGAGGAGAATACTAAACCATAATAAGCATTTAATATATATAGCCTATTCTGTACACGCATAAGGCTTGCCGCAAAGTAATGATAATGAATGTGTCCGGAAAAATTTGCAAGGAGACATTTTAATTATTTATTAAAGGGTAAGTTCACCCAAAAATGAAAATTATGTCATTAATTACTCCCCCTCGTGTCGTTCCACACCCGTAAGACCTTCGTTCATCTTCAGAACACAAATTAAGATATTTTTGATGAAATCCGATGGCTCAGTGAGGCCTGCATTGAGGTTAGTTTACACTTTCAAATGCCCAGAAAGACATATTTAACTACATATTTAAGTACAGTGGTTCAACGTTAATTTTATAAAGCGACTAGAATACTTTTTGTGCGGCAAAAATAACAAAATAGCGACTACAACAATATCTAGTGCTGATTTCAAAACACTGCTTCATGAAGCTTCAAAGCTTTACGAATCATTTGTTTTAAATCAGTGGTTCGGAGCGCGTATCAAACTGCCAAAGTCACGTGAATTATTGAAGATTCAAAACACTTGTGACGTAACGAAGCCTCGTTTACTGAAATCGTGTGATTTTGACACTCTGAACCACTGATTCGAAACAAATGATTCGTAAAGCTTCGAAGCTTCATGAAGCAGTGTTTTGAAATCAGCACTAGATATTGTTGTAGTCGCTATTTTGTTATTTTTGCCGCACAAAAAGTATTATCGTCGCTTTATAATATTAACGTTGAACCACTGTAGTCACATGAACTGTTTTAAATACGTTTTTAGTAGCTTTAAAAAAGGGAGTGTTATTGCTGGCGATGCAGGCCTCAGATTTGATCAAAAATATCTTCATTTGTGTTCTGAAGATGAACGAAGGTCTTACGGGTGTGGAACGACATTAAGGTGAGTAATTAATGACATGTGAATGTGCGTGAACTAACACTTTAATAAACTAGTGTTTTTTGATGCTGACTCTCATCTCTGCAGTATAGTGAACGCACCTTTAGAGATTAATGCAACTTTCATATGGATTACATAAGCCGAGAGCATTTGTGTTTGATTTGAATTGGTTCGTTTAATAGTCAAGATTTGGATAGATGTGTTTCTTATGTCTTTGAGGCAAGTATACGCTGGGTTTCGGTTGTTATCTTTATTTTTCAACATTTTCTTGTTATTGTGAGTTTACACAAATAAAAGAAGACCCTTTACAGTTTCGAGTGATGTTTCCGCTGTTATCAGAAAAAAGGATCTCCAGTGATCGCGCCGGCGCCTCCATGTCTTGTAGGAAGCGCACTATACTTTGCACATTCTGTACAAGCGCCTAATAATAGCGCACATTAATGTTGGTGAGCGGTTGTGTAAAGTTCAAATTCGAGGTTGTTTGGATTTCCTGCACGACATACTGTAATTACCACAAGAACCCACCGTTAATGATCTATCCCTCACAGACTGCTTCAAATGTATTACTTTACAATGTAGTCTAGTTGTTTTCCTTTAAATAAAATCCTGTGTCTTGCATATCCCCATTAAATCTGTGCCTGTCTGTGTGCAGATGTGTGTCAGTGTGTTCAGACTCATGTTTCCTCCGGTGTTGAGATATGCAGGAATCAGGATATTCTGTCAGGCTGTATTTTCTGTCAGTGCTCACAGCGACACACTGTGGCGTTTCGCCCTTCTAGCTGGATAAATCGGTGATAACGGGAATTGCCCTGGGCGACGAGTCCATGAGGAATCACAGCCTCGTGAAAGTCTGGTGCAAGTCCAGCGTACTTATGGTAACTTTCTCCTGACACAAACATTGTTTATGCTCATAATCGCACACATATCAAGAATTTACTGACACACTTTCACATTATGCCAAAGTTTCTTTTTCTTCTCTATGGAAAAGATGATGACATTTTGCTTGATTAATTTTATGCAATCTGTTTATATATATATATATATATATATATACACACACACATACTTACATACACATAAAATGAAGGAGACAAAAAAAATGTTTACAAATTATAGATTTGTATAATTTTCTTGAAAATGTATTCAAATGTATTATTTTTTTATTTTATTTAAATTGCATGCAATTTTTTAATGTTGTTTTTTTATTTTATTTGATATATTCTCATTATTATTTTTTTATTGCACAATTTCCCACAATTGCGAGTTTATATCTCACAATTCTTACTTTTCCCCCCCTCAGAATTATGAGATTATCGCAATTGCAGGTTATAAAGTCTGAGTTCAAGATATAAAATCACAATTGCAAGATAAAAGTCGCAATTACTTTCACAATTTTTATTCCATTGCGGAAAGAAGCTTCTGTAGAAATGAGACCTGGACGTGTTCTTGACAGGTTCTGTGAGTTTCTCCCTCATGCATTCCCACTAAACTCAGTACAAGCCTTCGTGTGTAAAGTAAACTTTTCCTGGTCAGGTTGTGTTTAAATAGGCGTTTAAAGACCATTGAGACAAACACAGTCTCTGTCTGTCAGTCACTGACACTCATCATCACTCCACACTGTCATGTCAGCGTTCACAGATCTGTGATCGTCTCCAGCAGACATAAATACTTGCTCTTCTTCTGTTGTGCAGTAGTTTTTAGAGAAGTTCTGCTGTTTCTCTCCAGTCTTCAGTGAATGTGACAGCAGCTGCTGCCCAGAACTGCTCCGCTGAACTGCATTGTGGGAAGGACAGTAATCTCACCTGGATCATACAGAATATCAGCAGGCCGATCAACACAGAGAAATGTGAGTGTAATCTTAGAGTCATTTAAGTGAAATGAGTAGTTTGTTTTATTTCTTCTATCCAGGATTAATATATGTGTGTGTGTGTGTGTTTACATTTTTATTTATTTACTTTTCATCCATTTACTTTATTTTTATTTTTATTTATTTTTTTATTTACCTTCTATTTATTTATTTTTACTATTAATTTAGTTGTATTTACTTTCTATTCATTTAGCCTACTTTATTTTTTATTTTTTTTTTTAATTCTAGTTATTTATTTATTATTTACTTTCCATGTATTTATTTATAGTTTTTATTTATTTATAGTTTTATTTTTTATTTATTTACGTTCTATTCATTTGCTTTATTTATTAATAGGTTTGATTTATGTATATGTTTGTTTTTTAATTTTCTGTTCATTTATTTTTTATTATTATTTATTTATTTATTTATTATTTACTTTCTATATATTTATTTTTAGATTTTATTTATTTATATTTTTATGTATTATTTACTTTCTATTATTTATTTATATACTTTTATTTACTTTCTATTAATTTACTTTTTTAGTTTTTATTTATTTATTTTTATTTATTTACTTTCTATTTTTTTCTATTTTTATTTATGTTCTATTCATTTTATTTATTAATCTTTTCACTTTCTTTATTTGTATTTTATGTATTTATATTTTTTATATTTTCTATTTATTTGCTGTTTGTTTATTTATTTATTTACTTTGTATTTGTTTTCAGTTTTTATTAATTTACATTTATATATTTTTCTTACAATCTATTTATTTATTTATATTTTTATTCATTTTAATTTCTATTCATTTACTTTAATTATTAATTTTTTTTTATATATATATATGTTTGTTTTTTACATGCAAGTCTTTCTGGTCATTTACTTTTTATTTATATTCAGCTTTTATTTAATTATTTATACTTAGGATTTTTATTTATCTACTTTCTATTTATTTATTTTTACACAAAAAAAACACACACTTCCCCTTTAATTTTTATAGTTAACAAACTAAAACCACAAAAAACATTTTTGTTACTTGAAATAAAATAAACGTTAACTGAAAAAAATAAAAATAAACTTAATAAAAATTAATAAAAACCATATTGTCATTCATTAACTATTTTTAGTCGTATACCGACTCTTGGCGATTCTGTCGACCATCTCTCGCCAAACTGACCATGAATTTTCTTGCCGATAATTTTTAATTTTATTGCCCATATTTTGTCCTCCGCAGGCCGGCATCTGTTTGTGGATTCGGGTCTGTCGGATCTGGCGGTGGGACTGGTTCTGTTAGCCGGCTCTCTGATGGTGCTGTGCTCCTGTCTGCTGCTGCTCGTCAAAGTGCTCAACTCACTCCTCAAAGGTCAAGTGGCAAAGGTCATTGAAGGGGTCATCAACACGGGTGAGTGGAGGAGAGAAGTGTTACTGTAGTCTTTACTGTTAGTGTTGACGATTTACACAACCGAACACACACAAAGCTGTTTGTAGTTGTATATAACATGCATTTAATAAAGTCAAGAGAGCTTTATTTATATAATGCTTTAAACAATATAGATTGATTCAAAGCAGCTTCACAGTCATAAACAATCAGTGATGCTCTTCATCAAATATGAGACAATCAGATTCTGCTGTAAAGCAGAAAGACAATAGTCCATTAATTATAGTTAACTAAAACTATTAAATATATTTCTGTTATTTGAAATAAAATAAAATATAAATGTTAGTTAAAAATATAAACTAAATGAAAATGAGAAATGTTGCCTTGGCAATAAACTGAAGTTGAAGCACTAAAGTTATTAACTGGAAATAAATAAAAACTATAACTACAAGTAAAACTAAAACTGAAATAAAAATAAATTAAACCTATAAAGCAATATTAAAATAATAATAATAATAAAATGACAAATGCACATAATAAAAATACTAAAAATTAAACAAAAATTAAAATGAAAAATATAGAAATTAAAGATAATTTGAAATATTAATGAAACTATAATGAAAGTAAAAAAAAAAAACGGAAATAAAAAATAAATTAAACCTATAGAGCTATATTTAAAAAAACAAAAACAAATAAAATGACAAGTGCACAATGAAATTACTAAAATTTTAGTAAAATTAACATGAAAACTAAAAATATAGAAATGAAAGCTCATTTAAAATATTAATGAAAAAATTCTAAAATAAATAAAAACTAAAACTGAAATAAAAATAAATTAAACTTATACAGCAATGTTTAAAATACATAACATAATTACTAAATATTAAATTAAAATTAACATGAAAACTAAAAATATAGAAATCTAATAAATCTAATAAAACTATAATATAATAAATTCAAATAAAAAGTATAATAAAATAAATGTATATAAATCTATGTAACAATATTTAAAACAAACAAAAAATGACAAAAGTCTAACAAAATTACAAAGAAATTACTAAAATTAACATGAAATCTAAATATAATTAAAAGCTCATTTAAAATATGAATAAAAGTATAATAAAATAAAAAATAAAACTGCACATAAATTTACTAAAAATGTAACTAAAATTAAAAATGTAGAAATGAAACGTTTAAAATATGAATAAAACTATAATAAAATAAATTACATCTGTAAAGCAATATTCAAAACAAACAAAAAACTAATAAAATGACTAAAAATTAAATTAAAATTCACATGAAAACTAAAAACAAATCTAATTCAAAATATTAATGAAACTAAAACAGCACATTCATGAAACGAGTTCAGCTATAAGCAGCTCTACAGAACACAAACATGTCATTATTCAGCTCAATAACACCGTCGATGTTGCAAAACTCATCGATTAACAAATTCAGTAAAAAATGTATAAAGAGATTTCATTAGTAACTTGTTTTCCGTGTGCACACATCTTTAAACTCTTACAGTACGTCAACAGTTGTCTCTTTTGTGTCTATTTTTAACGTCATTTCCTATGGTTTCCCCTCCACAGATTTCCCGTATCCTCTGGGCTGGCTGTCAGGATATCTGGCCATGCTGATGGGAGCAGGAATGACCTTCATCATCCAGAGCAGCTCCGTCTTCACCTCTGCCATGACTCCTCTCATAGGTGAGTCTCGTGTTAGAAGACTGTTCACAATACATGAACGAGACCACCAGCAGGCAGCAGCACCAGATTGCTCAAAAACACATTAATAATGCATCCATCCCAGTCCAGAAATACATTTCTATAGGTTCACAGGCCAGAAATGTAAGAGCATGCAAACAGTCAAGAAAAGGAAATCCAGCAGATTTTATTGCATTTCAAGGTAAACTATAGACCCACGCCACTGATGATTCAGCTATAAATGAATGATCAAAATAACCAGCAGTTTTCATTAAACTTTAATTTTTGCTGTTTTCTACAAATGTAGATCAAAGTTGAGGATGAACTTCATTGGCTGTAATAAATATTAACTGTGATTTCAGCTCTGTCAGGTCAGGCAAACTCATGGTGCTTTCCCTTTCAATTATTTCATCATTAATTTACACCCATTATTCCACAATGATTCATGGACTACTGCGTGATTATGGTAATTATTAACTTTTCAGCCAATGGGGATCCCTCTGTCTCTTTGAGATGGCCGTTTCCATGGAGTTCATCATTTATTAAAGCCCCTGAAGAGCTGAAGTGTCACTGGACGTATTAATAATATTAAAAAGAAGGTTAAAAGATCATCAGCGCTGACAAAGGGACAGGAACCACATGACCTCAGAGATCAGTTTAATTCATTATGAGGAGGACATTTACATGTGCCTGTGGTTTGTTTGTTTTTTTGAAGTTTTTCCTGCTTCCTTTTGAGTTTATAGAAATTGTATGATGAAAAATAAAATGTATCAGTTTCCACAAAAATATGAAGCAGCACAACTGTTTTCAACATTGATAATAATCAGAAATGTTTCTTGAGCAGCAAATCATCATATCAGAATGATTTCTGAAGGATCATGTGACACTGAAGACTGGAGTAATGATGCTGAAAATTCAGGAATAAATTACACTTTACTATATATTCACATAGAAAACAGTTATTTTCAGTTGTAAAAATATTTCACTGTTTTTAGTGTATTTTTGATCAAATAAAAGCAGCCTTGATGAACAGAAGAGACTTCGGTAACACTTTACAGTAAGGTCCCTTTTGTTAACATTAATAAATGCATTAACTAGCAATGAACAATATCTTATTAACTTAATTAGTTAATGTATTAACTAACATGAACTAACAATGAGCAATACATTTGTTACAGTATGTATTAATCGTTAATGTTAGTTAATACAAATCCAGTTGTTCATTGTTTGTTCATGTTAGCTAATGTTAAAGGCGACCTATAATGCCCCTTTGACAAGATGTAATCTAAGTCTCTGGTGTCTCCAGAATGTGTCTGTGAAGTTTCAGCTCAAAATACCCCACAGATCATTTATTATAGCTTGTCAAATTTGCCCCTATTTGGGTGTGAGCAAAAACACACCGTTTTTGTGTGTCCCTTTAAATGCAAATGAGCTGCTGCTCCCTGCCCCCTTTCCATAAGAGGGCGGAGCTTTAACAGCTCACGCTTCGGTTGCTCAACAACAACAAAGCTGGAGAATCTCACGCAGCCAAAATAACGAAAGTGTTACATTGTTCAAACCGGAGTCGACACTGATGGAGAGACTCAAGAAGAAGTTACAACTTTTAGACATTTCTGAATGGTTAGTGGATAAATGTATGTAGTTGCTGTGGAGTTGATTCAACTCATCCACTAGCATGTGCCGTCATGTTCATCTTTTGTGCAAAACCCGTATGGACGCCCGCTATACTAAACCGAGCACACCAGGCTAACATTTATGATTGCTGTCAAATGCTGTGAATGGTAAAATATTATTTCCCAAATATCACTCGGACAGAAACGCTCCTTTTTTAGCAATCAAGCTAGCCAGGGTCAACTTCAGGCTATCCAAGCTAACGAGACTCTAAATAGTGTTCAGTGCTCGTCTGTGCAGCCAGCGACAGAACAGTTAGCATGCTTTGCTCCAACTTTTACCATGCCGTTAGGACTGATACACCGTTTTCACTTGTGAAAGCAAAATGGCGGCACCATGGGTGGAAACGTGCCGATTAAGGAGCGGTAATATTATAATAAGATCCCCTTCTTACATCACAAGACTGGGACTAGTTGTCACAAGGGCTGTATTTTTATGAAGTTTTGAGTAAAAAGTTCAGTTTCACAAATGTTTGTATTCTCTAGAAGTGGTTTTGCAAGTTGGTTTCAAACATCTAGATCCAAACATCTCAAACCAAAGGATGATTCCATATAGCACTGATTGAACACACGTCTTGATTCCTGTATGTCCGCAGGCATTGGTGTGATCAGTCTCAATAGGGCGTATCCTTTGACCTTGGGCTCCAACATTGGCACGACCACCACGGCCATCCTCGCCGCTCTCGCCAGTCCCAAAGAGAAACTCCCCGCTGCGTGCCAGGTACGGCAGAGAGAGATACCAATCACAGCCATCACAGAGCACTCACTGGAAATTTCAATTTTCTAAAATTATTGCACCTTATCAAAAATTCAGGGTGAAAGTCTGCTTGCTTTTCCAACTGGATGATGAATAAAATGCATCTCCTGGACGTATAGCACTTATTATGCATTTATTTATGCATTTTAGTGGTGCGTGCTTAGGCATACTTAAGGTCCCAAACCACTTGTTTGTTTAAATCTCTAAACAGAAGTATTACATTCAGGGCTTAATGGATTCTGCATCATTTGTATTATGGACATAAATAAATTGTGCCATGAATAGCCAAAATTGTGCATCGTTTTAAAGAGAGATTTTCTATGGAAGCTTGTTTCCGTCATGAAATAAAAAATAAAAAAGCGAATTGCGTCTTTTTATCTCACAATTCTGACTTTTTTTCTCGCAATTGTGAGATATAAAATCAGAATTGTGAGATATAAACTAACAATTGCATGTTATATCTCACAGTTCTGAGGAAAAAAAACTGAATTGCAAGTTTTTATCTCGCACTTTTTAAGACGCAATTTATATCACGCAATTCTAAGAAAAAAAGTCAGAATTGCTTTTATTTTTCTTGCCCCATTGACAGATATTTGTTTATGCATGTAAGGTAATGTAAAGGTACCTAAGACAAATCTGCTGTATACTCTCATCTTCCCTCCAGATTGCTTTGTGCCATTTTTACTTCAACATCTTTGGGATTTTACTGTGGTATCCAGTCCCGTTCACTCGTCTGCCCATCCGGATGGCGTCTGCGCTGGGTGAACGCACAGCCAAGTACCGCTGGTTTGCCGTACTCTACCTGCTGGTCTGTTTTCTGCTGCTGCCCTGCCTCGTGTTCGGCATCTCTCTGGCCGGATGGCAGGCCATGGTCGGCGTGGGTGCGCCGTTCGCCGCGCTCACCGTCTTCGTCCTCCTGGTCAACCTGCTGCAGTCCCGCAGTCCCACACACCTGCCCAAGACGCTGCGCAGCTGGGACTTTCTCCCGCAGTGGATGCACTCTCTCAAACCGCTTGACAAACTCATTACCAAAACCACGGCGCTGTGCTGCAGCCCGGCTCGACTGAATGACCCAGATGTGGTCGTAGTGTCTCCAGACACAATAAACATCAAGCCAGAATTAAAGAAACAAGCCGAGCAGTGGTATGATAACCCTGCCCTGTCCCTACCGGAGGAGATTTCCTCAGAGCCCAGAGTCTTTAGACTTAGAGGACTAGAAAGATGCAACAGCACACCGTTATAGAAGGTCTGTATTCTTTGTAAAATGAACCATCCTGGTTTTTAGTGCCTTTGAATGGCCAGTCTCAGATTTAAGCTCTGTTCCAAAACCTAGTGAAAATTTTAAAGCATCATATGCATGATTATGCTGCTTTTTAAGATGTCATATTCTGGCCTAAATATAAGACAACATCCCATGCATCTTTCATAAATAGTAGGAGCTGATCTCATAATGCATGGTGACAACTCGGTAAGAGACAAAGTAAAAAAAAAAAAAAAAAATGCTGATTAGAAATGTATTTTAGTGCCGAAAAGTACACTGTAAACTAACTATTTTTGAGTTATAATGTTCCCAATTTTAAGTAAGCAGAACTATCAAGTTTTGAGTTTGTAGAACTCATGCATGTTAATTGCTCCTAACTTGAAGAGTTAGCTAACTCATACAGCAATTATCATAAAAGATTAAGTTTACTTTTGAGTTCTTGCAAATCAAATGAGTTATTTACTTCACTGTAATAAGTTGCCAGAACTCAAAAAAATTGGATGAGAATATTAAGTTAAGAAACTCAAAGTTTAAGATTTTTATTTTGTACTAATACATTTTTAATGTTCTTAACTTGAAATATTTGAGTACACTAATTTATACATTAAAATTATCAGGTTATCTCATGTAAATATTTTGCTAGCCAAAACTAATTCAGAAAATGCCAACTTGCTAATTTGCTAACATGTTAACAATAGCATGGTATAGCACTTACTGAATGAGCACAAAAACATTATATAACACTTAATTTTAGCATTTACTCTCCCTTTCGAGTGCCATGGGAAATAAAATGCTGGGACAAAAAAAATCCCATCCCAGTTTCAGCTAAACTCAAGTTAGTCTAAATTAAAAGAAATTAGTTCATACAACTCAAAACAATGAAACAGTTCAGTTTACTTGAAATATGTAAGTGCTGTAAACTGTAAAAAAAGAAAATGTTCTAAATACTCCTAACAGTTAATTTAACTGAACTAATTTAATTTAAGTTTGTCCTACTCAAACCAATTAAGTATTTTGAGCATTAGGGTTTACACAGTGATAAAATCAGCATAGGCTAAAAGATCTCGTTCATCAAAATGAAGATTGATTAAAAACAAAAAAATCGATATTGTCAACCCAGCTCTCACGTCCACACAGTTGAGATATTTACCTGTTGTAGCTTATCCACGTTGTGTGACAATGTCAGACTGACACAGCTCCGAAAAGTTAAATGTTAAAATGTTATTTTGGAATGTTCTTTGCTGTATTGTTATGCTTATTAGAGTTTACATACTAATACCAAACTCTATTTATGTTAGAGCATTTCAAATCAGTCACTTTTAAGGATGCTGTCTTAAAATGGAGCTAGTCTCTTGTGCTCAACAAAGCTGCATTTATTTGATCAAAAAATACAGTAAAAACTGTAAAAATTCTGAAATATTATTACAATTCAAAATAATAGTTTTCTATGTGAATATATATTAAACTGTAATTTATTCCTGCAATCGAATCTGAATTTTCAGCATCATTACTCCAGTCCTCAGTGTCACATGATCCTTCAGAAATTATTCTAATATGTTGTGATACTGTGATATTCTTTTCAGAATTCTTTAATGCATGACATTTTTTTATTTTTTATTATGTCTTTACTGTCACTTTTGATCAATTTAATGCTGAATAAAAGTATTGATTTCTTTAGAAAAAACAACAACTTTTGAACACTAGTGTATGTCGTGGACAGCAAGGCAGTTCACTAGGTTTTGGAACAGAGTCTTAGTTTTTCATGGTGCATATTCAAATTCGAAATGCGTTTTTGGAGCAAATCGATCTAATTTTATTCACCATAATATTTTCAAAATAAGTTGAGAGAATTATATGAAGCTTTATCTGCAGGCCATTGTGTCTCTGAGGAATCTGGTAAATGAAGATTTTGTTGTTTTGTCCTGCAGTCATGCACAAATGTTTATTGTCTGCAGCACTATGTAAATCTCGCAGAATAAGCGGTTTGAAAGTCTGCATCAACAGACGGGGTCTGTATGGCACAAACATAACTCAGGGCATCCCAGCATGCCTTGTGTTATTAAATATACAGATATTAAAATCCAAATAGCTGTCTTTTTAATTTCCTGGCTTGCATAATGCAAATGAGAGAATGGACCACATGGAGTGTTATTGGAAAATAGTTTGTTTTAATTATTAAGTATTAAACATTCTCCAGTGTAGTAAAAGACATTGAAAGCAGAATATTTGCTCTAATTCAAAATAATGAAATGGCAAGAATAGCTAATAGATTTACTGAGTGGTTTTCAATTATAAACACTAAAAACCGACCAACTATTTCATCATACAGTCAACAAAAACCCCACATAATAATGTTTTAGTGTGTAGGGACAGAACTGTTTAAGTGAAATAAATAAGCATGCATGTTATTTTGCATTGAATGAAACACATAGTATGGTTATTTGACAGCAAAGCAGCATACTACCTGCTGAAAAATAAAAACCTACTTAAAACAGCTTAAGCTGATTTAAATGGTCTCAGCCTGACTCAGTCTCCTAATACCCAGCTAAGACCCGCAAACTAGCTTTGACTGGTTTGAGAAGTTGGTTTCAGCAGGTTATGGTTCAAAATATTTGTTGTTGTATAATGCATTCTTTCACATGCCAAGGCCGTAACCTTGTCTTGAGCATTGGAGGGATCAAAGTTGGTCTTTTTATTTAAAGGAATTAAATAATTAAAGTATTAAAATGGATTTAAAGGAATAAAGAAAAAGAAAAATGCTAAAGTAAGTTCTAACTCCAATTGTAGTAACTTGTGAAGTAATCAATTTAAATGTTTTGCAAATAATATTATGTACACATTCACTCTAGAGCTGCACGAATAATCGTGTGCACGATTTACTAATTGATTCCCTCGATTTGCTAAATTTACTAAATCATGCCAGGTTTTACTAATTCGTTCCCTCGATTTACTAAATCATGCACAAGTTTTACTAATTCGTTCCCTCCATTTACTAAATCGTGCACAAGTTTTACTAATTCGTTCCCTCCATTTACTAAATCGTGCACAAGTTTTACTAATTCATTCCCTCGATTTACTAAATTGTGTGCACGTTTTACTCATTTGTTCCCTCGATTTACTAAATTGTGTGCACGTTTTACTCATTTGTTCCCTTGATTTACTAAATCATGCACAAGTTTTACTAATTCGTTCCCTCGATTTACTAAATTGTGCGCAAGTTTTACTTATTCATTCCCTCGATTTACTAAATCGTGCACAAGTTTTACTAATTCATTCCCTCGATTTACTAAATTGTGTGCACGTTTTACTCATTTGTTCCCTTGATTTACTAAATCATGCACAAGTTTTACTAATTCGTTCCCTCGATTTACTAAATTGTGCGCAAGTTTTACTAATTCATTCCCTCGATTTACTAAATTGTGCGCAAGTTTTACTAATTCATTCCCTCGATTTACTAAATCGTGCACAAGTTTTACTTATTCATTCCCTCGATTTACTAAATTGTGTGCACGTTTTACTCATTCATTCCCTCGATTTACTAAATTGTGTGCACGTTTTACTCATTTGTTCCCTCGATTTACTAAATCGTGCACAAGTTTTACTAATTCATTCCCTCGATTTACTAAATTGTGCGCAAGTTTTACTAATTCATTCCCTCGATTTACTAAATTGTGCGCAAGTTTTACTAATTCATTCCCTCGATTTACTAAATTGTGCGCAA
Organism: Elopichthys bambusa; assembly: GCA_037101425.1. Classification (NCBI taxonomy): domain Eukaryota; kingdom Metazoa; phylum Chordata; class Actinopteri; order Cypriniformes; family Xenocyprididae; genus Elopichthys; species Elopichthys bambusa. Next base: position 1,662,466 of record CM074447.1, on the reverse strand, counting down.
GTTTTACTAATTCATTCCCTCGATTTACTAAATTGTGCGCAAGTTTTACTAATTCATTCCCTCGATTTACTAAATTGTGTGCACGTTTTACTCATTTGTTCCCTCGATTTACTAAATCGTGCACAAGTTTTACTTATTCATTCCCTCGATTTACTAAATTGTGTGCACGTTTTACTCATTTGTTCCCTTGATTTACTAAATCGTGCACAAGTTTTACTAATTCGCTCCCTCGATTTACTAAATTGTGCGCAAGTTTTACTAATTTGTAATAAAATCATTGCGTATTTTCAATTAAAAATTTTGAGATTTGGTAAAGTTGAGTAGTTTGCAGCACTGGATATTACTGCTGGTACAGTTGTCAAATATTGAACAATATTCAAATATGAACAGTAAGCCCCACCTTCTTCGATTTGATTGGCCATCTCGATCATCGAACATTGACGAGCGCTGAGGCCGAGCAGCCTAAAAATTTAACTTTTAAAACTTTTTAAACCATTTCTTATTATTCTAATCATTAATGTCTATGGTGGTTACGGACCTGTCACATGCTATTTTTCACTAAGTAGTATGCTAAGTAGTATGCATTGTGCAGTATTAAGTAAGCAATAGGCTAGTATTCCATTCCAAACAGCAGATCGTGAGGTAAATTCACAGGTAGCGCCTCATGCTAGGGTCGGTGTGGCAGACTGAACGCTAATTATCTGGTGACTGTGGAGATGACATTTCAGATGCTTTTATAGGCACATTGACTCACAGAAAGCAACACAAACACATACTGACTGCCATTGAGATGAATGGGAATGCTAGCGGATAGTGCTCTCCGGGTGTCATAGACATGCTTGGCTGATACTGCAGTAATAGTTGTGTGCGTAAAAAATGAGTTAAATAGGTGCACAGCAGCGTCAGTCCATGCAGAACATGAAGGACATTTGAGGGCAGTAAATCATTTAAAGGCTTTTTGTAACATGAACTATACTTTTCTGGTGCTTTTTTCTGATTAAACTGAAGCACAGAAAGCTGGCTGTCAAACAGTATTAAACTGATTTCTCTTACACGTCTTATTGCGCTTAAACTGTCAAATACACACAAAGCTCACAAAAACAGTTGGTCTATGAATGCAAACAGCAGGGAGAGAAATCTCATGTGTTTATTAGATCTGTGTATTAAAGTGACAGCAGCGTCATATACAGTTCCTACTGCTGTTAATATGAACCAAACAACAAAAGAAAAACAGTAAATCACTCACTGCTCTTGACTGAATAACTTTAGTAGCTTTAATAAGAATACATTTTTTACTTGATACGCTGCTGTTAAATGCGAGGAGATAAAATGGTGGACTGTGTTCAGCTCACTGAGGGGAGGAGCTAAGCTAATAGGGCAGATTCCATCAGCAGTCGTGGGCGGGGCTTTCCCCTTTTCCTGCATAAGAGTGAGGGGAAATCTGGAACCGCTCATTCGCAGAGACTGTTTATGATTTATGGGGATTTTTACCATTATAGGCTGGTTGTTTACACACACTGTGCATAATTTTGCATAATAGGTCCCCCTTAAATAGTTTCAGCAGGCTCGTCCCCCTAGTGGGCGGTGTCATGTTTCAAATTGCAAAACTTACTGCACTATTTTATAATCAAACCTTTTAATCTTGAAAAACATACTGTTGGAAAGGTCTGAGACTCAAGGTTCCATATTTGTTTTGTGGTGAAGAAATGTATTAACAGGAGTGACAGGAGAAACAATCAACTTTAAATTTGGAACACAACTTGTTTGGAATAAGACATATGGCTTTGATTTTCCAAATTACTTAGTAAAATATATATTTTGTATGAAATAAAAATTGTTTACTACAGTACATTTGCTTTACAGTACACTTAAAGTTTTTCTTTTGAAGGTTGGGCCAACACAAATCTGCATTCTTAGGATGCAAATCCAACTCAAACATATTTTTGATGAAAAATTATAGTTGAATCCACGTTCAGGTTTAATCTATGATCTTAATTGGGGTCTTTCATGTCTCAGGTCATGGAGTCAAGGAGATTATTTAAACCAAATGTTAGAGATTTTTCTTGGAAACATCGCATAGAAACCTGATATGTTGAGGCTATATTGTTCATTCAAGTGAATGGAAGATTAAGTAGTATATGTGAAGGATTTATGTATGGCATTTTAATTAACGGCCTGCTTGCCCAGGTCTTATAATGTGAATTTCTTCTGGGTATGTGAATGAAAGACTTCTGACAAATGCAGTGGAAGTTTACAAGGTGAGGATGTGCTAGAAGATCAGTGTATACACTTATCAGGAAATACAACTAACCTAGTAGTTAAATTTGTCACATAATTTACTTATTATAGGTTATTATTTTTTTACTGAATTGCAAACAGTGATGAATCCTTGAACAGCTAATAACAGTTTCCAGCATCTCTTGGTGTCTGACTTTGCGATTTGCCGTCTTTTCATAGAAAGATCGGAGATAAAGTGTCCAACGCTTTTTGATGATAAAAGCCCTGAAGCCATAATAGAAAAACAAGTTTCTGCTGAATCCCCTAGAAACGTCTCTGAAGAAAAACACAGCTGTTATCTGAAGATTACCTGAATGTATAAATGGCCAGAAAAACTGAACAGACTCAAGGCTGTTATGAATATTTCACATACTGAGCACATTGTCCATGTTGAGAATGCATTTGTAGAGCGTACATTAGACTCTAACATTCACTTTTGTCTTCTTTATATATATTTTTTTTCCATGATATCAGTATGTGACCTTTCTTGTTGCTAGCGCCATCCTCTTTACCTTCTATTTACCTATAATGGATGGCTGTAGACAAATGCTTTATTTGAAAGATAGTGATGTTTAATGCAGCATTTTTAACAGGGATGCCATAAAATGCACTCGCATATCATCACTAATGAATGCTACTTTGCCTCACAAATGTTAAGAGGGTTATGTTGAAAATCAAATTTCCATACTTCTAGTAAGAGAGGACAGGTGCTGTTTATCTACACACATATGTTGCTGCAGTACAGCGCTCATGTTTTTGGCTTTTAGTCCACGTGTGTTAGCTCGGAGGCCATCTTTATGCTAAATGCTGACAAGCTTTTATCCGATTTACACCTTTGATGACTCATCCTGCACTACATACAGTATTAGATGCTCTCTAAAATAAGAATGTCCCTCCCACAAATATCACCAACTAGCAAGTAGCAAATCATGTTTCATGGCTGCACGACATAATTAAAGCTAAATGGTTATTTAATGAAAAAAGGAAGGAGTCTTTTGATTTGTCCTTCCCAAACTTCCTGTTTCAAAATGGGAAAAAAGCACTTGTTGACCGATTTCAAGGCCTCATAGAAACGCTCCATCCCAAAACTCTTATCACATGTTTCCATTCACAGACAGAACTTTTTCCCATGATGTATACTCAACCATTCAGTATTTTTATGCTTATTATATTTTCACATCATAAGCTTAGCAACATGATCATGCCAAATCAAGCCTCCTGTATGCTTTAAAACCCCCTTTGGTGAAAATCAAGTCTTTATATGTCTATGTGGTGTTTTTAATATGCTTTAAGACAAACCATGTGCAAAAAACGCGGTTTGAAATCGCTGATATTTCTCAAGTTACAAACTACCTTGTAAACCAACTGCGTCAGTTGATATTAAAAATCGGGTACATTTAGCAATATAGCGGGTGAATTACGTATATGATGTATATTACAATGTTATGATGAACTATGTCTTTCTCCACTGATGTTCTATGATGTTCAAAGCATTAATACTGATTTTTAGAGCTAGTGCTGGTGGGAGTGAGACATCAACAACAAAACTTCAGTTATATTTAAATGTCTCCAACAAAGAAATTGACTTCTTTTAGCTTTTCTACCATGTGGCAGCTGAAGCAGCAGCTAGTGCCCAGTGTGTGATGCTTTTCATGGTAACCAGATGAACACCGTGAACAGAATTCAGTGCAATAAACTTCTCTACCCTGTGAACATGCCGTGGAGAATGTAAATATGTAATTCAAAGGCAAGGCAGTATTGGTAGCAGAGGGTGATCCTCTTAAGATGGAGGCACATCCCCAGCATGCAATGCGACGTAGCTTTACATTCTCTATAGAGTGCATTAGTGCCCATCCCCTTTTTCAGCGGTGCTGGTTTCGGAAGTCTTTTTTTTTCCATTCATTTTCTTTCCATAGGGATTTTAAAATATAAGTTATAAGCCATAAACCAAGCCAACCAGCAATGAGGTGACAACATTACAAACATTACAAAGCAAAAAATATGTGAAAATCAGACAAATACAAAGGTACGAGACTGTCTCACCATTAATATTAATTTTTAACGGCTTTAGTGAGGGAAAGAAGTACAATCCCATGAAGCGTTGCAAACAGCATAATCGAATTAAAATCTATGGAGAAACATACAACTACTCATTTACAAATGTTGATTATGTATATAAAAAACATTTTAAGTTTATTGCAAAATATGCATATATATATATGTATGTAATGAGACAAAGACTATAGAATAACACAAGATAGAATAACACACTCTTATTGTTTTGAATAGGAGAAAGTGCAACGCGCAATATGGCGGAATAAGTCCCGCCTTCTAAATAAGAGCCAATCACTGATTGGTAAAGTCATCGCGTCACTGCAGCTGCCATTAGAAGCTCAGGTTCTTATTGAAAATTTGATAATTCCTTATATTTAATAATTATTTCTTTATATTTCCTTAAATTCCTTATATTTGATAATTCCCACTTCTGAAGTCGTGATTATGAGAAATCAGAGGGTGTTAATGTGCAATTTTTACCTAGGAAACTCGTATTTACGATAATTCGGAGAGCACGTGAAGGCAGCATGAGACACAAGAGATGCTCACTTAGGACTGCGCACGCGCTTGATCCAGCCTGAAAAATACAAGTTGTTTTTTTTTTGTCATGATTTGAGTGTTTAGAAACAAAATTTATGAGAGAGTTTTTGTCAGATTTCATTGGTGATTTCAAATATTAAATTTAATCTAAAGCTTGGCAAACAGCTTTGGAGAATTAGATTTTTCCCCATTCAAAGAGATAGGAGCTGCGCTTGCATGCCCGAGAGGCGTTTCTAAGATGGCCGCCGAGTGAAATGAATCCAAAATGGCACCCTTAACACTTGCGGTCTTCTTCCGATTCTGCACTTTCGTGACATAATGCCGCTTTTACTGCTGGGTAAAGTCCTCTGCGTAGTCGCAAATTTGTAGGCTCCGCTGAAGTGCGCATCAAGGGAGCATAGTGGCTGCAAAGGGGACACTCGCGAGCACCCTTCTGAAACCTAAAATGATGAATGGGACACCCTATGGTCTCGTGGACTTAACAGACACGCGTACGCGGCAGCCAATGTAAGTCCACAAGACCGAAAGTGCATAGAAGTGTGCCATTTGGGATTCAGCCTTGGTAGAGAGATCGACTGGATTATGTAATTTGCGTGCTACATGTGAGTGGGCGGAGCTAAAGAGCTATTTTGGCGCTTTTTGTGACTCTCTGAATTTTCTGTACACTATCATGGGTAATGTAGTTTTTCACCAGGAATTCCGCTATGCTTTAAGCAAATACCATAGATTAAGAACCTTGAATAGGGCTGTCTTTAAAGGGTTAGTTCGCCCAAAAATGAAAATAATGTAATTTATTACTCACCTTCATGTCGTTCTACACCCGTAAAACCTTCGTTCATCTTGGGAACACAAATTAAGATATTTTGGTTAAATCCGATGGCTCAGTGACGCCTCCATAGACAGCAATGCCACTGAAAATCTCAAGATACTAAAAACATATTTAAAACAGTTCATGTGAGTTCAGTGGTTCTACCTTAATATTATAAAGTGGCAAAAAACAAAACAAAATAACGACTTTTCAACAATATATCAATTTCAAAACACTGCTTCAGAGCTTTACGCATCGAATTGGTGATTCGGATCTCCTATCAAACGGCTAAACTGATGAAATCACATGACTTTGGCGCTCTGAAAAAGTCGAAAAGTCTGAAAAAAGTTTGAAAAGTCGTTATTTTGATTTTTTCACAAAAAGTATTCTCGTCGCTTTATAATATTAGAACCACTGAACTCACATGAACTGTTTTAAATATGTTTTTAGTATCTTGAGATTTTCAATTGCATTGCTGTCTATGGAGGCGTCACTGAGCCATCGGATTTAATCAAAATATCTTAATTTGTGTTCCCAAGATGAACGAAGGTCTTACGGGTGTAGAACGACATGAGGGTGAGTAATAAATGACATTACTTTCATTTTTGGGTGAACTAACCCTTTAAAGGTTAATGAGTTTTCATTCAAAATCAATTTCCCTATGGAGAAAATAAATGGCGTTTTTACTTCTGGAACCCGACTGCTGCACTCCATTGAATTGACTGGATTTGTCCACGAAATTCCGCCGAGCAACGGTAAATGTCACCGCACCTTTAGAAGACAGCGGCCTCTAGACAGTATCTCACTGGCTTTTGGTACAGAGCCTATAGTAACTGAGTTATATAACCGAAGGAAATGAAGGGAAAGTTGCGTGTATCCCTATAAATTTTGCAGCGTTCGCTGTTCCTCAGGCTACACACATCATCATCACACTGCAATAAACGCTGCTCGTGACTGAACACGACTCCATGCGAGCGCATACTAACCAGTCACTGCAAAGGCCAATTTCTAAAAGTGAATGTACGAGCTCCTGCAGGATCAAATTCTAAATCCCTTTATTGATCTGATATGAAACTAATATTTTACTGAAGGTAAAACTAATATATATCAGCCACTGGTTCAGTGTGTGTGTGTGTGTGTGAACTTTATCCAGAGAATAACCACAATATTTGATATTCAAGCTGCTTATTTTTGTAGGCTTACCAGAGTAAGGCAAAACACATTTTTAAAATTTCTTTATAAGTCATTCAGAATGTTTTTGTGTTGTTTTGAATCTCACAAAAACGGGTTTATATACCTGCTGGTGCCATGCCCTCTCTCTCTGTCAGTAAACTGTTATTCCGTCCATAAGCACATTTAATTCAGTGTAAGTGCAGCTTCTGCGTGTGAAGCTGTGTTTTGTGCATCTGGCTCTGTAGATGTCGTGACAGTAGGTCACGGCTGAGTGTGTGTCTCTGTCATTTCAGCCTCATTTGCACCGTCACTAAACACACAGCACTGTTTTTATTTGTCTGCTGTAAATGACCCAGGCAGTGGAAACAGCTCTGCAGGATACTAACCTGTGTTTTTTTTCCCCTAAACCCAAAAATAGAGAATATTTTCCCCTTTGCCTTTCACTTTCAGCCGGGTAGATTTGGGAATGTCTTATTTTGCTGCGCATTATTTTTGTTTCTCTAAAGAAATGCATAAAAATGTAGTAAAAAGTTTATTATTATTTTTAGAATTATTAGCATTATCATTTCAAATTTGATGCCTGCTACAGGTCTCAAAATAGTTGGGACGGGGGCATGTTTACCATGGTGTAGCATCTCCTCTTCTTTTTTTAAAACAGTTTGAAGACGTCTGGACATCGCGGTTATGAGTTTCTGGAGTTTTGGTGTTGGAATTTGGTCCCTTTCTTGCCTGATATAGGTTTCCAGCTGCTGAAGAGTTCGTGGTCATCTTTGACGTATTTTTCGTTTAAAGGTGCAATATGTAAGAATTTTGCAGTAAAATATCCAAAAACCACTAGGCCAGTGTTAAATATTTTGTTCACTTGAGTACAATATCCCAAATGTTTACAACTATTTGTAAATCGTGAGAAAACTGCAATTTTAACCAAGGCTTCGGGACGTGTGAGGAGTCACCTGTCAATTGCGTCATACCCGCGTCGTCCTCGGTTTCCAGTTTTATTTTGTAGAAACCATGGAAACGCCAAAGACGCTTTAATATTTACATGTTTTAATAGACAAGAGAACAAATGTTTTGATATATTTGTAGACAGAAAACTAATTATTGTTATATAGCTCAACATGTTTAGTCTTATTGTTTAAATCTAATTTTCGAGTACCAAGCTTTACCATGCCTCAGAGAAAAACACTGTTTTGTGAAGTAGCTAACATAGCATAATCAGATGCAGCTTTATTTTTAGTAACAGTGATACAGAATTTTCTCCATCATACAATACGTTTAAAATTAAATGCATGCCATTTATCAACACAAGCCATCCAGCATTTAATATGATATTCTAAAATCTAAAAATTTCTAGATTACTGCAGTGTGCAACAAGTGTCTCACAGTAGCCGTTGAGCGAATGCTCAGAGTAACGTTATAACATAATTTTCAACACACTCAAATGTATCTAATATGATAAACAGAGCTGTGTTACCTCATGACCGGAAAAGCGGAAGCGGCGCTGGCGACTGTGGCATAATAAAAGTTCAGCTGCTCGTGAGGCGTGTGTTGCGCAATCGCTCCAGCGGCCTCCCACAACACTCTGTCATGCTCTGCTTCATACTACAGTAACGTTAATAATCGCATCCGCGAACATGATTTCTTCCCGAGTCCTATCCCAATTGTTTTCCACTAGCTGTGAGGTGAAGACCACATGTCCCAAGATTCCACACTCAAACTTGCCGTCATCAAGTTATGCCTTTGTTTTGAATAGGCATCTAGCGGCCTCTAGCGGACAGAAAATATTACATATTGCACCTTTAATGATGCGCCAAATGTTTTCTATAGGTGGAAGATCTGGACTGCAGGCAGGCCAATTCAGCACCCGGACTCTTCTACGACGAAGCCATGCTGTTGTAATAGCTGCAGTATGTGGTTTTGCATTGTCCTGCTGAAATACACAAGGCCTTCCCTGAAATAGATGTCATCTGGAGGGGAGCATATGTTGCTCTAAAACCTTTATATACCTTTCAGCACTCATAGTGCCTTCCAAAACATGCAAGCTGCCCGTACCGTATGCACTTATGCACCCCCATACCATCAGAGATGCTGGCTTTTGAACTGAACGCTGATAACACGCTGGAAGGTCTCCCTCCTCTTTAGCCCGGAGGACACGGCGTCTGTGATTTCCAACAAGAATGTCAAATTTGGACTCATCTGACCGTAGAACACTTTTCCACTTTGAAAACAGTCCATTTTAAATTAGCCTTGGCCCACAGGACATGACGGCTCTTCTGGACCATGTTCACGTATGGCTTCCTTTTTGCATGATAGAGTTTTAGTTGGCATCTGCAGATGGCACGGCGGATTGTGTTTACCGACAGTGGTTTCTGGAAGTATTCCTGGGCCCATTTAGTAATGTCATTGACACAATCATGCCGATGAGTGATGCAGTGTCGTCTGAGGGCCTTGTCCCTTACGCACAGAGATTTCTCCAGTTTCTCTGAATCTTTTGATGATGTTATGCACTGTAGATGATGAGATTTGCAAAGCCGTTGCAATTTGAAGTTGAGGAACATTATTTTTATTAAAAAAATCTTTTTACGCACTCTTTCACAGCTCTGCCCATCTTTACTTCTGAGAGACTCTGAATTTGAATCAAATTTGAAATAAGCTCATTTAGTGGATAAAAGTGTAAAATTTCTCTGTTTAAACATTTGTTATGTCATCTATGTTCTATTGTGAATAAAATATTGGCTCATGTGATTTGAAAGTCTTTTAGTTTTCATTTTATTCAAATTTAAAAAACGTCCCAACATTTCCGGAATTCGGGTTGTAAAATAATTATAATTAAAATGGTTACATATAATGATTACTGAAGTTTTAAGACCTGAATGTTCGTCATGTGACTTTACATGGCTCTTTCTGTCATACATATTTACTGGATAAGGATCAAGTTATATATATATATATATGGTTGTTTTAGCTTTATTTTAATGCTTTTTTGTCTTATTTTGAATCCCACTGGTTGAGAACCACTGCTTTACTGGAGTAAACATTAGTCCTCCTTCTATAAATAACTTACTCAAATTATAATTTTTTTGCCTGTCATGGCTTGATTTTGAACTATGTACTTCAGAAACTAATAAAATCATCCCAACAGGCTAATCAGAGATCCATTTTTGTGGTTTAGCTAATCATAGTTCAGGTTTGGATCTGTTGGCATTATTTATTTATTTTTCAGAGTTGACCCATTAAATGTGCCGTTCTCATCCAATATCTCTAAATCATAAACTTTGTGCATGCCAACAAGCTGTGTATAATGATATTGTGCAAGCGCTCATAAATCACCTCACAGTCGCAGACTTCAGTTCTGCTGGCTTGTCATTTTTGGGGAATTTTCTCTTTTGCATGTGATCATAACCAGTTTGTCAAGTTAAATTAGTTTGTATAACATTCAAAGCAGCTTTACAGAAAATTATTATGTTAATGTGTGTATCTTTATGCCTTATAGTCACATTTAGCAGATCACATATAGTTACATGCTCCGATGTGCAAGCAGTCAAACAGTTGAAATCTGCTGTATAATATATATATATAATATATATATATATATATATATTTCCAGGTATACTGTATGCATGCAGATACATACTTATATATCCAACTTTATATAAAGAGCTGGGCAATTAAATTTTATATATATATATATATATATATATATATATATATATATATATATACTTGATGCAGCTGTACTGAATGTATGCAGATAAAGTTGGACATAAAAGGCCAATATATTCAACATTATATATGGAGCTGTGTGATAATACAGTTAACATATTCGACGACACCATAACATTAACGTCCATCTGTAACAATAACACCATAACAATAACATTGAAATATTACTGTAAATCACTTGCTTAGTTGTAATCAGAAATGACTACAGTGAATGAGCCTGATATTTCAACACAAGTGTCCTTCGCACCTTAATTCCTCTGTTTGTTCACTCTTGGAGGGAAAATGTTTTCAGCTCAAAGCCAATAAACATTCTGGTCAGCCTGAACAGTTTGTTCCAGAGATGTGCTTGTGCCTTGTGGTCTTTGTGCTACTAACCTTTTGTATTTTGAGCAAATGTTTATTGTATAATAGTATTCGTCATAACATCTCTGTGTTTGCAAACACAAACTTGTGTGAACATGTTTTTTCTTGTGTTTATTTGTCCATGTTCCCTAGAATTCAGCAGTTACATATTTTGACACAGGGTAAGCATTGGAATCATTATCCAAAATCAGGAAACTTCCTCAGCATTTTTGTCTTGATTTCCAGGACAAATATCTCAACGTTCTTAAATCAAGATACGTTTACTGAAGAAGCAAAAAGGTACAATAGTGAATTGAGTTTTTGCTTAAAACAATGGGGTCAGAAAAATAATCTTGTTTATATAGGGGTTTTTTTTCTGGCCACATTGGTAGGTATTTGTTCTTGCTTTAAGCTTAAGCTCACTTAATTTAGATCATTTCTTCCCCACAAAACAAGACTTAAGTCATGTTGCTTCTCCAGTAAATGTATTATAAAAGTATGTATTCCTGATTTATGAATTTTTGGATATTACTGGAAAATAAGACAATACTACTGAGGATGAACAGTGTACATACTCCTTGCAGAATATGAGTAAGAGAGATCATAAAAATTGCATAGTTTTTCTTTTTTTAAATTGGATGGTTAGGGTAAACTGTACTTAGTCTTCTGTGAAACATTTAAATATTTTATGTAGCTTCTGAAGGGCAGTAATTACATGAAAAAAATATGATCTTTAAACATCATAAGAAAAATGTACACAACGTCCTGTTCAAAAGTTCTTCATTTTCCTACTTAAGCATCAGTGAATGTTTTCACCTTCACCTAATAGTTCTCTATGAGTCCTTCGGTTGTCCTCAGTGTGAAAAGATGAGTCTCAAAATCTCACAGTCACTGTTGGAAAGGGTTCAAATATGCAGAAGATGCTGGAAAAGCAAAGAATGTGCAGGAGCTGGAGGATTTTTCTGAAGAACAGAGCTCAGTTTAACTGCTCAGGACAGACAAAGACTCATGAGCCATTGATAATCCAGGCAATGACACAACTTTAAATGGGTAATGAATTGAGATTGTACTATAAAAACTCAAAACTTCCTTGTTAGTCCAAAAACAGCTTAGTTTGGAAGACACAGTATGATGTAATAGTGCGACGAAAGACCGCCTCTGCAGAATCAGATCAACGCCCACTTCTACATCATTGTGTCTTTGGCCCCGCCCACTGGTGCATTAGTGAAAAGAGTGATACAGAATCACTGGACTAAAAATAACATTACCTTTCAAAGGATCCTAATGCTAGGAATGTGCTTATTTATTTTGAACGTGAATGTCTCAGTCGAGCATTATTTGTTTGTTCGGTACATTTCACTGTGGATTCTTTGGTAAATCAGTCGCAATTTTGGCGCAGGCTTTGCAAACAGTCCTTTATTGTTAGATATGGCCTGGATAACCATGTTAATCATAATGCCTGATCTGTGATCAGTGATTTATGATATGTAATGATTCATGTACAGTCAGATGTTCTTTGTCTCAAATTGCTGTTTATTCAGTAAATCAAGCTAGTGACTAAATGATCACATTGATTGAATTCTTAGTAGTTTATTAAAGTAATCTGTTATTTAAATTGTGATTAAATTATATACAGAAAGTGATCAAAGAATGCTCCCTTCAAAATCCCTGGAGCTGTCAATCACACAGTGCGAGATTATCAGTGACTCTGCCAAAACTCCAGTTATAATCAACAAATCTCTTATTTATATTATGTTTTAACTGTTATGTATGATGAACGCATTTTTGAGATTCAGAAATCACTGCAGTCACATCGCTGCAACCTTTCATACAACGGGAGTAGATCTAAATATAATGCTATGATCAACACTTTCCATGATTAGTTAATCTTGCCAGCTATAACAGTAAAACCTAGTAAAAGTTTTTGATTGAGTTCCACATGTAATACTTATTTCATATGCAAAGATGTCAGCCAATCACAGCAGTGGGTGTTTACACTGAAGTCTCACAGCAGACACGCCCCTTAAAACAGAGCGTTCAAATCAGAGGGCTAAAATCCGGGTAGAAAACGGCCCTTTATTTCTAAATTATGTCAATTTTCATGTAAAAAGCACACTAACATTACAAGTGAACCTCAGGAAACATAAAATAATGATAAAAAAAAAAGCAGTTCATAACCCCTTTAAGATTTAAGGGGTATGTAAACTTATGAGCAGAACTGCATGTTTATGTTGCTCCCTTTCTGTGTCCTTGTTCTGTTTTCTTCGACACAAACTCCCCTCCTCTCTGGCTCTTGTTTTCGGTTGCTCTCGGGTGTGTGGGGGTCCTGACGCCGTACAGGGCTGTGTTGTGTTGAGCTGTGGGATCGTCTCGCAGCCGCGGTGCTTCTTATTTACACTTTAGCCAGCACTGCTGTGAGTTTAACTGAGCAGAGAAACAGAGCAGAGCTCCAAAGGCCCTGGAGATCTCCGTCTGCGAGAACAAACAGAAATTAAAGTATCCCACGTCTCCATATCCTCTGCCTCGGTTCGTGTTGGGCGGCTGCCAGCGCGGCGAGGAAGAATAATACAGTGCAGTATTTCTTTAATTTGTAGAGTGTTAACATTTAGTGTCTCTTTTAACCGTCTCTGGCACACGATACTAGAAATAGAGGTTTTGTTTTTTCCTTCAGGGCTGTTTGAGGTTTAAAAGTTTAAACGGGACCTATTATGCCCTTTTACAAAGTCTTGATGTTGTTTTTGACTCTACTAGAACAGGTTTTCCTGCTTGAATGTTGATTATTTTCCTCATATTCTCCATTGTTGCAGCTCCTCTCTTCCCAGTCTGTCAGTAACACTCTGTTTACTTCCTGTCTCTATGAAGCCCCTCCTTCTGAAAAGCACACTGTGCTCTGATTGGTCGGGTCGACCAGTGATTGGTCATTAGGGAAATGTTCCGCCCCTTACCATAACCGCCAGTTTCAACACACTACTAACTAACTCAACCAGGCACCGCCCCTTTATTCTGCATATGAATTATTAAAATGAGGAATATTGTGACGCATTAATTCCCGGTGTGGTTAGAAATCGAGTCCCCCCTCCCAGGAATCGGGTCTCCTTTAGGACCCAGGTGGTAATGCCTGATCAAAAGTTGTGTCTTGACTAATTATAACCTATTTCACTATTGTACGATGTTTATTTCATTAAGTGCACAAACAACATGCTTGAAATATAAAAAAAATGCCTTTGTATTGCATAATATAACAAACTGGAGACAGATATTGGAAGCAAAAAACATACCTAATATAAGCTGACTAAGCTAGCAGGCTAATCAGGTAGATGTATGCTATGCTAGTACATAAGCTAACTAAAAAAACAGTAAGAACGAGAAACGCTTGATTTCACAACCTATAGCTGTCTTACACTAGTATATGAACCATGTCATTTAAAAGACATTAATGGTCATTATAACACATTTTAAACTATATAAATCATAACGTGTTTTTGCAGGAATTATATTTAGGCACTAAAAATATGTTTAAAACTCTGTTGGTCCTAAAGGACCTGATTCCTGGGGGGGACTCGGTTTCTCAACACACCGGAAGAAAACTCAAGACCCGTTTCAGGGAGTTCAGAAACACTGACACTGATATAGAGAATAACTCCCACTGGAGGGACTTTTTCATGCTCAAACAGCAACATTACACACTAAAGATAGATGAACATGGGGGAAAAAGCATAATTCTCTTTAAGTTCAGTCTGTAATTCTTAAAATGTCGCTACCATTTTTTTTACAGTCCAAATATCAAAACAGTATTTTTTTCTGAAAAAGATATCAAAATTAAGCGACTTTACACTTAAAATATGAAAAAATGGGGTAATTGGTTCTTATTTTAAGCATAAATTCACTTAATTTTGATCAGTTTTTCAATGTTTAGATATTTGTACTGGAAAACAAGACAAAAATATTGAGGAAAAAACAAATTTTTTAGCAGTGCATCTTTCTCCGGCTCATATGCGACATATGAACAATCAGTTTTAATCGATGCTTTTGGCTCAAGTGTAGATGGGTGTGTTATGCATTAACATTGAGCACATTGATTCCCAGTGAGCCAATCGCAAATGATTATGCACTCAGACGAATGCGTCAGGCACTTAATTGTTCATTGGTTGACTGTAACAAATGAAGCTTGGCTTGAGGCCACGACGAGGGTCCAGGATAAGAGCTTAAACCGCAGGGGACTGTCAGATGTTTCCTCATCTATTTTATTTATGGTTTTTATTCATTTTTCTTACCAGTGATGATTACAGATGGACGTTAATATTTAGTGCCAACTGAAATGTTTAATGATTTAACTCTTATTTAGTACATAACTATAAGGTGCGGTCACAGTAGACTTTGAATAGGCCGCTTTTCACTTGCATGAAAACAGAGATGAGATTTTGTCTTACAATACACAGTTTCACTATAAATTATAATGTAGTTCTAACTTTACTTCAAAATGTTTTTGCTAAATTTACACAGTAAAGTGACATGCATTGTCTCATTTTTTTTTCCAAATATTTTTCTTCAAATGCAAAATATTTTACACTGTAAAAATTATTTTTCAAAACAAATATTATTCGAGTACATGTAGTTAAAATTTTACGTTTACTAGCGATTTCTGAGAGAAAGATGTAAATCCAACACTCGTTTCTTTTAATGTATTATGTTACATTTATTTTTTAAATATATAAAATAAAAATATTTTTCGAAGTGGTAAGACTATAGTTTGTTTTCAGGTCTTTCTCATGTTTAATTCAATATGTTGCCATTTCTTTATAATTATTTGTGAAATTTAGCAATTTCGGCATTAACCTACATCATTTTTTTCAGTCTAGTATGTTAAATTAATTTTTGATTGCAGTATATTTACATTATTTTGAAATGCATGACTTAATGTGATCTCTTCGGCAAGCATCATCTAGCAACACATATTAAATGTTAAATGAACACAATGCGGCTTATTAGTTTCATATCAGCTGCTTCTCATTAAATAATGCTATTTCCTAAAGCTACAGATGAAACTCATCTAGAAGTTTCCCTCAGGGTCATAAAAACAATGAATTACTGAATAAACATGCTTAAAATTCCAAACTGCCACTGCTAAAATCACGGCTATGACAGGTTTAATGTGACCGCTCGTATGGATGTGCGCAACATTCCAGGAGGGCAGATGGGATTAACCGAGGTTTCATGCTGGATTTCCTTGAAAATGTAAATTCCATGAGGGAGAACGCAAACCTTAGTGAGACACAAAGGTCAGTGAATGTGTGTGCGAGTGTGTGACAGGCTGTATGTTTAAAATTCGACTTAAAGAACTCAAGTTTCTGTATCTTCTGAATATATTAAAGACACAGAGAGAGACAGAGCATGAATGCTGATATTTAAAGGTATAGTCCAAAAATGTAAATGTTATGTTTTACTCTGCCTTTGTTGTTCCAAACCATATGCGGTTATTTTTCCCATGAGACACACCAACAATATTATATGGAATTTTTTTTTGTTCCCTATTAACTTTAGTTCTGATGGGGTCTTTATTACAGAAACATCCTAACAGTTTATTAATTTCACTTAAGAAATATAACCTTTTCAAATCTTAAGTTAAGAATTAAGAAGTTTCTGTAATATATATTGAATCTCATTCGTGCTTCGGCATATTCAAATTCATGTGACTTATTTTGTTACGACGTATCAGAATCAATAGCGTTCGCCATCAGTAGCATTAAATCTGAATGCAAACGAGTTTTTGTGCTTCAGTGGAGGGTGAGATTTACATTTCATTCTGTTCCTTTCATAAATCTATCGTATGAGTCAAGTGGGAGTTTTATGGTGTTTTGACCTTTTTGGAGCTTGATAGCTGTGATTACTACAAATTGTCCTTGTATAGAAAAGAGTAGCTTAGAAACATTTTCTTAAACATTTTCCTTGGTTGCCAGGGTGTTCTGGGTGGTTGCTAGGTTATTCTGAATGGTTGCTAGAGTGTTGTATCAGATAGATACTGGAATGATGGATGGATGGGTGGGTGGATGGACAGACAGACAGACGGATGGACGGATGGATAATAAACATAGATAGATACATGGATAGATAGATGATAGACAGACAGACGGATGGATAGATACATAGATAGATAGACAGACAGACAGACGGATAGATAGATAGATGGACAGACAGACAGACAGATGGATAATAAACATAGATAGATACATGGATAGATAGATGATAGACAGACAGACAGACGGATAGATAGATAGATAGACAGACAGACAGATGGATAATAAACATAGATAGATACATGGATAGATAGATGATAGACAGACAGATGGATAGATAGATAGATAGATAGATAGATAGATAGATAGATAGATAGATAGATAGATAGATAGATAGATAGATAGATAGACAGACGGATAGATAGTCAGACAGACTGACGGATAGATAGATAGATAGATAGATAGATAGATAGATAGACAGACGGATAGATAGATGGACAGACAGACAGACAGACGGATAGATGATAGACAGACAGACAGATTGATAATAAACATAGATAGATACATGGATAGATAGATGATAGACAGACAGATGGATAGATAGATAGATAGATAGATAGATAGACAGACGGATAGATAGTCAGACAGACTGACGGATAGATAGATAGATAGATAGATAGATAGATAGATAGATAGATAGATAGACGGATAAATAGTCAGACAGACTGACGGATAGATAGATAGATAGACAGACGGATAGATAGTCAGACAGACTGACGGATAGATAGATGATAGACAGACAGACAGACGGATAGATAGACAGATAGACAGACAGACGGATGGACAGATAGACAGATAGATAGACGGATAGATAGTCAGACAGACTGACAGATAGACAGATAGACAGACAGACAGACGGCTGGACAGATAGATAGACAGATAGATAGATGGATAGATAGTCAGACAGACTGACGGATAGATAGACAGATAGATAGATAGATAGATAGATAGACAGACAGACAGACGGATCGACGGATAGATAGATAGATGGATGGATGGATGTATGATTGATAGATAGATGGACAGACAGATAGATGGACGGACGGACGGACAGACGGATGATGGATGGATGGATGGATGGATGGATGGATGGATGGATGGATGGATGGATGGATGGATGGATGGATGGATGGATGATAGATAGATAGATAGATAGATAGATAGATAGATAGATAGATAGATAGATGGAAAGACAGACTGACAGATGGATGGATGGATGGATGATAGACGGATAGACAGACAGGCGGATAAATAGATAGACAGACAGACAGACAGATGGATGATAGACTAATAGATAGATAGATCAAGTCACAGAGAACAAAACAGAATGATTGTAAGGGATGAAAATGAAGTAAAATCACATTTGTGGTGATCGAATTAGAGAGAATATGCAGAAGCCAGTTGTTCATATTCCAGTAGGGCCTGAAACATTCAGAGGCCGTGATGTATGATGGCTTCTTATATAAAATACATTTCAGTGCTTTGATTTCCCAGGGGCTGTTCCTGTGATTGAGATATTGAAATGATAGAGATGTGGTTGTCTAAACATCCCGTTTGTGGGACACGGCTGCAGTTCTTGGACCCTCACATGACTTAGTCCTTATCAAACCATATAAATGATGCACACGTCTCTGATGGAATGCCGCAGTCTTCCCGACCCGCAGTATCCATGCAGTACACCAGATAGCTGATGAAATCTGCAGAGACATGAGTTTTAGGAGCAAGACCTTTAAAGAGATGCATAATTTATGCTCGCTGTGTTTACATTTGGAATACATCTGAGTGCAACATGTATGTGTTTCTGACCTCAACAGCAGCTATACAGAGGATTGAAGTGTTCATATAGTGTTTGTCCTTATGGGATAAAGCTTATTTGAATTGAATTACTCACACTGCATGAAATGCAACAGCATTGTGTAAACTACCCTGCTGAAACGTTTCAAAGGATCAAAGAATTTGTCTCCTGTTTCTGATTTGTGTATAGGATCTATACACAAATCAGTTAAAAAAAGAGCTTGTGTACATTGCAAAACAAATCATTTAGAGAAACAAAGAAACAAAGAAAAATGCCAAATAACAGCATAATCATAAGCAATTTGTTCAATAATAGGGGTTATGAGAAGAGCTCTTGTTAAGAAAGAGCTTTTGATAAAGAAAGCTCAAAACTGAAAGTTGCTATTTTTAAAGACTTTAATGGTCATTTGGGAACTCCTATGTCAAAATCCAGCTCTCAGTCACTGATCCCAAAAAAGTGTATGTAGTAAAAGGTTTGTCATTGCAGTCAGGAGCATAAAATATTGTAGTCAATTGCTGAGAGAGAATTAATTCAACCCAAGCTGGTCTCAGCGTGCAAAACATACCTTATGTTGGTCCACCAGCACACCCGCTTCTCATGTTGAGGACCAGCAACCCATGTTGGGGACCAGCAAACCAGCAATCCATGTTGGGGACCAGCATCCCATGTTGAGGACCAGCAAACCAGCATCCCATGTTGGGGACCAGCAAACCAGCAACCCATGTTGAGGACCAGCAACCCATGTTGAGGACCAGCATCCCATGTTGGGGACCAGCAAACCAGCAATCCATGTTGAGGATCAGCATCCCATGTTGAGGACCAGCAAACCAGCATCCCATGTTGAGGATCAGCATCCCATGTTGAGGACCAGCAAACCAGCATCCCATGTTGGGGACCAGCAAACCAGCAATCCATGTTGGGGACCAGCATCCCATGTTGAGGACCAGCAAACCAGCATCCCATGTTGGGGACCAGCAAACCAGCAACCCATGTTGAGGACCAGCAAACCAGCATCCCATGTTGGGGACCAGCAAACCAGCAATCCATGTTGGGGACCAGCAAACCAGCATCCCATGTTGGGGACCAGCAAACCAGCAACCCATGTTGAGGACCAGCAAACCAGCATCCCATGTTGGGGACCAGCAAACCAGCAATCCATGTTGGGGACCAGCAAACCAGCATCCCATGTTGAGGACCAGCAATCCATGTTGGGGACCAGCAAACCAGCATCCCATGCTGAGGACCAGCAAACCAGCATCCCATGTTGGGGACCAGCAAACCAGCAATCCATGTTGAGGATCAGCATCCCATGTTGAGGACCAGCAAACCAGCATCCCATGTTGAGGACCAGCAAACCAGCATCCCATGTTGGGGACCAGCAAACCAGCAATCCATGTTGGGGACCAGCATCCCATGTTGAGGACCAGCAAACCAGCATCCCATGTTGGGGACCAGCAAACCAGCATCCCATGTTGGGGACCAGCAAACCAGCATCCCATGTTGGGGACCAGCAAACCAGCATCCCATGTTGAGGACCAGCAAACCAGCAATCCATGTTGGGGACCAGCAAACCAGCATCCCATGTTGGGGACCAGCAAACCAGCAATCCATGTTGGGGACCAGCAAACCAGCAATCCATGTTGGGGACCAGCAAACCAGCAATCCATGTTGAGGACCAGCAAACCAGCATCCCATGTTGGGGACCAGCAAACCAGCATCCCATGTTGAGGACCAGCAAACCAGCAATCCATGTTGGGGACCAGCAAACCAGCATCCCATGTTGGGGACCAGCAAACCAGCAATCCATGTTGGGGACCAGCAAACCAGCAATCCATGTTGGGGACCAGCAAACCAGCAATCCATGTTGAGGACCAGCAAACCAGCATCCCATGTTGGGGACCAGCAAACCAGCATCCCATGTTGGGGACCAGCAAACCAGCATCCCATGTTGGGGACCAGCAAACCAGCATCCCATGTTGGGGACCAGCAAACCAGCATCCCATGTTGAGGACCAGCAAACCAGCAATCCATGTTGGGGACCAGCAAACCAGCATCCCATGTTGGGGACCAGCAAACCAGCAATCCATGTTGGGGACCAGCAAACCAGCAATCCATGTTGGGGACCAGCAAACCAGCAATCCATGTTGAGGACCAGCAAACCAGCATCCCATGTTGGGGACCAGCAAACCAGCATCCCATGTTGAGGACCAGCAAACCAGCAATCCATGTTAGGGACCAGCAAACCAGCATCCCATGTTGGGGACCAGCAAACCAGCAATCCATGTTGGGGACCAGCAAACCAGCAATCCATGTTGGGGACCAGCAAACCAGCAATCCATGTTGGGGACCAGCAAACCAGCAATCCATGTTGAGGACCAGCAAACCAGCATCCCATGTTGGGGACCAGCAAACCAGCATCCCATGTTGGGGACCAGCAAACCAGCAATCCATGTTGGGACCAGCAAACCAGCATCCCATGTTGGGGACCAGCAAACCAGCATCCCATGTTGGGGACCAGCAAACCAGCATCCCATGTTGGGGACCAGCAAACCAGCATCCCATGTTGGAGACCAGCAAACCAGCATTGCCTTGTGCAAACTAAGCACACATCTTACAGTCCTGCATCCTAAAGTACATCTAACTTTAACCGCATACTTACATACAGTATACTCACGTAAAACAATATATACTATATAGCAAATCTCAACTGCTTGAATTGCTGCTAAATGTAACTATATTAATAATGATGCTTGCCTTTGCAAACACTACTAATAAGAGCTGGCAAACTGAATTACTGAAGCGTCTCCTTTGGTTGGGAACTCACTGTATGTTGCAGAATTTCAAAATGTGTTTGAAAACCGATGGGGGACTTTATATTCTCAAACCTTTTCCCTATTTATGTGAGAAAATCGATCAGGCCCGATGTGCATGAAATGAGCCAAACTTTAAGAGTACAGCTGATGCTGATCTGAGGTTCAATACAGCTTCAGGCCACAGAACAGCCTTTCTAAACATTTGTTTGTTTTCTAGGAAACTGTGTTCGTCGAAAACTCATAGTTCTTTGTAATTCTCTCCATTTAACTTCTTTCCAGTTTTGCCTTTCTTGATCTAAACTTGAGTAGCAGACCAGAACCCACAATATTACATATTTAACTATGTATAAATCAGTATGCACTATTGCCTATCTTCCTTACTAGTTAGTGCTGTTTGATAAGGTAAAGCAAAACAATCACTATTACATGATGAGGAACCAGAGCTTTATCTACTCTATCTAGCATCATGGAGGTACTGTGAGCTTCACTCTCATTTAACTGAGAAATTAATTTATTGAACAACTGCCAGGATAAGAGCACATCAGTCTCAACAGGTGCATCTCTGGATAAAGCTGTAACAAGAGTCTTTTAAAAGCCATTAGTGGCTCTGGAACATTTGGTGCATTCAGTTGCAACTGCCACACTTGCTTGATTTAAATGTTTTTAAAAGGGAAAGCAAGAGGGGTGATTTGCATTTCAGCAGAGATGTTAATGGACACTCTTAAATGATGTTTATTTTACATCGGTGTCCCTGGAGACCAGGACCTGGGGAAAAGGACTATGGGAGTCACACATCGCACATTTTACTGTTTGTTGATTAGTTAATGGAAAACTTTAGTTTCACCATTTTACTGTTTATTTGAGAGAAAGAGAGAGAGAGAGATTGTCATGGACACAATTAGTTTTTTTCTTTTTTTCTTTTTAAGGAAATGTATACTTTTATTCAGCAAAGATGCATTAAATTGATCAAAAGTGACTGCAAAGACATTTATAATGTTACAAAAGATTTCTAATCCAAATAAATGCTGTTCTTTTGAACTTTGTTCATCAAAGAATTCTGAAAAAAATGTTTTGATAATAATCAGAAATGTTTCTCGAGCAGCAAATGATCATAGAATGATTTCTGAAGGATCATGTGACACTGAAGACTGGAGTAATGATGCTGAAAATTCAGCTTTGATCACTGGATATAAATTACACTTTACTATATATTCACATAGAAAACAGTTGAATTGTAATAATATTTCACAATATTTCTGTATTTTTGATCAAACTGCAGATAAATGGAATTATTGTCTTGAAACGAGTCATCAGTAATTTGAGTCTCACTTCCTGCTCGAATTCATATGTAGGTTTGTAACTAATTTGCATAATGCCAGCCTACAGTCTTCATTGGCTGCCGGTGAACAGCGTCTCTTTGCCCCGCCCTCAATCACTGTAGTTGTATCTGAGACTGGAAGAGTTTGGTTCGTGTTGTTCATGTCGAGAAGACGCTGTTTTCTGCTGCCAAAGCAAATCCCCTTTGATGAGATTGATACGGTAAAATCGACACTATCATTACTGTTCAATTGACCATATGCACGGTTACTTCCTGGTTTTCGTTAAGCCAGCTTGAGCGTCTCCGGTGAACTGCGCTGTCATTCTGTACTCGCTGTACATCGAGAAAAAAATATCAATGGTTGGTTGACTTTTTAATGATGTATTTATATTTTAATGCCATTATCACATAGGACCATTTATTGGCTCATTTTAGCCATTTCCTGTAATAGTTTTTCACTCAGTTTCGCTTTTGAATAAATATTAAACATTATAAAGTCACTAGATTTAAAAATAAATTTTGTCAAGGTGAAGTATGAAGTACTCACAAAGTCTCAAGAAAAACAATAACTTTTCTTGTGAATGAATGACACAGAAAGCGAGCATTTCGCGTTCTCTTTATAATCACAGCAGCTGTCAGTCAGTGCAGCGCAAGATCAGTGATTTCAGCATACGTGAAAACTCACATTTTATTCACTGAATCTAACTAAAGTGCAAAATAAATCTTTGATTTATAGTGTGTTGACGCTTTTTTTTTTTTCCACAAGAAAGTGAAACATGAATTGAATTTTGCCAACGCGATCTCATTTTACGAGGTGGCTACTTCACGACCTCACTCATAGGGGCGGGGTTATGGGTTAGGTCATTCGCTCCAATTCATACAAATTTTGCAACTCATAAAATATGTACGATTTAGAAAAAAAAGTATGAATTTGTATGTTTTTTTGCTAAATCGTGAATTAGCCACCTCGTAAAATACATACTAACTGCTGTGAGATCGGGTTGATTTTGCCGACGAGGAACACTGAGGCGCGTCTTTTTTTTATGTCTTTATGTCGTCTTACATTTGAATAACTAAATTAACACTAGGCCTGACTATTTAAGTGACTATATTCTGATTATAAACTAAGTTTTACACCTTTGACACTGTTAAAGCTACCTCAGGACATGGAAGATACCGACACACCAACAAGTGATATTTCACCCGGAAGTTTTCCTGCTGGTTTACATTACTGCGGAAGCTCTTAAGAACGTTCTGTGCATATGATCAATTCATTGTGTATCAAACGCTGAGGAAGAGCTGAAGTTCAGATATGCTAATGAGCATTTGGTTTCCAACACATGCTGTAAACGGTCGACCAATCACAACAGACTGAGCCGTCCGACCAATCAGAGCAGATAGCTCTCGGAAAGGAGGGGTTTAGAGAGACCAGGAGCCTCGTTTATAAAAAGTTGCATAGAAACTGCCCAAAATTTGTGCAAATACATACACGTGCATACACCTCTCTTCCCGAAGTGAAATTTATAAAATGATCTTGAAATTGTGCGCAACTGAATGGTTTCAGATCTCCGTCTTGTAAATACCCTGACTCTCTGTCACAAGGGAAAGTAAGTCTGCTCAGACCCTGATGTGGCACTTTTCCAGATCAGATACTTTTAATAAATATGAACGTTGGCGTGGATTTTAGTGTATGCACACTCTAAGATCAAGTCTGTGGATCAACAAACTCCGGGTCACATCCGTCACACATGCATCTCCTCTGATGGGGTCACTACTGGAATGTGTATATTAAAATAGGGAGTGCAATGAACTGGTCCCACTCACTGTGGTGTATTTACATTTCCTACCCTTTGCAGCATTTTATGTCTTGTATAAGCCACTTATCTCTTTAGTCAGGATTTCTTGCAGCAGTAAGATAATTTACTTTCACATAACCTCTGTCCACCCCCTCTCTGACCCAAAGACTGCACTACTTTTTACACATTTTTAAGACTTCTATATGTAAATGAGCTCCTAGCTAACCTCTTTGTGTGTAATATGAATTATAATGTTTACAGATTAAGGGGTTTTCTGTCTGGTCCAGCCTCAAAGCTGCCTCACATTATGACAGATTCATTAATGGAACAGATTCATAACACACTGCTGCTTGAACTGTTGTTAAGATCAGGCTGAAATGGGCAGGGATCCCAATCAAAGATAAGACTGAACTTTCATTACATTTTTCTGTTATATATTGTTAGTTCAGCTGTCTACCAACCGGGTTAGCATGTTCTTTTTCTGTGCAGGAATAATAATATCTTTTGTGTGTTTTTTATGTTTTCTCACATAGTCAAAGAATTCCAGATTGATTGATTGATTAATTAATTCATGTGATTGGATGAATCTATTTCATGTAAATAAATCAATTAATGTAACTGAATGAATATATTTGCACAAATGTATTTACACAAATTTATTTAATTGACATTTATTTAATTTTTTACATTCATTTATGTAATGTATTTACTTATTAATTAATATATGAATACAATTTTATTTATTTTTTCTATTAATTTATTTACATGTAAACATATAAATATAATTGTATTTATTTATTTTTATTCCCATTAATTTATTTACATGTAAACATATAAATATAATTTTATTTATTCATTTTTATTCCCATTAATTTATTTACATGTAAATATATAAAAATAATTGTATTTATATACATTTTTGTTTATTTACATGTAAATGTATGAATGCAATTTATTTAATTATTTCATGTAAATAAATTAATTCATGTAATTGAACTAATTACACAAATTTATTTACATTAATTATTTACATGTAAATATATAGTATAAATTGATTTATATAAGTTTATTTCATGTAAATAAATGCAATTCATGAAATTTAATTTTTTACATTCATTTATTTAATGTATTTACTAGTAAATATATGAATACAATTTTATTTATTCTTATTTCTATTAATTTATTTACATGTAAACATATAAATATAATTGTATTTATTTATTTTTATTCCTATTCATTTATTTACATGTAAATATATAAATATAATTTTATTTATTAATTTTTATTTCTATTAATTTATTTACATATAAATATATAAAAATAATTATTTTTATTGACATGTAAATGTATAAATGCAATTTATTTAATTATTTCATGTAAATAAATTAATTCATGTAATTGAACTAATTACACAAATTTATTTACATGAATTTATTTAATTTATTTACATGTAAATATACAGTATAAATTGATTTATATAAATTTATTTCAAGTATATAAATTAAAATTATGTAATTTAATTTATTTTTACGTTTATTTGTTTAATGTATTTACTTAATTAATTTTATGTATTTATTTATTTAATTTATTTACATGTTTATTTAAAAATATTTATTTACTTATTTACTTTACATGTAAATATATAAATACAATTATAATTATTTATTTTTATTTCTATTATGTACATGTTAATATAAAAATACAATTGTTTATTTATTTTTATTAATTTATTTACACATAGATATATAAATAAAATTGTATTTATTTCTTTTATTTCTATTAATTTATTTACATATAAATACAATTTTATTTATTTTTATTTCTATTAATTTACTTTATATATAAATACAATGTTATTATTCATTTATTTATTTTGAGTAGATGTTTAATAAGCAGTATAATGTAAAGTCAAGTGGTCTTAAACCTCTCAGCTTCACCTTAGGTCTGTTAGTGTCCATCAAACAGCTGTTGTAAATGTTATCAAATAAATGGTAATTAAAATTAAAAATATAAATAAAGAAATTCATGTTAGATGCATGTAGATTCAGCATATTAAGTCTTAAACGTAAAGTGTAGGTTTTTTAGGCTGATTCTCTTCTTTCTTACTGCGAAGCATCTGTTGAGAGTCATTGACTTCCTGCCGCTAAAATACGATCCTGTAATCCAGCGCTGCTCTAAAGCCATTCAGAGCACAATTGACTCTTTTTAATTAAAGCTCGGGTCTTTAGAGGCCGATGAAGTGCGGTCTTTTCTCAATGCAGCCCTTAAATCTCACTGCGGGCAAATTCGTACAAATGATAAATGCAATGTCGGTAAATGCATAATTAAAACAGGGAGCGGAAGTATTAGACCCTGTTTGGAGCAGCTGACCCAATGTGTGTCCTGTCAAATCAGCTGTTTCATGGGTGGATGGAGATCAGGCAGCAGGCCATTCCCAGAGGAAAGATTCAGATAATTAATCTACAGCTGTGCTCTAATGAGACATGAGAAGATGCAAGGACAGACTCAAGCAAGAAAACATTTTGCATAATAGTGAAATTATTTGATTTCCTCTATGCATCTGATATCAGCTTCAGATTTAATATATTTACATTTACATAATATATTGCATTTGGCAAACACTTTATCCAAAGTGACTTACTATGCAATCAGGTTGTACATTTTATCTGTTCATGCATTCCCTGGGAATCAAACCCATAATATTGACAGTGCAATCTCCATGCTCTGCTGCATTATCCGATTTCTGAAGCCTTTTCACTTGGACACTCATTCTCATTTATGCCCGATTCAAGTATCAGATTGTTTCCCCTGATGAACGTGGAAGCGGCTCATATGGAGATCTCTGACTGGTGTCTCGTGAATATCTCGAGTGCAAATCTCTTCGAGAGTAATGTGAATCTTCTCTAGATCTCTCAACTTAATGATCTGAGCTGCTGTCCACATTCATGTGATAGATCTGAACACAGCTGTGATATTGATTAGATCACTTCTGACATTCTAGATAAGATGCAAAGTTTGTTTTTCATTTAATCTCACTGCTGTCGAGAAACAATTGACTGAAGAGATTCAATTTTCTTTCCTACAGAATTGTGCTTAATGCAGATTAGTAGTGCATTTTATATATATGTACCAAAATGTACCTTGAACATTTCATTCATTAATAGTTTATTCACTATAGTTTAAAAACTATATGCCAATAAAATATGACGATCTCAGAGTTAAACTGTTAAATCTTAATTACGTCAGATAATACTTAAGCAAAACATGGTCAGGTCAAAGTGTCTGAATCATTTTTGGTTACAAATTTGTATCAGTTTTACTGGTAGTGAAGAATTTTTGGGTATAATATGTCACAGTTTACTTTATTTTGCTATCCTCACTTACATAAATGAACTATAGTGTTCTGCACACACTAGTAAAAATATATAAAAAAATGTCTGAATAATTTTTGGTTTGACTGTATGTATGTATGTATTTATTTATTGAAATTAAGTTCATTTTTAATGCCATAATACTCTTTTAATTGCCATAATACTCCATTTGTTTTTTTTTCCTACAGAAAAGCAAAATAGTAGTTTATTTATTTATTTACTTATTTAGTGTCTATGTAATCTTCAATGTTTCTTATTTATGTTTTTGCATTTATTTATTTTAATTACTTTATTTATTTTTTCATATTGTTTTTTTAAGTAATTTTTTTTTGCATTTACTTTAATAAATGTATTTATTTATTCAAATTTTCTATGTAATTCTATTTCTATTTATGTAGGCTATTTATTTTTTGTTTATGTTTTTGCATTTATTTTAATTAATTTATGTATGTATTTAAATGTATGTCTTCATTTCTATTTTTGCTTGCATTTATTTATTTATTAAGTGCTCTGCAAAACAATTGACATAATACACTCTAATTTTTTATTTCCTACAGAAATGTTCTTAAAGCAAATAACAGAGCATTTTATTTATTTTATTTTTTGTGTATTACATTTTTCTTTTTATGCACTGTATGTATTTTTTATTTATGTATTTAATTTAGTAATTTGCATTTATTTAATTTTTATTTATTTATTGACATTTTTTTTTAGGTGAAACAGTTGCCATAATACTCAATTTATTGTTTCCTACAAAGTTTTGAAAAGCAAAATAGTAGTTTATTATTTTTTTTTATTTACTAATTTACATTTTCTCTGTATGTAATTTTCAATTTATGTATGATTTTTTAAAATATTTTTTTAATTTAATTTTTCTTTTTATGTACAGTTTTTTATTTATGTATTTAATTTAGGTATTTGCATTTATTTTTAATTAATTAATTAATTTATTTATTTTTTAAATGGCTTTATTTATTTATTAAAAGGCCTGTATAGGAGAAAAATTGACATTTTTCATTCCTAATGCAATTCAGTATTGCATTTCTATAGCAGATTTTCCCGCCCCCTTAAACAGCAGTACAGTACCTGAAGCGCAGAGAAGAGACGCTAGGATTAGAATACTGATGACAGTTAGTATTAGCGGGCACAGATCATGTGACCTCACCAGATCCCGCTTCACTCCTCCATATGCTGTGCGTCAGCATCTGCGCTCGGCCTGGATTAGGTATGCCTGTGCACAGCCTGTCAATTAAAATACGATTAGGAATAATGAGAAAAGGTGTCCCTGTTTTGACATGAAACGATGAGCAGGTGAAAAACGAATCGTTTAGGGAGAAATGACGGATTAATTTTGGCAGGTGCTCTTGCAATCCGGGGTTTGCATTCTACACGCACCGTATGGGATAAACTATTCTGTGTTCCTGTCTCCAGAGCACTCAAATATCAACCCGTCTCTCACGGCGATCCCTAATGAAGAACCATCACACAAACTGACATTCCAAGACTAAAGCCATTATGGAAATACAAGAGCGTCTAGAAGTGAAATGTTTTCTCAGAGTGCATGATTGCTTAAATCACTCTTTACACTGAGGTGCAATTGAGGCTCGCCTTGCTTCTTGCAGTCAATTTCTTTTTACAGAATACATGATAGAAGCTCCTTTTAAAAATAAAGGTTGTTAATTGGCATCGGTGGTTCCATGAAGAACCTTTAAAGGCGACCTATAATGCCCCTTTGACAAGATGTAATATAAGTCTCTGGTGTCCCCAGAATGTGTCTGTGAAGTTTCAGCTCAAAATACCCCACAGATCATTTATTATAGCTTGTCAAATTTGCCTCAGATTTGCCGTTTTTGTGTGTCCCTTTAAATGCAAATGAGCTGCTGCTCCCGGCCCCCTTTCCAGAAGAGGGCAGAGCTTTAACAGCTCACGCTTCGGTTGCTCAACAACAACAAAGCTGGAGAATCTCACGCAGCCAAAATGAGGATTGTCAGTAACGGTGTTCAGCCTTACATTGTTCAAACCGGAGTCGACACTGATGGAGAGACTCAGGAAGAAGTTACAACTTTTAGATGTTACTGAATGGTTAGTGGATAAATGTATGTAGTTGCTGTGGAGTTGATTCAACTCATCCACTAGCATGTGCCGTCATGTTCATCTTTTGTGCAAATCCAGCGTTGAATTGACCCTCGTTTGTGAAGCAGTCCGGCGTAAAATGACGGCATCAACAACACTCTACTACAACACCTCTTCCTCTTCTCTAAAGCAGCCCAACATGGCCACACCCCCTTTGTTGCGTGTTCTCGGGGGCGGGGTTTATGTAAATTTAGGGGTTTGTGATGTCACTAACCCAGGAAGAAGCTCGTTGTAGTCCCTACCAGCCGTTTGTTGTAGTCCTTAAAAAGTGATTTCTGTAAAAGAAAATATCTCCCTTTGCATTGAACTTTGAGCGTCGTAACTTTGCAGATCTTGTTTATGATCAAGCAGCAACATTACACACTAACTAAAGTTAAAAAAGTGAAATCATAATCAACCACCCCTTTAACATCCATGGAAACTTTGCATTCCATAAAAGGTTCCTTATAGGTGAAAAAGGTTAATCAGATTATTAAAATGTTCTTCACTCTAAGAAATAAATGGTCACTCAAAGGTTCTTTGGGGAACAAAAAAGATTCTTCTATGGCATCACTGCAATAAAAAAATGGAAACTTTATTTTTAAAAATGAAATTTCTGTCATTAATTACTCACCCTCATGTCGTTCCACATCATAAAACCTTCATTCATCTTCAGAACACAAATTAAGATATTTTTGATGAAATCCGAGAGCTTTTTTTTATCCCTCATAGAAATCAACGTAATTACCACATTCAAGATCCAGGAAAGTAGTAAAAGCATTGTTAAAATAGTTAATGTGACTACAGTGTTTTAACCTTAATGTTATGAATACTTTTCATATGCAAAAATGAAACAAAAATATCAACTTTATTCAACAATTTCAGTCTCCTACGCAGTTCATGTAGTAAACACACTTCAGCGCTTCCTTGTTCTACGTCAGAACGGCGGCACAGTATTGGCCGACTCCAATGACGCATACATCACACGTCGTCGTGCGGCGGCCAATAATGAGTTGGCAACCTTAATAACATTAAGGTTGAACCACTGTAGTCACATGGACTATTTTAACAATGTCTTTACTACCTTTCTGGGAAATTTCTTGAAATTTGCAACAATGTTTCTATGGGGAATCAGAAACCTCTTGGATTTCATCAAAAATATCTCAATTTGTGTTCCGAAGATGAACGAATTTCTTTAGTATGGTTCACTTTTTACGTGTACGCAAGGGTCAGCGTACAGTGTGCGTGATGCGAATTTCATCATCAGAAGAGTACGCGGACTGCCAGATTTTTGTGACCGTGCGTACATGTACACGAAGGTTGCACATGCGCATTTACTTTTCTTTTTGCAGTTATTAGTTTATCCACAAGGTGGCAACAGTGTCCTGGGGGCGTCGATTCACAAAGTAGTCAAAGAAAAACTGCATAAACAGACCGGAACACATGCAAGCTACAGTGACGATGGAGGCCTACGTAGATGACAGATTGTGCAAAGAGGTTAGAAAGTACCCTCATTTGTACAACTCTAGCATGAAAGAATACAAATATATTTACATGGGTTGTAACTCGTGGCGTGAGATTGCTCAAACTGTGCATGTGCCGAACGCCCGTGTACGTGTATGAGTCAAATGAGGTATAATTTCCAAGGCTGTGCGTTCATACGTGTAAAAAGAAACAAAGTATACTTTGGGCTTCACGGGTGAGTAATTAATGACATAAATTTAATTTTTAGGTGAACTAACTCTGTAATTAACATTAGTTAATGATAACATTATATATAATCTGTGTATATAATAATAATAATTAAACAGCTCATTAATGTTAATTATTTAATATATCCATAAACCACAATCATAAACACCTGAGCAATTTCATTTGGAAAAAATATGAAGTTAAGTTTTATTTTACTATATTTTATTTTATTATATTTTATGTATTTACAAAATATTTTATTTTTTCTTCATCATTAGAAACTATACATAATTTCCTTCATTATAGAAAAAAAAATGGAAAAGGGAAATAATATGAAGTTAAGTTAAATGAGTTTTCTTTCATGTTACGTTTTGTTTTATTATTTTATTTTTTATTATTTATTCACAAAATTCTTCATAATTAGAAACTATATATCATTTACTAAAAAATTAAATAAAATAACATTTTCATAAAACTCTGAACAAGTCATTATTATTCACCACTCCTCCATCAGGGCTGCTGGGAAATGAAATGTTGTTCCACCTCGCATTTCCCTGAACTTTGCCTGGCCTCAGTAACTTTTCAATGCATCATTCTTTGGGGAAAATCCTTGATCATTCTCTTTGCCAACACTTCTGATTTTTCAAATAAATTTGGCCCTGACTCCAAGTTTACTGCATATGGATGCAATGTTTTTAGTGCAAACTTTTATTGATTATAGGGATGCTGACAGCTTTCCTCACTCTCCTGTATTACCAACACAGACATATAAAGTAAGTCTGTTGCAGACCGTTACTTACCTTTAGGGGTTTGCTGAAATCCCTAACACAAAGTATGAACATTTGTAATGCTAATGATGCTTGCTTTAGCACTGCAATGCAGTAAACGCTCTTATCTTCTGCCAGATGAGCTCTATGTATGGTCACAGAACACAGTGTCTACCTTCTTCAAAAGAGTACAGGCAAGATCTGAACGTTGTCTATGATATAACTCCAAGTGTAGTTGACCATATGAGTCAAAAATGCTGTCTTTAATCAGTTTGTTTGGGAACAGCAGAACATGTTGATAGGATGCAGGTTCCATCAAAGTGTTTTCCATGATGCCACTTGCTGGGAAGGCCAAAAAATCCTAAACTCGTCTAGCGACTATATGCCGCTCAATCCCAGAACAGGGGGAATAAGAAAGCTCTGTCCTTTGGCTCGTGTTGAAGTGTCTGGTTTGGAAAGCGAATGAATGAAAGGCTGCTGGTTTTCTGCCGTATTTAGAGTTTAAGCAGTAAGCATCTATTTCGACATCTGGAGCTCATTTGGTTCTTTAAAATAGTTCACAAAATCTTGTTGTTTATCAGACTGAAGACAGCTCAGAGAACACTGGTACATAGTGATCTATTTTGGTTTATTTTCATGAATGCAAAAAAGATAAATAAGGATAATGAAATTGCTGAAGGCACAGAATTCTTCACATCTCGTGTGACGCATTAAATTGATCAAAAGTGACAGTAAAGACATTTATAATGTTACAATAGGTTCTATTTTTAAATAAATGCTGTTGTTTTAAACTTCCTATTCATTAAAGAATCTTGAACTATAAAATGTATCAGTTTCTACAGAAATATGAAGCAGCACAACTGTTTTCTACATTGATAATAATCAGAAATGTTTCTTGAGCAGCAAATCATCATATTAGAATGATTTCTGAAGGATCATGTGACACTGAAGACTGGAGTAATGATGCTGAAAATTCAGCTTTGATCACTGGATATAAATTAAATTCTACTATATATTCACATAGAAAACAGCTATTTTAAATTCTAATAATATTTCACAATTTTTACTGTATTTTTGATCACATAAATGCAGCCTTGGTGAGCAGAAGAGACTTCTTTAAAAAACATTTAAAACATCTTACTGACCCCAACTTTTGGCTGATAATGTACATAAACATTGTCAGATGGTCGGCCGTTGGTTTACAAACCAGTTTATTCCAGCAAAATGGGTTTAAAGGGGTCCTTGATTATGATTTCACTTTTTTAACTTTAGTTAGTGTGTAATGTGAGCATAAACAAGATCTGCAAAGTTACGACGCTCAAAGTTCAATGCAAAGGGAGATATTTTCTTTTACAGAAATCGCTTTTTAATGACTACAACAAACGGCTGGTAGGGACTACAACGAGCTTTGAAAACCCCTAAATTTACATAAACCCCGCCCCCGAGAACACACAACAAAGGGGGTGTGGCCATGTTGGGCTGCTTTAGAGAAGAGGAAGAGTTGTTGTAGTAGAGTGTTGTTGATGCCGTCATTTTACGCCGGACTGCTTCACAAACGAGGGTCAATTCAACGCTGGATTTGCACAAAAGATGAACATGACGGCACATGCTAGTGGATGAGTTGAATCAACTCCACAGCAACTACATACATTTATCCACTAACCATACAGAAACATCTAAAAGTTGTAACTTCTTCCTGAGTCTCTCCATCAGTGTCCGAACAATGTAAGGCTGAACACGTTACTGACAATCCTCATTTTGGCTGCGTGAGATTCTCCAGCTTTGTTGTTGTTGAGCAACCGAAGCGTGAGCTGTTAAAGCTCCGCCCTCTTCTGGAAAGGGGGCCGGGAGCAGCAGCTCATTTGCATTTAAAGGGACACACACAAAAACGGCGTGTTTTTGCTCACACCCAAATAGGGACAAATTTGACAAGCTATAATAAATGATCTGTGGGGTATTTTGAGCTGAAACTTCACAGACACATTTATAACAAATTGCCTTTTTTCTTTAAAGATGGTTTGAAGAGTGGATTTTCAATTTAATGTGTTGTATGTACACTGTTACAGAGAGTATCAAAAGACACATTTAGAAACTAACTTCAATTTTCGGCCTTCTCAGAAAAAAGAAGCATAAAATAAAGCTGGAAGGAAATGATTCCTGTAATGGAAAAAGTGCGGGTAGATTTATATTTGCTGCATTCTCCTAAAAAACAGCAGACAGCTGCAGTGAAACTGCAGGTAAATTCCAGCTGTATGTCTTTTGAACTGTCAACGCCAGCCACTGCCGGTACCGGAGCAATATATAATTCATATTTCTGCCAGGCTTATGGGTTTAATGTATTCTGAATCTGACCGCCCGGAATCTTCCACGCGGCCGAAGCGGGGCACATGACATTGGGTCGAACCGTTCTGACAGCGTTGTGCCAAACTGTTATCGCGAACAAAGAATGCTGCTTAAATCTTGCATAATTCATGTCCGCCGGGTCCGCCGTCGTAATGAATTCTGCCTTTAAGCCCAAGAGTAAAAGTTAATTTTACAACAGCTGTCTGGCACTCTGGAGGAAAAGAATGAGATGAATGTGCTGAATGATGTCGCTTGTTTGAAAGTTAATGTGGTTGCTTGTGATTTCCTTGGATAATTCTCAATACTCAGAAGAACTTTGGACTTTGGGAAGGTCAGTCAAGTCTCATTAATAGTAAATATAACTTGTCAATGTCAATGAGCATCAAATTAATTATTTATGTGTTTTACTTATTTATTTGTTGTTAAAAACACTTTTTTTTGCTTCCCAATGTATTACAAACTGGAATACTGTTGTAGAATTTAGTACATACTTTACCTTTGGTTAGTGATATTTACAATTGCTCACGCTTGAAGCCCTTACCCAGTGTTAAATGTCGAGTAACTTTGACTTCACTAAGTATCTTTTCATTGGTGAAATATAAAACATTTGAAACAAATCCATATCATTCAAAAGCTTGAAAGAGTCTCTTCTGCTCACCAAGGCTGCATTTATGTGATCAAAAATTCAGTAAAAACAGTGAAATCTTATCACAATTTAAAACAGCTGATTTCTATGTGAATATATAGTAAAGTGTAATTTATTCCTGAATTTTCAGCATCATTACTCCAGTCTTCAGTGTCACATGATCCTTCAGAAATCATTCTAATATGATGATTTGCTGCTCAGGAAACATTTTTTGATTATTATCAATGTTGAAAACAGTTGTGCTGCTTCATATCTTTGTGGAAACTGTGATACATTTTTTTTCAGGATTATATGATGAATAGAAAGTTCAAAAGAACAGCTTTTATTTTAAATAAAAATATTTTGTAACATTATTAACATTTTTACTGTCACTTTTGATCAATTTAATGCATCTTTGCTGAATGAAAGTGCTCATTTCTTTAAAGGGAGGGTATCACACACAGTTTCTGCCAATCTCATGTTAATCTTGAGTACATATAGAATAGTATAGCATCCTTCATATCGCCTGAAGGATGCTATTCATATCAGAACTAAATAGTCTTTAGTTTTATCATATTTATAAAAGATACATATGCTGTACCGAGTCTTTCCAAAAACAGCTGAGCGCCTGGAGGCGTGTCGTGCGAGCGGAGAAAAAAAAAAAAATCTTACTGACCCCAAACTTTTGAACGGTGGCATAAATCTGAATTTTGAGATAATAAATAGTGAGTGTGTGCGCGAGTATGTTTGAGTGAGTGTGATTGAGTGAATTAATGTGTGTGCATGAGTCAGTGTGTGTGTGTGTGAGAGTGAGTGAGTGTGTCTGTGTTTGTGTGTGTGTGTGTGCGTGAGTATGTTTGAGTGAGTGTGATTGAGTGAATTAATGTGTGTGCATGAGTCAGTGTGTGTGTGAGAGTGAGTGAGTGTGTCTGTGTTTGTGTGTGTGCGTGAGTATGTTTGAGTGAGTGTGATTGAGTGAATTAATATATGTGCATGAGTGAGTGTGTGTGTGAGAGAGTGAGTGTGTCTGTGGGTGTGCATGAGTGAGTGAGTGTGTGTGTGTGTGTGTGTGTGTGTGTGTGAGAGAGAGAGTGTGTGAGAGTGAGTGTGTCTGTGTGTGCATGAGTGTGTTTTTGTGTGTGTATGTTTGAGTGTGTGTGAGTGAGTGAATTAATGTGCGTGAGAGAGTGAGTGTGTCTGTGGGTGTGCATGAGTGAGTGTGTGTGTGTGAGAGTGAGTGTGTCTGTGTGTGCATGAGTGTGTTTTTTTTGTGTGTGTATGTTTGAGTGTGTGTGAGTGAGTGAATTAATGTGCGTGCGTGAGTGTGTGTGTCTGTGTGAATGTGACTGAGTGAGTGTGCGTGAGTGTGATTTTTTTGTGTGTGTATGTTTGAGTGTGTGTGAGTGAGTGAATTAATGTGTGTGAGTGAGTGTGTGTTAAGTGAGAGTGTGTGTGCGTTTTTGTGACATAAAGACACAAATTTGTATAATGACAGGTATGACAGGTATTACAAGGAGAGAGTGACTTAGAGTGTGTGTGTGTGTGTGTGTGTGTGTGTGAGAGAGAGTGTGTGTGTGAGTGAGTGTGTGTGTTTTTGTGTGTGTGTATGTTTGAGTGAATTAATGTGTGTGCATGAGTCAGTGTGTGTGTGAGAGTGAGTGAGTGTGTCTGTGTTTGTGTGTGTGAGTGTGTGTGTGTGTTTTTGTGTGTGTGTATGTTTGAGTGAATTAATGTGTGTGCGTGTGAGAGAGTGTGTCTGTGTGTGCATGTGTGTTTTTGTGTGTGTGTATGAGTGAATTAATGTGTGTGTGTGAGAGTGAGTGTGTGTGTCTGTGTGTGTGCATGAGTGGGTGTGTTTTTGTGTGTGTGTGTGAGTGAATTAATGTGTGTGTGTGAGAGTGAGTGTGTGTGTCTGTGTGTGTGCATGAGTGTGTTTTTGTGTGTGTGTGAGTGAATTAATGTGTATGTGTGTGTGTGTGTGTGTGTGTCTGTGTGAATGTGACTGAGTGTGCATGAGTGTGATTCAATTTATGTGTGTGTGTATGTTTGAGTGTGTGAGTGAGTGAGTGAGTGAGTGAGTGTGTGTGTGTGTCTGTGTGAATGTGACTGAGTGAGTGTGCGTGAGTGTGATTCAATGTGTGTGTGAGTGAATTAATGTGTGTGTGTGTGTCACCAGGAGTTAAATTGGGCCTGATCCGATCCTCTCTCTCAGATGTGTTTCGGCCCACATTCCGTTCCAGTGAAAACATAAAATAAAATGCAACCAAAATCCTCCCACGTTTGTAATATACAGTCAGTCACTGATGTGCTTATGATTACATATGATTTCAGTATAGGAGGTTGTACAGATCATGTCATATCTTGTTCTATATAAATATTAGATGATGAAAAATGAAAATGAGAATACTAAAACAAGATGAAACAGTACAATTAACTGGAAATAAAAAGTGAAATCTTAAAAATTAAATAATAAACCTAAATATAGATAAATGAAACCTAAATATATTTAAAATAAACAAATATTACACAATTACTAAAACATTTTACATACAAATAAAAGCTATAACAGAATATGAATAACACTAATATAACACTGGTATACGGTCAGTTTCAGAGTGTATTTTTAGCAGATTAAGCATGTAGTTTCACATGGCTGG
Source organism: Elopichthys bambusa (assembly GCA_037101425.1). Lineage (NCBI taxonomy): Eukaryota > Metazoa > Chordata > Actinopteri > Cypriniformes > Xenocyprididae > Elopichthys > Elopichthys bambusa. The sequence goes on along the minus strand of CM074447.1, from coordinate 1,624,185 downwards.
CCTTTGCAAGGCTGCTGTGATATATTCTACATTGTGTAGAATTACTTCATGTTGCAGGCTCTCTGGGAGCCTATAGTATGGTCTACCTGTTAGGTTGAGTCCAGTAGTCCCCTCGTCTAGAGGGTTGTTCTGCATAGTACTTAGCTCCCCAAGTCTGGTCAGTGGTTGAAGGCCTCTCTCCCTGTTGAGGATCAGCCCCTAGACTAGTAAATGCACACCCCCTTTAGTGTGCACAGCCTCCTCAGTGCAAATAATCAAGCGCTGAGTAGATGCTAGGATTGAGCAGAGTTTTACTCCCCTCACTGGTAAGGGTAAAAAGCGCTAAGCTGAGTCCTGCTCTCCAGGATGCCCAACAGTTGGTTACTGCCTCTTTGCAGTCCCTCTTACTGGATATCTTCTCTGAAGACTCTGTGATCAGACAGGTTGTTGGCCAAGACTAGGTCTCTGTTAGACCAGGTCGGCCTCCCTGGTGGCAATCAGGGTCGAGTACGTTCCTCTGACAAGTGACTGGCTAGGGTTCCCTCGGGACCCCTGGCTACATTCCCTTAAAGGTACCCTATTTTCTTTGGAAAAAGAAGCTTGGTTCCAGAAGCCTTTGAGTGGCCTTGGAAGGCCTCTTTCAGGGTTATAGCTTGGGCTGTTGGGAATGCTGTCACTGACATCCTATGTATGACCCGTAGGGGGAGTGGTTCTGGCGTTTCAGTTTAAACTGCTAGTTTTGACGTTTTTCTAGCCATTTTTTGGCATGCACTCCCCTCAAGCATGGCAGCGCGGGTATATCGTTCCCCAAAGCGTGTCAAACGCAGTGTTGAGTTCCCTTTCGAAAGGGAACGTCTCAGGTTACGTATGTAACCATGGTTCCCTGAGAACAGGGAACGAGACACTGCGTTACCTGCCATGCATTGGGGCTGCCTGCTGAACAGTCCCTACAGACGATAAGGTACCGACTGCTTCTCCAGGCACTCCTTATATACTTCCGGGTCGCGCTATGACGACGTCATAGGCTGTCGCCGGCGAATAGGATTGTCGTGAGTTGATAATTGTTTTCAGGCACCGGTTCACGAGGAGGCGTTCCCCAAAGCGTGTCTCGTTCCCTGTTCTCAGGTAATCCATGGTTACATACGTAACCTGAGACGTTTTACTTCAGGACTCTTTCTCTCTTATTCTGTGTATTGTCATCTGTCTAATCACAAATCATCTGACAGCGAAAGTGTTTCTGTTTAATTAGACTGATAATTCAGGTCCTGTGTGTCCTACTGTAAATGACATCGACAAACACAATTTTAAATGTAAATGTTTAAGAACATCCTAGTCTACAAAACAGCTTTTAAGAGATGTGCTGCAAAACAAGAACATTGTGATCTCAACTTACACTTTCATCTTACATGCTGTAGAAACTTTTTTCTCGTCGAAGCAGAGACCAGGAGACGCTGGGATATCTTTCAAGCAGAAGTTACTCTTTATTGAGAAACACGCTGTGCGTCACTGTAGTCATCCAAGTCCATCTAAGGCAGTGTACAGTGTAGTTTATATATATATATATATATATATATATATACGTTCAGTGGGCAGTCCTTAAAGGTGTTGCCCTTACACACAGCCTTAGAAGTGACCACTAAAACAAAAGCATCTAAAGACAAAACAGGCAATTACCCCCGACTGTGTAGATAATAGTACCCCAAGTGGTATAAACAGTAGCTGGTTCAAATGCATAGGTGCTAATCCAATCAGTCTGACAGTATCGCCCATACCTTCACATTATCATAGAGACAAAGGTACAGTTGTGTCTTGAGCTTGTCATGCCAAATGGTCAGGAAGTGCATAAAGACAAAAGGTTAATGTCTCAGACACCTGGGCTGCCTGTCATTATCTTTACCTCAAAATGTAAAACACAATGTACTTCACCTTAGTATTTCATGTGATGTTATATCAGGACGTAGGATCAGCAGATCTTAAACAGATTCTTAAATTTGTAATCCCACAATGTACAGTCAAAAGTCTGAGACTAAGGAATATTTATATTTATGTACTATTATAGTATTTATATATTTATAGTTAGTTTATAATTAATATATGTGGTTGCACTTTATTTTAAGGTGACAGTAAGTACGGAGTAATATTAACTTATTAGAGTTATGGTTAGGGTTAGTTACTTGCAATAATGCACAATTTACTGTTATTATTAGAGTAAGTACATGTAATAACGTGTAACTATGTCACCTTAAAATAAAGTGATCCCATATGTTTTTATATTTTCAATTGTCATTAAGTTTCAGTAATTTTGTTATTTTTATTAGTTCATTGTTTTTTTAATATTTCTCTTTAACTTTTAGTTTTGTTTAAATAATATTAGTACTTCAACTTTTTTTAGTTGCAGTGTTATTTTAGTATGGTTGAGATACTATTATAGCCTAGTTTTTATTAATATTTTTATTTATTTTTTTATTTCCCCATTTCATTTTAATTTTAGTTAGTTTTAGTAATTTTTCGTAATTTTTATAATTAAAAAAAAAAGTCTATATAGTTTTTATTATTTTTTTATTTCAGTTTTAGTTATTTTAGTACATCGAGATAAACTAAATGAAAATGAGAAATGGCACCTTTTTTTGTATATTTGTATATATTTTATTTAGGTTAGTGTTCATTTTATTTTATATAGCGAAAATATTTTTATGGTTTTAGATTTAGTTGACTATATTAGCCCTGTTAACTAAATCTAAAACCATAAAAACATTTTCATTACATAAAATAAAATGAATGCTAACCTACATAAAATATACTAAAACTTAAATACATTTTTCTTTTAAATGTTGCAACTAAACTATATTAACCCTGTTAAGTTGCCAATGCATCATTTTATTATATATATATATATATATTTAAGTTTTTCAGCTGATATTTATATTTTACTTCAGCTTTATGTCAATAAAGAAAACGTCTTAACACGGTTTAACCTTTAGTTACCAATAACAAAACTGATTTATATGATCAGCAAATCAATTTGAGTGAAAACTAATTAAACTGAAAATGAATCTGGGATTGAGAATCTATTTTGCTGTACTGACCGCATCCCTGAGCAAAACCTGGTCATAACTTTTGTTTCAAAATTTCCGAAACTTATTTATTTATTTCCAGGTCTACAAGGAGGAACATTCTCATATTTTCAGTGCAGTCTCAGACTTTGTATCCCCACCCCTCCAGTCATATTTCACCCTCTGACACAACATTACATAATCAAACAGTGAAAGTCAACATTGAATTTACCCTCCATCGCTCACAGTGGAAAGCAAGAGCCGTGTAACCCGATACAGTGCCGTCTGAGAGCGTTCTCTCTCTTCTCGTGCCTCCGCAGTGTGAAATCATCCTGCATTACATATGTAGGACCTCCGTCTCCTGAGGAACATCCATCACTGTATACAGCCACTCTCTCGCTGAAGATGGAGCACTTCATTTTCCTCTAGGGAAAAGTGAACTTACTTGATCCTGTTTACTAATTAAACTGACTTATGTTTTGAGCTTGGCAATATATTTTAAGTTGGTATATATGTGGACTAAAAGGAGATTAATAGCTATTTTTCGTTGTGGTGGTTTTTTGATAAAATACTTATAAACAGCTCATACGTTCACTTTACAAAACACCTCTTCACATCTCATAATGAAGTGTCAAGCCTATTGAATAATTAATAAGTTGTTGTGAACTACTTAAAGAGGACCTGTTATGCTTTTTTACATCTTTCTTTAGTGTGTAATGTTGCTGTTTGAGCATGAAAAAGTCCCTCCAGAGATTTCCTCCAGCAATGAACGTCACAATATTCCTCATTTAAATAATTCATACACAGAATAAATTAGTAGTAAATAGTTAGTAGTGTGTTGAAACTGGAGGTTATGGTAAGGGGCGGGACATTTCCCAGATGACCAATCACAACACACTGCTCCAGCCGACCAATTAGAGCACAGTGTGCTTTTCAGAAGGAGGGGCTTCATAGAGACAGGAACTAAACAGAGCGTTACTGACAGACTGGGAAGAGAGGAGCTGCAACAATGGAGAATATGAGGAAAATAATCTTCATTCAAGCAGGAAAACCTGTTCTAGTAGAGTCAAAAACAATATGGCCTCTTTAAAAAGTAACTCTGCAATAACAGTTTAGTATTTAACGGTTTATTTAAAAACTCTTTTGTGTCTATCCAGCATTAAAGGTGGTCAGACAGAAAATATATCTGCTGCAAAAATAGCAACTGGGAGACGAATACATTTTTGGATTTGTTTCAAGCCTAGTGAGATGCTAACGTGGGCAGCATTTTAAGGCATTATGGGCACTTGTTTCAAAAGGTAGGCAGCATGATTATGTTTGCTTCTAACATCTTTTATAAGCCAGCATCACAAGTATCTTACATGTACCTAGCAGACAATCCCTGAATGCAGTGCAACAGATGTTTATTATAAATATAATTAAGTATGAGTTGTTAAGTATAAGTACTGATAGAACAGTCGATTGTAACTAGACTTAAACTATTTGAACAATGTGTGTGTGCTACAGGTATGTATTATTTATGGCTATTGTGGTGTGAGTTTAGTGAATGATAACTTTGTTTAAATAAATTGTGTGTGAAATCTCTTGTGATTGTAGTTATTTCCTATGTAGAGCTTTTCAAATCAGTCCATTTGAGTTATTATGCTATCTTAGAAGGCAGAGCACTAGGTTTTGAAGCGGAGTTATTATCTCTCCCAAAGTCATAATGAACTGTCAAGCCAATAATTGTAAATAAGAATTTTAACACGTTTACCTTGAAAGTGCAGTAGGTGATCTGGGAAATGCTAACGTTAGCCTGCTAGCATTGAAAGCATACGATCCTGTCCTAAGCCACGCCTCCTCCGCGCGCGCGCGCACACAGCTGCTCTCGGCAAAGTGTCACAAGATGTCTCCTTGTGACACTACCTCATGTCTCAAAGCACATAACATTACAATAATGATGAACGTAAACAAGCTGGATAGCTTGTACCTGACTGCTTTAGATTCATTTCGGTTGTGATACTGTTGACATAAAAACGCATAATTTCGAGTCTGAGGACGTGAACAGCTCCGGTAAGAACGTCACGGGGTTTTCCATCTCATAATTACGTAGTTATGGCGGGAACGCAGCATAAGCTTGTTGTTTTGATTCGGTAGGAACTGTAAAAGGTGGCTGCTGTTTGTTTGCGATGCTCCGTGACTGATGTCTGTCTGTACAAACCAAACTCTGCATAGCATGAAACGCGCTGATGACGTATGATGTCTGCGCGAACAGGGTGCGCGAGGGAATGTAAATATACGTTGACAGGCAGGTAGGACATCTTATTATTTCATTCGAATATAATAATTGGATTAACATTTTATGGTCCTGCGCCTTCCACAGACTATATATATTTATTTAAAAAAAAAAAAACATTTAGACCGTTTAACATAGTGATTGCTATCAGGATATGAGGAGACTTTCAGAGTTTCTGTAGAGAATTGCACTACTGTAGAACCTTTTAGTGGTTCCCATAATTTTATGGATTTAGTTTTAATTAATTAATTTTGTTTAAAGTCGCTGTCAATTTTAATTTTATGAATTAAGAGTCTCGTAAACATACTTTATGATTAGAAAAAAAAAAAAAAAAATGAAATGGCCTGTTAAACATGAAAGTATTATGCAACAGAACCCCATTGAACCTTTCTTCCTACGGGTGTAATAAATTATACATGACTGTAAGTAACTGCAGTGACCTTTGCAGCTTTTAATTGTTCATTTAAAGTCAACAACCTGTCGCAAAACAAGAACATTATGAACCCAATTTACACTTTAGGAAAGAAAAAATTATGATTGAAAACTTTAGCATGTACATTCACAGGCGTCTTGCATATATAGTGGTGCCACAAGTCTGAGACTGCTTATTTGTATTTATATACTCTTATAGTAGCCTACTTATTAATATTTCCAGTTGTCAGAAGCCAGCCAATCCACTTCAATTAAGATGGATGAATTCTACGGGAAAGCTGCTCTCTCCAGGTGAAATGTGTCACATTATGGATCGCAAATGGGTTTTCATGTTGATTTTAATGATTTTCTGGGACTGGTGATTCCTTTTATGTGTAACTAGACAAGAAAACTAAATCTGGATTGCATTTAGCATGATTAAAGTCTGCCACATGAAATGTTGAAATAACAAACAAATACCTTACAAAATACCTACATTTGTGTGTTGTTTGAGTGCGTGATGAATTTCCCGACTGAGATTGTGAACTTTTACCGTTAATCCCTTAGTGATCCTTTATTTGGCCTCCGGAGTGATTAATTCTCTCCTGGGTTACGGCCAGACTTCCCATCTAGATGCAAGTGAGGTGAATTGAGGCTAAAATACCAATGCGATCAATCAGGCCTCGGTGCAAAGCAAACACACTGGCGGGTTTAAGTGATGGGGTCGGCACAGAGAAGATGTTAATAAAGACGGTGAAAGCGAGATCGAGAGAGCGGCTGGATGCGAGAGATTTTCTGTCAAGAGCTGCATGAGTAAGATTTATCTATCTTTAGACTTAATAAGCTGGTGTTTCTGTTGAGTATGCAGGTATCTGTTGCTTTAACCGCCATAATTACTTGTTATTTGGAAATTTGTCTTTTATTTTAAGGCAAGACACTGCAAGCAAAACCATTTTTTTTATTTTGCGTCCATAACTTGTCTTGTTTCAGACTAATAAAAAGTAAAAACATTCAAAATACACATTTAAGTTATTTACTTCATCTGTTTGCATCTTTTTTTCTCAGAGTTAGAAATCTCCACTTCAGTAGCACTTACACACACCAAACTTGTGTTCCTAAATATATATCATTCACCTGATTTATGTGACACTTTATTCCTGAAAACATGGTGATATTATTTTAAAGCTTTTGACAGCTTTTTTCTGATATATGGAGTGATGAAAAAAGAATTCCACTGTAAAAACCTTTAACCGTAATATGTAAACAAAATTTTTTGAACCTGGCTTAATCCAATGTTTAGATTTCTGTTCTGGAAAAATATGCAAACAAATACATTTTAATTAGATAATACCTCAAGCAACATTTCATAAACCTTGTAATACAAAATTTCTATGTCTTCATGTACTGCAATTAACTGGAAATATGGTGATATATATTAGTTACCCTATTTTAGCTTATTCACCTGTGCTGTTTTGCCTTAAAGGGTACATATCATGAAAATCTGACTTTTTCCATGTTTAACTGCTATAATCGGGTCCCGGTGCATCTCCCAACCTAGAAAACATGAAAAAGGACAACTCAGTAACTTTATTTTGGCTCCCCTAGTGACATAAGAAGGGAATCTTATAATATTACCGCCCCTTAATCTGCACGTTTCCACCAACGGTGCCGCCATTTTGTTTTCACAAGCGACAACGGTGTACCAGTTTCCACTTTAGAGTAGAAGAACAGTTGTTGTAGTAGAGTGTTGTTGCCAATGCTGTTATTTTACGCCGGACTGCTTCACAAACGAGGGTCAATTCAACGCTGGATTTGTACAAAAGATTAACATGACGGCACATGCTAGTGGATGAGTTGAATCAACTCCACAGCAACTACATAAATGTATCCACTAACCATTCAGAAACGTCTAAAAGTTGTAACTTCTTCCTGAGTCTCTCCATCAGTGTCGACTCCGGTTTGAACAATGTAAGGCTGAACACCGTTACTGACAATCCTCATTTTGGCTGCGTGAGATTCTCCAGCTTTGTTGTTGTTGAGCAACCGAAGCGTGAGCTGTTAAAGCTCCACCCCCTTCTGGAAAGGGGGCAGGGAGCAGCAGCTCATTTGCATTTAAAGGGACACACACAAAAATGGTGTGTTTTTGCTCACACCCAAATAGGGGCAAATTTGACAAGCTATAATAAATGATCTGTGGGGTATTTTGAGCTGAAACTTCACAGACACATTCTGGGGACACCAGAGACTTATATTACATCCTGTGAAAAGGGGCATTATAGGTCCCCTTTAAGTGCATCTTCAGGCTCCTAAAATGGGACATATCATGGAAAAATTAATTTTCCTTGCTCTTTTGAAATAAGAATTCAAAGTACAATAGTAGACGTACTTTAATGCTGTGGCTTTGAACTGGTTTGCCCTCAAGATCATGATTTTGGGAACCCGTAAACCATATTTAATGTGCTTTTATTTTGAGTATTTGTATATTTTTTTGAGAATGAGGATGTTGGTAACTGGCTAATTTATCATTTAATCATGGTGCAAGAAGTCTTTACTAACATTATAAGTCCAAAAATAAATTCTTGAACTTTTTAAACCGAGACGCGTGAGATTAAAGAGCTTGTGTGACCTTTCTGTTCTCAGATGGGCTTCCTCCATCAGAAGACGAGCAGTTCGGTTTGAGTACGTCTTCATAATTCTCTGATCCAGCCTGAATCCCTCTGAAAGTTTGAATAAATCCCTTTTACATAAGCCTGCCCTTCCACTGAGTCAAACTCTCAGACCTCCAGTGATTGGTCACAGAGTTCATCCTGTCTTACTTCACAGTTGCTTCCTGCTACTCAGAGCTTTAATTTGGGAGCATCAGTCAGGTTATATTTATTTAAACCATAGGCTTCCTCACACAGATTAATAATAGCTACACTGTACAAAAAAATATGGTAGCAACATGTCATGCTTTTTCACATCTTCATCTATCTTTAGTGTGTAATGTTGCTGTTTGAGCATGAAAAAGTCCCTCCAGCAGGAGTTCTTCTCTATATCAGCGTCAGTGAAACGCCTCCATTGTAGTCTTGAGTTTTCTTCACAATATTCCTCATTTAAATAATTCATACGCAGAATAAAGGGGCGGGGCCTGGTTGATTTAGTTAGTAGCGTGTTGAAACTGGAGGTTATGGTAAGGGGCGGGACATTTCCCAAATGACCAATCACTGCTCCAGCCGACCAATCAGAGCACAGTGTGCTGTTCAGAAGGAGGGGCTTCATAGAGACAGGAAGTAAACAGAGCGTTACTGACAGACTGGGAAGAGAGGAGCTGCAACAATGGAGAATATGAGGAAAATAATCAACATTTAAGCAGGAAAACTTGTTCTAGTAGAGCCTTTGTAAAAGACTTTGTAAAAGGGCATAATTAGGCCTTTAAGGTGCTCAAAAATATCAATGAGTGTTCTTTTGGACACATAAATCACACTTAAATAGAGGTGGCACAAGCATGCTTTCAAAAGGTACAGATGATGCTCAACAGGTTTTCTGGTTTAGGCAAGAGTCCAAACTAACTAAACAAACATGCACATAAGTATCTGTCATCTCACGCTAGGCAATTATTTGTACATCAACTTCTGCTGATTCTCAGTAAGGAGTGTCGTGTTTGCAGTAATCATTAAGTAAGCAGTAATTAGTGAATTTGAAACAAAACTGACATGATGTAGCAGGATGTTTCTATTCACATCTGCCTTGAGTGAGATTCAAGCACATCAGCACAAGAAAAACACATCAGTTCGTTTTCTACATTAATGTAAGCCTGAGCTTGTTCCTGAACATATGTGTGATCTCAAACTGTGTTTATGTTCTGAAGAAGTCTGTGTATTTGTTTCAAGATTTTGAGGTGAATGTATAGCACTATCATGGCTATCATATTAAAGTGGATTTTTGCTGGCAATGACAAGCCTTTTTTCTAAAATGCTTTGTGTGATGGCAATGACGGCAGTATTTGGGGTAATGATTCTTTGATAGAAAAGAATTATTGCACGTTTAAGTTTCTTGATATTAAAGTTGCACTTCAAAACTTTTCAATCTGTGGTTGAAAAGTAAAATTGCGTGTTTCATACAGAGTAGTTGTTCTGCACTGCTGTTCTTCTGATGATTTGATGAATTTTTGATGAAATCGTCCATAGTGCAGCTTTATTCATCTATTATGGATAAATTAGATAGATAGATAGATAGATAGATAGATAGATAGATATATTATAGAGAGTGAGTACAAAACAGATTTTTTGCAAGATTAACTACAATAAAAATAATAATGCAAATGTAATCCATACTTTTTTTTTTGCTTTAATTTATTTTATTTTGTTATTTTTGTTTATCAAGTAGAGAAAACTATAGCGTGCTATAAAATAATTTTTTGCAATTTTACTGCAAGAGGCACAGAAATGACATTATCAGAACCTAAAAATCACAATATTGCACATGCAAAAGACAAATGCCTGACCTACAGATGCCTGACCTACCGATGCATGAACACAGTATTCGTGGCATGACCTATAAACAACAAACGTTACCACGGAAAACAGTGGTTTCATTGTTTGTTGCTTTGTTTATCTCTGTTTACTGTGAGCGTTACATTACCTTACATAATTACATCTACTTCTCACACATGAATAACTGACTCAATATGCTAGAACTCATTTGTTTTCACTCTCATCCAGCAGATGAAATGATGCAAATTCCTCAACAGTCCAACTTTCCTTTAACTTCGGTCAGGGTCAGGTACTTTCTACGATCTAATTTCCTTCCTCAAATCCCTGTAAAGTTGAAGATGTCCTCTGACTGGCTCTCTTATAATGGCCCTTTAAGCCTTTGCTGCTGAATAATTCAAAACAATCCACAGCTGGATCATTTAGAATATGCCCTTATACTGTAATGTAATATGGTGGCAACAATTTTAAAAATTGTAAAAAAAAATATAGCTGCATGCAGCAATTATCGGGGTTTATGAATGTGGAGTTGTATCATATGGTATGATGATTGTGTGCATGTATGAAATATTACGTAACATAAAAATAACCTACGCGTCCCCCGGTGGCCGATTTCTTTCAAATTTCTCACAACAAGTGGCCAGTCACCGCGTTCTTTTTCACGGCGACCACAGACCGAGCCTGTACTGTTACCTTTTTTTAAATAATTATTTTCAGGCAGACTCAAGAGAATCTTTCAGCACTGGTTTGGTTCCGATTGGCCAAAAAACCTAGGACTAGTTCGCAAAAGTTGGTTTTTCAAAAAATCCAAAATACCCGAAAATTTCACCAGGGCGACAATCAAATCCGAGATGTTTTGCTTATCTTGAGCCAAGGAAACTTGAATCTGTGATTAACGGTTTAGGAGTTACAAGCGATTTCATTATTGCTGTAGCGCCCCCATCAGGCCGATTGGGGTGAGCCTTGGTGATGTTGTAGTTTTAAAGCTGAAATAAAGTTAGGGGGTAAAGAGAAAGTCACATGATAAATCAAAGTAGTTTTCTAAAAGCGGCTGTAAACACTAATACACTGAAGCGTTACACAGTGTCAATGCAATAAACATTAATTTAACAACATAAGATGTAACAAAAAATACATAACTTTTGATTAAAAAACATCAAAAGTGAATCATCACACAGAGGATTCTGGGAATGTCAGTTTACGTTTAAGGACTGTTGATGAATTGTTATTTTTTGACTTCTAAAAACGGGATATTTACTGTAAACTTACATGAAATGTCCCGTTAGATCTTATACGGTTTTCCCCGTATATAGAGTATAAGGTAACTTATCATTAACCAATTAACAGGTTTTTACTGTCAAAATTAGGATCATTTTTACAGTGTATGATCTGGTAATCACAGAACCAGACAAAATATATACACTATATACTGCAGTTGTTATAAGATTCCTTACACTATAGAAAATATTTATCAGTGACAGGGACAGAAAATAACATATTTGTGCAATGAGATAAGTCTTTTTTTTTTTTTTTTTTAATGAGTGGCTGAATCTTATGAAAGTGTCTGTGCAATGAGAGGGAGATTAACTTTGGCAGGTTAACTTCTGGTCAGGGTTACTTTCAGAGAAGAAAATGTTCCTTTCTCTTATCCGGGTTGAAGAATGCATCTTATAATGGTCCTTTGAATCCTTCCTGCTGAATAATTCATAAAATTCACAGCTGCCTCATTTAGTACAGCCTATATTCTGATGATTTTTAAAATTGTACCATAATGAATACCTAGGGAATGGAATAATTTAGTTCTTCTTGGACTTCTGCCCTGACACTTAGACAGTATAATATATATAGAACATTTTCATGGACCTATCATCTCCAAGTGCTTTTGTTTTTATGTATTAAAAAAAAGAAAATAAGCACATATTCACAGAGTTTTTTAAATGTAAGCATGTGTTGAAGTGACAAAAAACTCAATTTCTCCATTTGAAAAACATGTAAGTGCGGTCATCACAAAGACATAAAGTCTCGTTTTCTGAAATAATTATCAAATTGACTAAATTAAAGACAAATATCTGTGGGTGCACTGCAAAAAAATGATGCTCTTCCTCAGTATTTTCGTCTTTTTTTCCAGTACAAATATCTAAAGATTCTTAAATCGAGATACATTTACCTGATAAGCAAAATGACTAAATGAAAAATGTATTAAATTGAAGTGACTTTATGCTTAAAACAACATCAAAAATCTGCCAGTGGGGTCAGAAAAATAATCTTGAACCTTTGAATTAAGATTTTTTTTCTGACCCCATTGGTAGATATTTTTTTGTTGTTTTAAGCCCAAATACACTTAATTTTGATGATTTTCTAGTAAACAAGACTTAATATCTGAAGTCATTTTGCTTCTACAGTGAATGTATCTTGATTTAAGAATGTTTAGATATTTGTACTGGAAAACAAGACAAAAATACTGAAGTTTTACGCTTTTTTTACTCAATTGGCAGATATTTGTTCTTGTTTTAAAGCATAAACTCTTGCTTTTCACGTAAATATATCTTGAAGAATGTTTAGATGGAAAACAAGTAAATAATGAGTAAGAAAATCATTTTATAGTGCATTTATTATGTCATAATGATGTGCTAACTGTGTATTATCCCACTTTTCACTTATAAAATAAATGACATGACATACTGATTTGAGCTGAAATGGTTTTATTATGTGAGAAGTAAGAGTGTGGAGTGATACGAGAGGCATGATCCGTGGCAGAAAGTGTGTATCTCTTTTTGCTTGTTTGTGCATGTGTTTATTTTTCCAATGTTCAAACATCCTGACGTCCCTCTGTTCTCCGCAGGCACTTCCACGATGCCCACTCAGAAAACTCATAGTGCTGCCAGACTGATGAATCAGAGCCCCTCCAGAGACACTTCACTCAGTTTTACATGTACATGTACAAACACATGCAAAAATTACACAGACACAGAAACAGTTACAGGAGCTGCTTTGTTTACTGTAGAAACATGTTTTTCCATGTACAAAAAAATGTTGAGGCAGCCATTCTACATACTTTTTCACACAGAGAAGAGCCGAGTTCAGATGTAAAATATCCCATCCATTTTCTATGTAGGAAAACTGATCTGCAGTTGTTGGTAGCAGGTTCGTGACTGGAGAACTGTGATGGAGATGAGCTTGAGAGTGCCTCCAGCTGCCTGTAGGTCTTCTTTCTCATGCTGGACAGGTTTAGCTCTATCTGTTAACCATCAGACCACAAGACAAGGCCAGCTGACCCAGTCACAGGGAGAGTTTGATGGTTAGTCGTGCTCTAGAGTCATAAATGAGCTCTTCACTCTTGACATATTTAACCCTGTGTCATTCTAAACCCTAGGTAAACAGAATCCTGGGTTACATTTCACATTGCACATTTCCAATTTACTCTTAGAGTTAGTCTTGCGTAGACTCCATCGCAGCTTCTATTGGCTAAGCATTGCCCCGAGGCCATCTGACTGACATAAAAAAAACAACCAATCACAGTTCGTTTTGTATAGCGTCATATTTAGGGGCATGAAAATGTAACATTGATGTTCACATACTTAACATACTTTTGAAAACCCAAAATGCTTATTGTCACAGTTGTAAACACTATGGCTTTCTTTTTCCATGAGGGGGTTTGGCTTCACAAAGGCTTTGTTTCCAGGTGGGCCGTAAAAGAACGCGACACACACACGTCTCCCGAAAATCCTGTAGAAGTCAACCAATCAGATGAAGACTTTGAAACTCCCGAAGTGTTTCCCATTTTGTATGCCATATACATTCAGCCGAAGATCCATGGGCGTGACGTCTAAGCCGCTGTTTCGTACTTTGCATTCCTAAACCCTGGGTTAACATTGTTATTTGCATATACTGTGTCAGTGTCATTGATTGGACAAATGCTGCACACAATCTGTTTATGTACAGAGCATTGCACTAGCGTTACGCTTCCTCGTATTTAAGTGTATATTGCCAACCGTATTATCGAGTTTATACTGAATGGACTTTTTGGACTATAAAGGTAAGGTCTCTCTTCACTCCAATTTTCATGTTTTCTGTCACCATTTGACATTTTTCCCCTCAAACTGCGAAGCCTACTGTTTATACAACACGCGGTAACTGTTCAAATCACATAATAATGAGGCACACGATTGGCTTTCGGTTGCTAAGCATCTGTCTTTAACTATTACACCACATCGTTTCACACTTCACGTTTGGCTCTGTAATGCGGGGTTAAAAGCACCTCTAATCCTCCTCCGGAGCAGGGTTTCATAATGCCGGGTGCTAAACTGCTTCAAAATTACAAGTGTGAAAATTCCTTTTTTAAAGCGGGGGTTGAGCACAGTGTGAAAAGCCCTAACGTGTATGAGAGGTTATATTTCAAATCTGAATATCTGACTTGTTTGCATAGTGATTTGAATCAGTAAAAAAAAAAAAAAATTATGAAGAAATTATAAAGAAAAGTTAATTTCTTTATTTGTGAAACAAAATGTCTGGATGTCATTTTCTTCCCTGAAGTCTAGACTTGTGTGAGTGAATTCATGTATAAAACAGAAGAATATTTTGTTGTGTCTTATCTATGGAAGAATATGAAAAGCTGGCCTTGAGTCAGTCAGAAACTGTTTTGTGACCCAAAAATACAATACGTGGACTCCAAAAGCCAGGTGCTAATTCATCACAGTCTCTTGTGGAATCTGATGTTCCTGTGTGTCTGTGTTGGGGTATATGTTACTTTTACAAGTAGCAGGTTGCATTGAGATGCTGATTATCAGTAGAGGCCTATGCTATGTTTCACCCGTTTCACTTGAAAAGGGCCTCGCAACAGAAGAGGCCTCCGCTGGCACTCGAAAAAGAGCCCCGCCATCACGCCGCGGACACACCAGGGGTGGAAATTAACAGGGGCTCGGGGCAAAGATGCCACTAAAATGAATAACAATGCCCCCAAAATTCAAAATATGAGGCAAAATGTCCCTGTATGAGTTCTTGTTTTTAATATTTATAACAGGATATAGTTACGCAATACCACATGAGCATGAGTGCTGTTTTTTTCCCGAATATCAGCACGATTGCAAATGTGATTTATACAACAGTTCAATAAACAAGAACTTAATAATGAATTACATTTTTGGTACTGAGATCACAAATGGATGACGCTAAATACAGGTGTAAATGCAGTCTAAAATGTTTTGAGCTTGTCCACTTTCGACCAGTTCCAGAGGTGATTGAAAATGCATTCGACCGGACTGCTTTCATAGCGTAAACGTTCATGTGGTCAAATGTGTTCAAACAGCCACAAAAGAACTCCTACTCTTCTCTTACTGACCTAGTGCATAAACATTATGGGAAGCGCGCTAGCCAGACGGGATTTAAACTTTTTCGAAAAAAGAAGATTATTGGACTACGTTTTACAAGAAAATACTATTTCAGTCTTTCTACTTCCAAATTTCAGTGTGTTGCTTGCCTTTTCTTTGTAATTTGAGTGAAAATGTTTTCAAAGTAAATCCTACACCAATTTTTCACAGAAAGCAACAAATAGTTCACCGTAAAATTACATTTCTGTCTTTATTCACCTGATGTCATTTCAAACCTGTATGACCTGCTTTTGTGGAGCATAAAGGAAGATACAGAACAACGAAAGTCAATGGTCTCCACTGTTGTTTGGATGCCAGCATTCTTCAAAATATGTTCTGCAGAAAAAAGAAAGTCATACAGGTTTGAAACATGATGACAGAAGTTTTATTGTTTGGGTGGACTGTCCTTTAAATCTACTGCACCTATTGCTTCTTCAAGCACTTCCTGTTGTGAAAGTTGATCTTCCTGTGTCAACTAAATTCCCTAGTAATCTCTCTTCTGCATGTCTTTTTCTCCAAACAACCAAGTGTGCCTTTCCTTTGTTTATCGTAGCTGTTTTTCCCCCATTATTATTGGAGTCTGGAATTGTTCTACTCCTTTTCCTCTTGTGTCTGTATCTCTCATTAGTTGTGTGGGTGTAAACATTGAGAGCTATGGAGAAGTACAGGCAGGTCAAAGGTGAACGCAACTGGTCCTAATTTCCTCTCTCATTGTTTACAGCCGATATGAGAATGACTTTTAAGACTGAGGCTCTTGAGAAAGTGAAATGAATCACGCCGACGGAGGCCAAAAGCTCAATGGGTTTTTGGGAGAGATTGAGAAAAAGCCCATGAGACGCGAACAATGTGAACATGCACTGGATGATTACTCCCCATATAAGAGAACAAAGCTGAATCACAAAACCTAATTGAAAGTGTTGTATCTCTTTTCAAGGCAATGAAGCAGCTGATTAGAAAGATAATTGAGCTGGGAGACGAGATCTAGCGGGGGACTTTAGAGCTATCTTGCATTTGGCAATATCGAAAACCGTAGCTCTGGCATGACGCAAAAACAGATTGCATGAGAGGGCTTCATTAGGGACTCTGTCCTTTAGCGTAAGACTCTGAGCTGTCCGTGTGCATTTGCATATTTTTCAAAAGCTGAAAACACATTCTGCTACCTCGCGTCATTGCGCTTATCCGACACATGGTCCTTTGTGTCAAAGGACTGTGCTCGATAGAGCATCTTCTAAGATCTTTGTAATCTTTAATTAATTTCTAGCATCCTTCGAGAGTGTTGTAAGTCAAGCGTTGGTTAATGAGGTGATTTGTGCATCGTTCCAGCTACATAATATGGTTTATTTGCAGCTTAATTAGTTACGGAAGATTATTTCCAACATGAAAAAAAAAGTCAGAATTGCAAAAATATCAACTCCGAATTCTGAGGGAAACAGACGGAATTTCATGATTTCAGCTCCTAAATTCTGAGAAAAAAGTCAGAATTCTGTGATTTAAACTCTGAATTCTGAGAAAAAAAGTCTGAATTCCTTGATTTAAACTCAAGATATAATTGCAAGATAAAAAGAATTCTGAGAAAAAATGTGAGAATTGTAAGACATAAACTCAGGAAAAAAGTGAGATAAAGTCACAATTATGGTTTTTCTTTTTATTCCATGGCAGAAAAAAAACAAACAAAAAAACAGTATTGTAGGATGTAAACTCAAAAATCTGACAAAAAAAAGTCAGAATTGCTTGATGTAAACTGAATTTTGAGTGAATTTCCTCAGAATTACCTAAAAAAAAAAAAAAAAAAAAAAAGATGTTAACTTGCAATTACGAGTTTATACTTTGCAATTGTGAGATATATACTCTAAGTTGTAAAACAAAAGTCTGAATTGTGAGAAATAAACTCAAGTCACAATTACAGAATCAAGCTTCCATTATTGGTTATTATTTTTCACACTATAGTACTAATACGTTTTCCCACTGCTGAGAGCGAATGACATTTCACGTCAATCAAATAAACCTATTGCAGTCTGTAAATATTAGTCACAATACATGGAATTTTGATAATAATCAGCACACAAACTCCACAGTGTTACATAGATGCAGACGTATTACAGCAGGAAATGATGTCAGATTTTGGCTGCGTTACAGAGACAATCATATCAGAATCATTAGGGTGCACAAGGAAACCAGAGGCATTCGTAGGTCCTGTTTTTCTCATGCATCAAACCCCGTGTGGTGTGGGATTTCTAGCCCAGCATGGCTGGATTTGGACCAAGCCCGTCCACAAAAGAAGGACATTAGACAAATTCCACAACAGATAAAAATAGAGCATTTATTGTGTCCCCACTGCCAGGTCTCAGACAATAGGCCTCATTAGAGTCTCTCCTTTAACCTCTGATCTCTGTTTCCAGCCCTGAACTACACCAGAGACCTTGTCAGACACCATGCTGTGGTTTCTATTTGTGATTCTCTGATCATGGGAAATGGGAGAATCATAACATTCTGTGATTTTTTCCTTGCTTATTTATTTACTTGTTTTCCCATTAATGTTTGGACAAATCTCATGAAAACAGATTCACCTCAAACTTAAAAGAAGTGAGATGTTACATAAAGAAAATGAAGCTGTTTCACCATTTCACTTACTTACCTGCTTATCCATTAATGTTTGGGTGAATCTTATTGAAAAAGGTTCACTCCAAAATCAAAAGATCCATCCATCCATCCATCCATCCATCCAGTACTTACTTACTTTCAGTACTTACAGCATTTGCAGTACTTGCAGTACCTATACAGGTGCTGGTCATAAAATTAGAATATCATCAAAAAGTTTATTTATTTCACTAATTCCACTCAAAAAGTGAAACTTGTATATTATATTCATTCATTACACACAGACTGATATATTTCAAATGTTTATTTCTTTTAATTTTGATGATTATAACTGACAACTAAGGAAAATCCCAAATTCAGTATCTCAGAAAATTAGAATATTGTGAAAAGTTTCAATATTGAAGACACCTGGTGCCACACTCTAATCAGCTAATTAAATCTTATTGGTCTCTCAGTCTAGTTCTGTAGGCTACACAATCATGGGGAAGACTGCTGACTTGACAGTTGTCCAAAAGATGACCACTGACACCTTGCACAAGGAGGGCAAGATACAAAAGGTCATTGCAAAAGAGGCTGACTGTTTACAGAGCTCTGTGTCCAAGCACATTAATAGAGAGGCGAAGGGAAGGAGAAGATGTGGTAGAAAAAAGTGTACAAACAATAGGGATAACCGCACCCTGGAGAGGATTGTGAAACAAAACCCTTTCAAAAATGTGGGGGAGATTCACAAAGAGTGGACTGCAGCTGGAGTCAGTGCTTCAAGAACCACTACGCACAGACGTATCCAAGACATGGGTTTCAGCTGTCGCATTCCTTGTGTCAAGCCACTCTTGAACAACAGACAGCGTCTCACCTGGGCTAAAGACAAAAAGGACTGGACTGCTGCTGAGTGGTCCAAAGTTATGTTCTCTGATGAAAGTAAATTTTGGGTCAGGGTCCCAGAGTCTGGAGGAAGAGAGGAGAGGCACACAATCCACGTTGTGAAGGCCACTATCAGAGCAACCTGGGCAACCTGAGCAGTGCCAGAGACTGATCGACTCCATGCCACTCCGCATTGCTGCAGTAATTCAGGCAAAAGGAGCCCCAACTAAGTATTGAGTGCTGTACATGCTCATACTTTTCATGTTCATACTTTTCAGTTGGCCAAGATTTCTAAAAATCCTTTCTTTGTATTGGTCTTAAGTAATCTAATTTTCTGAGATACTGAATTTGGGATTTTCCTTAGTTGTCAGTTATAATCATCAAAATTAAAAGAAATAAGCATTTGAAATATATCAGTCTGTGTGTAATGAATGAATATAATATACAAGTTTCACTTTTTGAATGGAATTAGTGAAATAAATCAACTTTTTGATGATATTCTAATTATATGACCAGCACCTGTAATACTTACAATTCACTGTTTTAGGAATGTAACTTTTATTTATTTACTATTTGTTTGTTTATTTTTTTAATTTTTATTTCATATTCAATGTTATTTTCATTGCATATATATTATTTAAAAATCATTATATTAATGATTTTTTGTTTATTCATATTTTATTTATTTTTATTGTATTAATTCCCTCAATAGTCATTATGTAATAAATCTCATTAACATAATACATCTGGATGTTTTACTGTTGATTGTTTTTGTTTTTTGCTATTTAAAAATGTACAATTTTTTTTTTAAATAATTATATACACCGATCATTTTAATTCATAAAAATAGTATATATTTTAATCATTTTTATAATTTGAGTTATTAGTTTTTGCATTAAAGTAATGAGAATTAAAGGGGTGGTTCACTGTTTTTTGTTTTTTTTTCTAGGCTTGATTGTGTTTATGGTGCATAGTTTAACATGTCTTAATGCTTCATTTAAAAAAAATGCAGTATTTTTCATATATTTTACCTTTATTCTACACTGCTGTTTTCCTTCTCCTAAAAACGCTCTGTTGAGTTCCTGGTTCTATGAAGCCCCTCCCTCAGAAATACACAGTGACCTGAGATTGGTTATATACTTTTATTTTACAATTTTTAGGGCTGGACGAAAAGACGATATATATATAACATTGATATACTGTAAGTGATTACTCCGATTTAGACCTACCTATATTGTATTTATATGGCAGATTTGCTTTATGTATTTCCCCAGCGTCGAAATCAGGCACATATAAATAAACACAATTCCTGGCTGCATGCCAATATCCATGGATTAGGTTTCTTTGACATGTCATAAGGAACACTTTCGAGCTCAACCTTTAGTGTAATTGTTTGGTTCTTTTGCCACTCAGTCCAGCTGAGGGAGCGTGTTCCGGCGGGAAAGTGACGTCTATGCATACCCTCTATTGTTCTCCCAGTTCACCGGCCACATGTATTTCGGGACAAATGGATGAATTCACGTTATATATTAAGATCAAGGTCATTATATAGGTTTTTAAATGACAAAAAACTCACTTGCACATATTTGAGAATCGGAATATCAGATAGTTGATGACATGGTGAGAAAAGCAATACATCTGTCATACAGGATATTCTTATCTGTCATACAGTGTGTCATGTGACAAGCATGACACGTCGTCAAAGAAAAAATAAAGGGAAACGTTCTAAAATAACAGTTGCCTTAACTCTAGGAGGTCAGCCAGAATGTTTTAAACTTATGTGTGAAAGGGTTATAATTATAATTGTCAGGAACAGAATTAAACATAAATTTTAAACATTGTTCCCGAAGTCCAGCATCCCTAGGAAGAAGACTTGTATGCACGCGACACTTTTTTGCATGTTCCCGAGGGCAGTGTTTATGTTAATTGCAGGGTTTATGATGTCACCAACCCGGGAAGAAGCTCGTTGTAGTCCAAACCAGTCATTTTTGTAACTCAATATCTCCGTTTGCATTGAACTTTCAGCGCTTTACCTTTGCAGATACTGTTTATGCTCAAGCAGCAACATTACACACTAACTAAAGTTAAAAAAGTGAAACCACGATGAACAGTGTGGGGGTTCTTCATTGTAATGAAATAATAAAAATAGGCTTCATTTTCTTTAAGCAATTTTATTTGTTATCTTTTTTCTTTCGAGGGTGAAAGCTTTAAACAAGATTCACCTATTTAGAGAAAATCCCCTCGGAAAAGCTGCAGTCCACCTGTTGGCAAGACTGGCCCCATTTCTGAGGCTCCAGAGCACAGAATGTGTGTTTGAGAGTGGATGAAGGCTGGCTGTCTCACCTTGCCTGCAAGAAAACTGTTCCTGTTTGCTTCACATTGCATTATGTAGACATATATCTGTCACACGCCGCGACATAAAGGTTTCCTCGGGCCCGTGCAGAATGTCTAGCAGAAATTCAGCTTGAAAAACAATAGAATAACAATACAATAAATAAAACACAAATCAGAATATTTAAGTCTAAGCTGTGGACAACAGCTACAACAGCTGAAAATATTGGATAGTAATTGCTATCCTACATTGAGTACGATCACTGAACTCACTTTAGAATAGAAGTGTTGAACTGAACGTGCTTGCAAACTCTAAAGCTTAAGCAAAACCTTTGTAGACATTTCCATATGCAATACATTATAGTAAAGATGGATTATGGTCATATGAGGCCACTCCTGTCGCTCCCACACTGTTTTTGCCAGGGAGTTAAAAGGGAAGTTTGTGCAGTAATTCAATACTATCCCAGCTTATACAGTAGAGACAACTAGTAAACAAGATCTAAGTAAGTCTAAATAACAAGAGATTATAAAAAAGAAAAAGAAATTAAGATTCAAGTCACAATTACAAAAATATACACTCTATTTGTTTGAGTTTTCTTCACAATATTCCTCATTTAAATAATTAATATGCAGAATAAAGGGGCGGGGCCTGGTTGAGTTAGTTAGTAGTGTGTTGAAACTGGTGGTTATGGTAAGAGGCGGGGCATTTACCAAATGACCAATCACAACACACTGCTCCAGCCGACCAATCAGAGCACAGTGTGTTTTTCAGAAGGAGGGGCTTCATAGAGACAGGAACTAAACAGAGCGTTACTGACAGACTGGGAAGAGAGGAGCTGCAACAATGGAGAATATGAGGAAAATAAAGACCTGAAAACCTGTTCTAGTAGAGTCAAAAAACATCAGACTTTGTAAAAGGGAATAATATGACCTCTTTAATACATTTCAAGGGTGAGAGCAACAATAAAGCTGCAGTAATGCTTGTGCTGTGGAGGTGTGTGGGACGAATGACATTTGTTTATTATAAACTCTACCAGCAGTCATTCAAGCACTGTTTGTTTGCAATTTTACTCTTATGGATCCTTGGCTTGACCCCTCAGCCCGAGGCCCCTGGCTGTCAGAGACGCCACTACTCCCGGTCATTAACCATGCATTGCATTGTGGTTGATGGAGCTGATGTAAAGTATGCATTGATGCAGTTTAAGCATGAACTTTCACATGGATTATAGCAGTATTTATAGCAGGGTATTGTTAGTTTTCAGTAGGAAGTTTTGACTTTTCTTTAACCTCTTCTAGACAGCATGTTTTGTTTGTGAAGGGTTCTAGATCGTGATAAGAGTAGTTTCAAGAAAAGCATCCTTTTAAGATAAATCCTCTTATGCAGCCAGTCCTGCCTGAATGCAGAAATATTCTGACTTTAGATTAAGATACAAAATATGATGGATTACAGTGTGCATTCATCAGATACTGTTATTTTAGCTGTACCATTCTTGAATTAGAAATTAACCTTCTGTGTGCGTGCATGCATGTGCGTGCGTGTGTGCATGTGTGTTACCAACAAGTCATTTAGGTTTCTTATAGTCAATAAGAGCCTTTAATAGAGTTATGGCAAAGGTGATTTCACTAAACTCCTCTTAGTCACCACTGACAGCCCTTAAAAAGCCTCTGTTTCCCACAGATAGAAGAGACCAGGTTTAGTTGCATTTCCATATAATATTTCTATATAATAAAGAGTTTAGGTTTAAGACTGTATAGACACAAACCTTAAAGTCTGGAGCACAAAAAAGGTTTGCACTATTATTTCCCAGAAGAAAAAAAAAGATGACCTTTTATAACAATAGGCTTTTTAGCCAAATGTAAACAATTCATGAAAAAGCAAAAATGTACAAGGTAACATACAAAAATATATCCTTTTGGCCAACAGAAATTGAAAAAATTGTAAAAA
Organism: Elopichthys bambusa; assembly: GCA_037101425.1. NCBI lineage: Eukaryota > Metazoa > Chordata > Actinopteri > Cypriniformes > Xenocyprididae > Elopichthys > Elopichthys bambusa. The sequence goes on along the minus strand of CM074447.1, from coordinate 1,600,894 downwards.
TTACAACATAAAAAAGTGTGACAACTTGCCCCGAACCTCCAACCTTTGACCTGAGAACACAATCCACACCTGGTTTTATTGTGTTCACCTGTTAAATTTAAACGTGTACTAACTTAAGGCAGTTTTAAAGTTTTTAGAATCAAAATACAAAGTATAATTGTCACAGTTACTGAGATATAGCCCTTGTGACAACTAGCCCCGGTCTCCTATAATAACAATATTTTCTAAATGGGAGTTTTGATACAGAATTATCTGTAAAATAAACAATTCCACATATAAAGTAACATTCTTTCCACCGTTTACTAATGAGTGAAATCAATTATCAAGTACGTCCATTTAGTAAACACTACAGCAACAATAAAATTCTGTCATTTGATGTTTATACACTGTGTATGTATATAGAATTTAGAGTCTGAGCTGTATGGAAAATATACAGTACAATATCATATTTAATTTACATCTATACATGTTATGTATTTACAGGGAGTTTTGATACTGTGTAAGTCAAATATTTCTCATTTAATATATACAAACAATATGTACATCAGTGGCACCAAGAATTATTTGAACACTAGAGTCGCACTTAAAAGTGTCTGAATACCATTGCATTAGGGAAAAAAGATGGCATATTTTAAAGAAATATAGCACAGGCACATTTTGTTGAGTTTTAAATAATAAAACCATCGATATACTGAGAGCTGACTTCTTACTTAAAATCACCAAAACACCAGTTTATTAAAAGATATTGAGTGTTTCTTTTAGTGGGGCTTTAGCATATCATTAACTATGACCGCTCTGAAGCAGGTGTGTGAAAACTGAAATATTATGTTATTTTACATGCATTAAAAGGCATTTGAAAAGTTGCGAAAATAAATGAAGACATGATGAAAGGTTTGTTGGAATGTGAGTGAATGCCCATGGTTGAAGAAACACTTGATTGCAAATAAATAAAAAGGCCATGATAAGTTTGCAGATTCCACTTGTTTTGTTTTTTTGTTTTTTTTTTGTCATTCATACATTTAAATCTTGCCTTAAGTGTCCAACTGCGAGTCTCTCAGACGCGTCGCGTCGTCAAGCAAACGATTTTCGTAAAAGCCTTTCTGAAGTCCCTGTTGAAAATCGTGTAAATGATGGGATTCACTGAGCTGTTGCAGTATCCAATCCAGAAGAAGAGCTTGAAAAGTGCCTCGGGCGGCACGCAGCTCTCCCTGCAGATGGCCTGGAGACTGTAGGTGAAGAAAAAGGGGAACCAGCACAGGACAAACACCCCCATGACCACCGCCAGCACGAAGGTGAAGCGTTTCTCTCGCATCTGAGCCACTTTGGTTTTGGACACGACCGCGAGCTGCTTGGTGCTCTGCTCCTGATGGGAAGCCCAGGAGATCCGGCAGGTCCTCTGCTGCGGGCAGCAGCGCGCGCCGTCCACCCGCCTGCGCTTGGAGAAGCGCGAGCTCTTGGGTTTGCTGTCCGACGTCGCGCTCTCCTCCAGGTCGATGTCATCCAGCTCCTCCTGTCCCTGGTTGCTCTCTGAGCTGTTGCTGCTCGGAGACTCCTTCTCAAATTTGGCTTTCCTCACAAAGCACGTCTCGGACTGGGAAGGCTGCCTCTCCAGACCGTTCTTGGCCACGAATACGGTGGACGAGCGCTGTTTGGCGACGCGGTAGATTTTACAGTACACCGTGATCATGATGAACCCCGGCGCGAAAAACGACACCACGCACGAGGAGAGGATGTACCAGGTCTCGTCGTTTATTAAACACACACTCTCGTTGTGTTTGGTCATGATGAGGGGTGGGAATGAGATGACGGCTGAAATGACCCACACCACCGCGATCATGGACTTGATGCGCTTCGGCGTTCTCTTCAGGTTGTAGCTCACCGCCTTGGTGACGGACCAGTACCTATCCAAGCTGATGGCGCACAGGTGCACGATGGACGACGTGCAGAACAGAACATCCAGAGCCAGGTAAAACGCGCACCAGGTGCTTCCGAAGAACCAGTATCCCATGACCTCGTTGGCGAGTGAAAACGGGATCACTAGCGTGGCTACGAGGATGTCCGCGCACGCGAGTGACACGAGGAAGAGGTTCTGTGGCGCGCGAAGCGCGCGGCTGGTCAAAACCGCCACGATGACCAGAACGTTCCCAACAATGGTGACCAGGATGATGATGGAGACCACGAGGATGATGAACGCGGCGGCCGTCTCCGTGTACGGCCACGGGCTTGAGGTGATGTTGACGCTGGCATCCTCCTCCGTTGCATTGGACTGAGTTACATCCATGCTGGGTCCATCTTTCTGACAGTCAGGTTAGTGTTTCCAGTTAGGTGGTGTCACCGATGCACTGATACAGTGACACAAGAAAAACTTGAGCTGTCAGTGCGCTCTGCTGACGCGATCGTTTCATGCTTGCAAGGTAAAAGCTGTTCATCGTGCACGCAAAGTCTTTTAAATATCTCTAACGGTTTCGTTGCGAACAAACTCACGCGAGAAATAGAATTACAGAGTAGTTGCGCGCGCTCTGTCAGACGCGCTCCAGAGAGGCGCACGCAGCTCTCCACTCACGCGCTCCACATCGGACTGAGTGCTGAGATGTGTGAGCTAGAGCTGGAGCTAGTCACATGACGTCATGATGGAGTCCAACCCATCCCTACACACACACACACACACACACATTCCCCTGGCTAAGTTTCACATAAGTGCAAATTCTGCAATTACAAATCACATTTGAATGCGTTTCTTAACGAATTTTGCCCATTAGCCTTTTCCCTCTTTTTTATGTTGTTTACTTCTGATATTATTTATTTATTTCGGTTCAATCATCTTACCCCTCTGGCTGTTGGTGCTGCTTTTTTCCGTACCTACTGCTGTTTATTACTCTAGTGTATTGTGTTTATATTTGTTCTTTCATTAATAATTAAATAAATAAACTCACGCACGCACACAAAGATGAAGAGAGACTTTTCTTGTAGTTTCTCAGCATCAGTCGTAACTTCATCCTCGGCACTGTTTTCCTAGATAGTCCCATGTGATTTTTCTGTTTGTTTGAGTTTTGATTTCTGTGTCATTTTATGAAACTGGTGCCATTTGTGTGTAAAAATAACTTAGCAATAAATAGCTGATGCAGCTTTTATAGACAACAAAACATCCAGTAATTTTGTTTGATTTTTCCCTTACTCCTTCATCATGATGAAGACTTTTTTGCCCCGTCTCCAGGGTTTTCAGGTTTAGCAAATTCTGATAAAAGCAAAATATGTCTATTTAGTTTATGTAATGTATTGTTAAAAATACATTAGGTTGTAACTCAATACAGTTGCAGTTTTATTTAACTTTTTTTTTTAAAGTAATGAGCTATGTAGGGACTACAACGAGATTCTTCCTGGGGTGGTGACATCACGAACCCCAAAAATGTACATAAACCCCGCCCACAAGAACACACAACAAAGGGGGCGTGGCCATGTTGGGCTGCTTCAGAGAAGAGGAAGAGTTGTTGTAGTAGAGTAGAGTAGAGTTTGCTTCACAAACGAGGGTCAATTCAACGCTGGATTTGCACAAAAGATTAACATGACGGCACATGCTAGTGGATGAGTTGAATCAACTCCACAGCAACTACATAAATTTATCCACTAACCATTCAGAAACGTCTAAAAGTTGTAGCTTCTTCCTGAGTCTCTCCATCAGTGTCGACTCCGGTTTGAACAATGTAAGGCTGAACACTGTTACTGACAATCCTCATTTTGGCTGCGTGAGATTCTCCAGCTTTGTTGTTGTTGAGCAACCGAAGCGCGAGCTGTTAAAGCTCCACCCCCTTCTGGAAAGGGGGCCGGGAGCAGCAGCTCATTTGCATTTAAAGGGACACACACAAAAACAGTGTGTTTTTGCTCACACCCAAATAGGAGCAAATTTCACAAGCTATAATAAATGATCTGTGGGGAATTTTGAGCTGAAACTTCACAGACACATTCTGGGACACCAGAGACTTAGATTACATCCTGTGAAAGGGGCATTATAGGTGCCCTTTCAGAAATGTACTTTAAAATGTACCTTATCAAACTAGGCACCTGTTTCTATTCTAAATCTCAACACTGACTGGCCTTTAAAATCAGGCCACAGTTCTGCTGAGCTCAGTCATTGTTTGACCTAAATAGAAAATAAAATTGTCCTGGTTATGAACACAATGGACAGTTTTGTATCAAATCTGAGTACTGAATATTTAAACAATACATAAGTGTTTTCAATGTACCATCATCTGCGCTTCAATTTATTTTCACAATGCTTATATAAATGTGTTACTCTCTTTTTCTTTTTCATTTAAATATTGATGCTCTCCTTGACATTATGCATAAATTACTCTTTTCAGAAATATCAAAATCCGTGGCATAATCAGACGGAAACATTTGCATTTTAGATGGGCGAGTCTCACAAAACCTGTCAAGAGAAGAAAAAGACAATTAAGCCAATTTTTTGGACCATAAGGATGTTTTTCATAGTTAAGCACGTTTACATAACCTCAAAAGTAAAATGTTCAGACACATTATAGAAATCTGGAAGGAAAATGTGCTGAATTATCTTGAAAGCCAGTGTTAGTCAATTTATCACTGATATTCTATTATAGTTTTTGTTAATATTTTGAATTAGATTTTATTTTTAGAGTTTGTTTTCATCTGAATTTAGCTTTAAAGGTGTTTATTATAGCCTAATTAATATATATGTGTTTATTATAACATATATATTTCTTCTTCTTCTTCTTTTTTTTTTTCTTTTTTAAAAAAAATGGGAACTGGACATGTTCTTGTGAGATCATCATTCAGACACATCTCTGATATCTCTCATCATATATAATATTTCAGAGTCTTCTCTTTTCCATTTAGATTTTTTCTGCCTTCTTTTAAAAAAAAAAACGAATTACGCAATGCACCAGACGAGCCAATTAGCATGTGTGGTCTGAAGACTAAAATGAACCGGCAGCTGAGTGTCACGACCGAAATCAAGCTCTTTTCAAAGCTGCTCAAACACTTCATCGCTGCCGAAGAGTCTTCTAGATCTCAGAAAATTCCTCTAAATTCCCCAGCTGTGTCTATGGTGTCTAGACACTGACTTAAAAACACTTCGATGTAAGAGAAACACCATGTGCACATCCTCCTGGAACAAATGTGCTTCGGAGGGCTTCGGAGACAGAGCGTGTCACAGAGGTGGATCTGTTCATGGCAGCCAACAATTGCCAACGCTGTCATTATTTGGCAGGATTCGGCCAAAGAGCACTGACTGCTGGATGTGTGTGTGTGTGTGTGTGTGTCCAACCAATTTCAGGGTGTGAGAGAGAGATGTGGCATCTTTCTTTCACTCAGCCAGGCAAACAGCGGGGTTGGTTTCCTGCACCATGGTGTTGATTTGGTAAAACGCCATAAAGAGAATTTGAGCACAATGATGAGTAAGTGAGACTTAGATGACAAACAGAGACAAAATCAAGCTTAACGTTCCCCTATATTCCCCATATTTCCTCTATCTTTGCATTTTCTTTTGTTTTCATTTTCCTGTCATTAGGTATAACGTATGTTGGTCTGTATTCAGACAGCAACAATGTGATCTGATAAGATAAAATGCAACTAGACATATTTTGTATCGTTAGGATAAAAAACAAATAGGCTTTTAGGAACATTACCCACATTTTTATGGTTGACATTAAAGGCTGTGCATCATTAAACTTAATGGTATTGCATTGGCATTAAATTACTGCATTTACTATATGCAAGATTTTAGGATGGATGCAACAGCTGCCTTAAACAATGATAGCTTTTTGGCTATGGGATAACATTAATAAAACTCGTCCAACAAAAATTAGGTGTGTGAGCAAAGTCAGTAAGTTTCTGATGGACATTTGGCCAAAATGTGTCATTTTGACCCGAAAATCAGTATCACATTGGACTTAAACTTACTGACTTTGCTCACACACCTAATTTTTCCCAGTCAAAAATGCCTACGGTCAAATAAATACGAAACCTGTCCTAATTGAAATAAAATAAGCTGACAAAAAGATTGAATCCAATATAATAGCATAGGTCAAATCAGGGGTAGTGCATCCTGGCTGACTCAAATTGATGCCAAAAAGAAAAAAATTAATCATCACACTGAACAGATAAACTCATCTACTCATTGGTCGCTTTCACAGCCTCATTAGTTTATAATCACACTCTTGCAAACTCTTCCAACTTAAACTTTTAGGGAAAATGTTTTTAAAAAAAGACTGAAAGAGTTGTTAAAGCTTAACGATGGTGACGTTAAAGTCATGTCACAGTTTAGCTTTTAACTTCCGACATGGAAATTCATAAAAGTTGTGAAGATTATCATGATGAACAAAACGTGTAAGAATCATAAACTTTTTTTTTTTTTGGACGCAGAGCTTATTTTGTACAATAAACCAAATGCCAAATGGAAAAATCCTATTGGGTTTTTGTTGAGGGAACCAGGGTGATGCCTACAAAAATACAAACCTGATTCCAAAAAAGTTGGGACACTGTACAAATTGTGAATAAAAAAGGAATGCAATGATGTGGAAGTTTCAAATTTCAATATTTTATTCAGAATACAACATAGATGACATATCAAATGTTTAAACTGAGGGCAAAATAAGTTGATTTTAAATTTCATGGCATCAACACATCTCAAAAAAGTTGGGACAAGGCCATGTTTACCACTGCATGGCATCCCCTCTTCTTTTTATAACAGTCTGCAAACGTCTGGGACTGAGGAGACAAGTTGCTCAAGTTTAGGAATAGGAATGTTGTCCCATTCTTGTCTAATACAGGCTTCTAGTTGTTCAACTGTCTTAGGTCTTCTTTGTCGCATCTTCCTCTTTATGATGCACCAAATGTTTTCTATGGGTGAAAGATCTGGACTGCAGGCCGGCCATTTCAGTACCCGGATCCTTCTTCTACGCAGCCATGATGTTGTAATTGATGCAGTATGTGGTCTGGCATTGTCATGTTGGAACATGCAAGGTCTTCCCTGAAAGAGACCACGTCTGGATGGGAGCAGATGTTGTTCTAGAACTTGGATATACCTTTCAGCACTGATGGTGCCTTTCCAGATGTGTAAGCTGCCCATGCCACACGTACTCATGCAACCCTATACCATCAGAGATGCAGGCTTCTGAACTGAGCGCTGATAACAACTTGGGTTGTCCTTGTCCTCTTTAGTCCGGATGACATGGCGTCCCAGTTTTCCAAAAAGAACTTCAAATTTTGATTCGTCTGACCACAGAACAGTTTTCCACTTTGCCACAGTTCATTTTAAACGAGCCTTGGCCCAGAGAAAACGCCTGCGCTTCTGGATCATGTTTAGATATGGCTTCTTTTTTGACCTATAGAGTTTTAGCCGGTGGATTGTGTTTACCGACAATGTTTTCTGGAAGTATTCCTGAGCCCATGTTGTGATTTCCATTACAGTAGCATTCCTGTATGTGATGCAGTGCCGTCTAAGGGCCCGAAGATCACGGGCATCCAGTATGGTTTTCCGGCCTTGACCCTTACGCACAGAGATTGCTCCAGATTATCTGAATCTTTGGATGATATTATGCACTGTAGATGATGATACCTTCAAACTCTTTGCAATTTTTCTCTGAGAAACTCCTTTCTGATATTGCTCCACTATTTTTCGCTGCAGCATTGGGGGAATTGGTGATCCTCTGCCCATCTTGACTTCTGAGAGACACTGCCACTCTGAGAGGCTCTTTTTATACCCAGTCATGTTGCCAGTTGACCTAAGAAGTTGCAAATTGGTCCTCCAGCTGTTCCTTTTATGTACATTTAACTTTTCCGGCCTCTTATTGCTACCTGTCCCAACTTTTTTGGAATGTGTAGCTCTCATGAAATCCAAAATGAGCCAATATTTGGCATGACATTTCAAAATGTCTCACTTTCAACATTTGATATGTTATCTATATTCTATTGTGAATAAAATATAAGTTTATGAGATTTGTAAATTATTGCATTCCTTTTTTATTCACAATTTGTACAGTGTCCCAACTTTTTTGGAATCGGGTTTGTACTCTTATTATAAAGTAAGACTTTGATTTTATTTAATCTGTATCCTACAGACTTCTTCTGTAGGCTATACTTATTACTTCACAAACTTCAACAAACTTTTTAGATAACTATTGCAAGCATGCGATTGCAGGGCTTGACATTAACAATGGCCACCCGCCAAATGTGGGTGTATTTCAGCAGTGGCATATAATGCAGTCACTCCTACTAGCCACATTGGCAGGTTGAATTTTATATATAATATAGGCTATACATTTTTTTAAAATAGTCTTTTAAAAAGGAATCTGACATAATAATAAACTAAGTGCAATGTAGTGTTAAAATATTTATTTTTTGATACATATTGATACTGAAATAACGCTTCCAATACTGATTTTCCGCAGAATAGACACCTGATACCAGCTGCTCTTTCTTTCTCTCTCTTCGCTCCGACAGCGAGTTACACACAAACCGCCTCGTTTCATTTGCTCAGAATGAATATTGTTGGTGTTGCAGGGCTTGAATTTCGGTGTGGGATTGCACATATTGCACATAATTCTACTCATTCCCACAGATTTTGTTCTTACACCCACAGTGCGCCACATAAAGCCATCTCTCAGTACTAAATTGAGTTCTTTTTCGCTGCTTATTGCGCTTAAACAGTCAAATACACACAAAATAATGTCAAAATGCCGGTCTTGGAGAGTATATATATACACACAGTCAGTTATGTTTGAAGTGATCGTAAACAGTTGAGAAAGAAAACGCACGTGTAACAGTGTATTGGATCCGTGCGTCAGCTCTTAAAGTGACAGCAGCCTAATAAACCTGCTGCCAAATTATGAGATAACAGTTTTTACCATGGTATCAATGTCAAAATTGTGGCCAGTGAAAATGCTGGGTGGCTAGTAACTTTGGAAAACCACTAGCCACAGTGACTGCTAAGCAAAAAAGTTAATGTAAAGCCCTGTGCAATTCATATTTCTTTAATAAAAAAAAAAACAAAAAAAACAAAGCACATACATTACAATAACTCTGTGATGGCCGGTGGAGGTGGCACCCGCAATTACATAACCCTTTCCTCTTACATTGAATTGATTATTTTAGTTTTGTAAGTGCAAATTAACAACGTGTTTTGAAGATCTGCTTCTAATCGTGTTGAGATAAAAGATAATAGTGGCTCCTCTATTGCAAACGGGGTCAAGAATTTGTTTTTTCTAACATGCTGTTAATTGCCTCAATTACAAAGTATTTTTTTTAAAAAGTGCTACATTATGAAGACGGTGTACTGAAATACGCCAGATTTTCCGGAGTACTGCAGGCTTCAATGCATTTCCAGACTTATCCAGGATTCTGATTATGTTCTGAGCTCTGCAGATCTCAGGTGGCCCGTGGACATGCTGTTCCTGTTGTTTTTGCTTCTTTCGTTTTTTTATTTCAGCCCACTGGTGGATACACATGCACTTCTGACAGGAGGTGGGTGTAAATATTCGCTACTTCCCCCGTACATCCACACCTTTCCCTTCCCTTCATCAGCGCACAGACAAGCCGAGGCCATAAAAACTCTCTGGAACAGCTTCCCCACTCCAAAACACTAAACAATGCATAACTTCCTGACTGACACTGCATTACTTCCTTGTAATGCATAATCGACACCAGAATCTGCCAGTTTGATGTTAGCACCCATGTTCATTTTTGATTTATTCAGATGGTGTTGTACTTATGGACTGGAAAAAAATGCATTAATTTGATGTAGTCCATATTAATCACAGTGATAAATAAATAAATAAAATAGCAACTCGTGATGTTTTCATTACACAGTGATTTGAGAAAGCAATCAAATGCTCAGATGATCTTGACAGGCACTTCATTCCTTCATCTGTTGAGCTCGGGATTTTGTAGACCAGTGTTATTATATTATATTATATTATATTATATTATATTATATTATATTATATTATATTATATTATATTATATTATATTATATTATTATATTGAAATGTATTATTTCAGACTATATTTCTTATTAATTTTATATCATAACTATTTTTTTTTGTGATTTTGCAGTGCATAGTTATATGTCATCCAGCATATATTATCATATTATATTATATTATATATTGAAATGTATAATTTAAGACTATATTTCTTATTAATTTTATATCATAATTATTTTTTGTGATTTTGCAATGCATATATAGTTATGATCATGTCATCCCAAATATTATATTATATTATATTATTGAAATATATTATTTCAGAGTATATTTCTCATTAATTTTATATCATAACTATTTTTTTGTGATTTTGCAGTGCATAGTTATGATATATGTCATCCAGCATATATTATATTATATTATATTATTGAAATATATTATTTCAGACTATATTTCTTATTAATTTTATATCATAACTATTTTTTTTGTGATTTTGCAGTGCATAGTTATGATATGTCATCCTGCATATATTATTATATTATATTATATATTGAAATGTATAATTTAAGACTATATTTCTTTGATTTCTGTGATTTTGCAATGCATATATAGTTATGATCATGTCATCCCAAATATTATATTATATTATAGAAATATATTATTTCAGACTATATTTCTCATTAATCATAACTATTTTTTGTTTTATGATTTTGCAATGCAAATATAGTAATGATCAATGCCATCCAGCATATTATATTATTATATATTATATAGTTTGTGCAGGAGTGCATGTCTATTTGTTGAAATTGCATTGTATTTTTTAGCTAATTGGCTAATTGCTTTAATTGACCCTCAACCACTTTTAAATCATTAAACTAGAAATCATTCATTATACCTGTAGTGATTTGTCCTGTGTGTGATGATGTAGCAGATGAAACAGCCTTTGTTATTGCTTCATTCTCAGAGGGAACATCCACCTCACAAATGTACAGGGAAAAGTTTGAGTATGGCTTCAAAATTCCTCTCTGATGCAGTCTGAAACAACGTCTCTACCTCTCCATCTATCTCTGCTTGCTC
>CM074447.1:1424860-1584860 GCA_037101425.1 Elopichthys bambusa | reverse complement strand
ATTGTTATACATTTTATTCTCAAATTGTTAATGTTAACAACATCAGTATTGCGTGACTACGTGTATTTAGTGTGTATTAGCGTTACCTGTAGATTTCAGTTTCTGTACAGTCTAATCTCTTACGTTAATTTGTCATACCATACAATCCACCATCAAAATGAAAAGATAAATTATTAGATAGTTTTGAACACTGGCTGGTTATGTACTTGCTCAAAAATTGATTTTGGATCATTTTTAACCAAAAAAAGTTACAGACAGCAGCTTTAAAAGATCTACTATTACTATTTCTGCAGTATATAGTAGGCTATTTATACTTGGCAAAGTATAAAAAAATGTATTAACGCATGCATTGAATAATTACAGTATGTGACTTACATTTACTAAAATGTGCAGTATACTGCCAGAGCACACTGCATGAAATACTGTATCCCACAATGCAGTGCGCTCCTCAGTGTGATGAATGAACCAGAAATATCAGTCATGATATCTTTAATTTCATGATCTCATTAATTTATAACACTGCCAAATTTGAATATGACACTGAATTTATAAATAAAACATTTATCATGAAATAATGCCTATAGTTTCAGTTAATATTTAAATAAATAGTATATAATTTTAAATGTATACCAGTATTCAGTACTCCATCTCTGTTAAGTGCACTGCATTATTGGATACAGTATTGTATGCTGCTAATTTTAGCAAATTTAGTAGTTCATGTTGGTTAAATTTGCTTACTTTATTAAATGGTCAGTTGGGTATTCCATAGAAACAATTTTGCATGCTGTGCAATATACATAAAATATACTGATATTATATTGATAAGTATGTTAGTGTGAGCAAGGCTGTGTTTGATTACAACATCACCGCGCTGCACGCATTAACTAAAACTACAAAAACCATAAAAACAATCGAAAAATTAGGTAAGTTAGTGTGTGTGTGTGTGTTTTCTCCCTGACAGCATCATGTCACCGTATCACGCCCCCTTCCTCTTCCTCCTTTTCCAGTGAATGTTTCTATCCACATTCATCTAGACTCTCGGGTATTTCCCTATTCATTTGACTCCAGGCAATCAATCTTTAATGAATTCAAAAGCAGAAAGACTCTTATGAAGAAATATATGATATCCAAGGCTACCCACAATTCCTCCAAAAGCGAACTCATTAGTAGTCATAGAATCAGTACAGTACTCTGATATAGACCGATAAAATAAACGCTGAGCTGCACTTATCAGTCTGTGTATGTGTGCGAATATATATTTTCAGATTTTTCTGATATATACATTTTAAGATATAATTGCTAGGATAAGGGAAGCTGGCTTTTACAGATGTGCAGGTCTCTAAACTTTCTTCATCTGACCTGCTGACACGAGGCACAGGGACCGTCATTACAGCATGAATTGGTGTTAAATGTCTTGCTCAGAGCCACAATGACACATTTAAATAGCAGTTTAGCACTTCAATTAAATTGTAAAATGTGTGTTAATCCATGTGATCCGTCTCTCTCTACTGAGTAAAGGTGGTTTTCATGGCTGATTTACTTGATTTTTGAGCAAATATGTCATTAATTTCCAGATTTCACTGATATATTAATGCTCAAAACAAAGAACTCTCAAAGTTTGATTGATTGTTTATTGATTATGTATGGCACTAGTAAGACCATAAGTTTGATTTCCACACAAAAAAAACTCAGGATTACTAAGATTTGAAATATAGCTGCAAGCTGCGATGATGGGCCCAAGCCCTGGTGCCCTTGTTGTTTACACGGAGATTATCTTGCACTTTGAAACCCGTTTTCAAAAGGTTGCATTTTCAGACCACCAAAAACGGTGTTGTCGTGTAAATAAACGGCCAAAACGCATAAAAAGTATTTTAGTTGAAAACGGTGTCATGTAAACAGCCTCTTAGAGTGTGAAAGTTATTCGGCCCGATGAGATCTATAACTGTTTGATTACTGTAGGTGAAAAGGGGAGTGCTACAGAACCCTACATTTCTACATTTGGTTTGGCCTGTAAAGTTTTTAAATAATTTAAATATTATTATTATATTTTTATTTAGCAAGGATGCATTAAATCAAAATTGACAGTAAAGGCATTTATAAAAAAAAGATTCTATTTCAAATAAATGCTGTTCATCAAAAATTATGAAAGAAAAAAAGTATTGCGGTTTCCACAAAAACTGTTTTCAACATTGATAATAATCATAAATGTTTCTTGAGCAGTAAATCATCATATTAGAATGATTTCTGAAGGATCGTGTGACACTGAAGACTGGAGTAATGATGCTGAAAATTCAGCTTTGATCACTGGATATAAATTACACTTTACTATATATTCACATAGAAAACAGCTGTTTTTAATAAAAATAATATTTCATAATAATACTGTTTTTACTGTATTTTTAATCAAATAAATGCAGCCTTAGTGAGCCTTTTTTTTTTTTTTTTTTAATCAACCTCAAGCTTTTGAACAGTACATATTTGATTGAATTTAATTCATTATTTATTTCAACAACTTTCATCCGTTACATCAAAAAGGCTTGTGATGTTTCTGGTCTCTTAATGAGGCTGTAACTTTCTTGATCTCCAAGGAGTAAAATGCAGTTCAATTCAATTCAATTCAATTCAAAAGCTTTATTGCCTGTCCCCACAAGAGTAGAAAATTGTCTTTAGACAAAGGCTCAACAAACAATACAAAAAAGTAGCAATTTAAAATAAACAATATTACATTAAACCCACACAACCTTCAGAAGGAAACAATCTCAGGCATCATTAGTTCACTAAACATGTTGAGCAATCTGCTAGATATGAGGGTAAGATGAGTCACTCAACTCCAGAACGCTCTGTAATAACCTCTGAAATGACTTTCTTTTTGCTGACATCTAGATCATCTGGGCCATTGATTAATAGTTATTCGCTCATTGATTTACACTGCTTTTTTAGATGCTACAACTTTTATTAAAGGGGACCTATAATGCCCCTTTTACAAGATGTCTCTGGTGTCTCCAGAATGTGTCTGTGAAGTTTCAGCTCAAAATACCCCACAGATCATTTATTATAGCTTGTCAAATTTGCCCCTATTTGGGTGTGAGCAAAAACCGTTTTTGTGTCCCTTTAAATGCAAATGAGCTGCTGCTCCCGGCCCCCTTTCAAGAAGAGGGCGGAGCTTCAACAGCACATGCTTTGATTGCTCAACAACAACAAAGCTGGAGAATCTCACGAAGCCAAAATGAGGATTGTCAGTAACGGTGTTCAGCCTTACATTGTTCAAACCGGAGTCGACACTGATGGAGAAACAACTTTTTGACTTTTTCAAGACAATCATCTTTTACACTGTTCTTTACAAACGTGTGGTTATAAAGTATATAAACAAGATTTAAAATAGATGACAGACATCTGGGGCCCTATTTTAATGATTTAAGCGCATGGTCCGGGATTCATGCATGGTCGAGGTCCGAATCTACTTTTGCTAGTTTAACAACAGGAAAGATGGTCTGCGCACCAGTCGCAGTCTATTTCACTTGCCTCAAAATAGCAACATGCCAACAATGCACCTGAACACACCTCGTTTTCAGAGCAGCACGCCTAATGGGTGAACAGATGGGCGCGAGTGCATTTGCTATTTAAACAACGTGGCGCTGGACGTATGATAGGGCCCTGGTCTTTAAGACAACAATAGCTTTAGCCACATTTGTTGTGGAACTGGTTAACAGGCACATCAACTGAAATGGCAATTATTATAAAAAAGATAAATAAACAGTGTGACACTTACTTCTTCTGGAGGATCAGTTGATACAGATCCATCCTTGAGTACCAACTTTTTCGCCCCTCATTTACAAAGCAGTCTGGAGTGAAATGATTTGCGCAGACATAAACGAATTTAGGTCGATTTTAAGGCATGTTATCTTCAAAAAATAAAACTAATCCACTGCGTCCTCAGTGGCTCAGATGTTGGTAGAAAATCTTGAACATAAAAGAGTCTTATGTTCAGTCTTACATCCAACAACAGTTTAACACTACAGCTGCTCGAGCGCTGAGAAAATGGCGGCCAGTGTACAACTCTCTGAGGGCGGAAACTAAAGTAATGAGCGGGAATCAAAATAGCATGTCTAATGAGACTGCTTTGGTTTAATGGGGATTTAAAAAAAAAAAAAAAAAGGAGGAATGGGTGGATTTTTATCATTGTAGGGTGGTTGTGTACACACACTGACACTATGTAAAAGTGGATTTTGCATGTAATAGGTGCCCTTTAAATCTTACAAATAGTTAATGCAGTAATTGAATGCCTGTTAATATTAATCTAATAAAATGCATGGAAATTATAGCCAATTATTTAGTTTCGAATGCATGTAAAAGGTTAATAATTTCTCATAAAATCAAGAACCTACATTATTTGTTTATTCATTTATGCATTCAAATGTGATGCATTTCTAAAATGAAATATTTTGGGATCAGTCTATAGTGGTGTGATCATACTCGTTAAGTGAATTGGATTTAACTAACTGTCCTTAAACTAACTTAAATACCTTTAACAGATCTTTATGATGTTGAAACTGCTGTTGCTTTTTAGGCCATAACTTAAAAACCCCATGACATCTAATGGTCTCATAAATCACCTCCAGTCTTGCCTGCAGCTGTAAATTCACTGTGTGATTGTTTGTCATGTGGGTTTGAAATCCCGCTGGCTGCGCTGAGTTCAGTTAGCAGGTCAGTGTGAAGCCGGCCGAGCTTCCTGCAGATTCAGACCACTGTGAATTTACTCCTCTCCGGCTCCTGCTCAACTCAAGACTTTCATCCAGACTGGGAAACTGGCTGGACTCCATGTTCATCCAGCTTCAGCAATGCATCGAATCCTGGCTCTGGTTTAAACTCTGAACAATTGGATGTATATTTATCTTGGCTTTTATTCAAAGTCTTTTTATAGGAGTGCATCGTTTGCAGGGGGATTCGTTTATTAGCTTTGTTTCATTTCTGTTCACTGTTTGTATAAATTATGATTCATGGTTCAACCTTCTTGAAGTATAAATTCAAAACAGATTGAATAACATTTGCAAAGCACAATGATGTTCTTTCGCATAAATAAATCAACTATGGTGTTAAGCATAAAGCCAAAGGCTTTTATATAAAAGTTTTCATTTAGTTGCACCCTCAGGTATGAAGATATTACACAATAAAGGCTTTAGCCAAGAATAATCATCTCCCGTTTAACTCATCACACGTCCACTACATTTCTGAGACGCTACCAAAAGGTTAATGAAGTTAAAAATAAAACTCTGGTTGTCGCCTGTAGACTTTGTAGATTGGTCATCACTGCACTGTAAAACAATTATGTAATAATTTGATGTAACTTTGATGTCACTTTCCATCGTAACCTTGTTATATTTTGATTAATTGCATAGTCGTGTGGTGTGTTTAATGGGTAAATGGGTTAATGATGAGAGAATTGCCATTTTTTTGGTAAACTATCACTTTAACCACCCATTTTCCTCTGAATACTGATGTGTGTGCATGCAGGGCCGGAGAGGGAATGACGAAGTCCTGACATCAACCCATGAGAAATGAGTCCTGATCGCATTCACTGGGACCCGAGGCTGGTGATATATGCTCATATTGCCAGTCTGATGGTGAAAATGGAGGGAAGGTATGAATTAAATAATGGGGAAAAATGGCAGAAACTGAGGGAGGGAAAATTGAGTTCTGGTGTGTTTAAGGAAATTATGTTTGTTTGCAGGTGTAAATGTCTGTGTGAATGTTTGGAGACTGTTTATTTGTGTGTGTGTGTGTGTGGTAGACTCTACATTATGAGGACAAAATGTCCCCACAAAGATGTCAAATGTCAGGACTTTTTTTGTGTGTGTGTTTTTGTCTCCATTAGGAAAACAGCTTATAAATCATATGAAGTTATGTTTTTTGAAAATGTAAAAATGCAGAAGGTTTTCTGTGATGGGTTTAGTGCAGTATAAAAATCATAATGTCTATAGAAAGTCCCCATAAAACACGGAAACAGTGCGTGTGCTAAAATAACCCTAAACATATTTAAAATGTATTAAAAACAAATGATAGCCTAAAAGAGTGATAATGATACGGCATGCTTAATAATTGAATAACTGCTTTTTAAAATTGTTTTAGATGCAGCAGCTAATTTTATTAGAAACAAACTCAAATCTTCACAAAACACTCTAGAATCTCAGGAACATGAACAGAACAACCATCTTAGCACTGACGAGGACAGACAATGAACTGAAAGAAACACAGGGCTTAATGCTGACTTCACATGCTCTCAGAATGATCATAAATACGAGTTTCCTAGGTAAAAATTGCACATGAACGCCCTCATGTTTAGAAACTTGAATCCGATGAGCTTGTAATCACGACTTCAGAAGAGGGAATTATCAAATGCACATGAAGGCAGCATTAATACAAGAGCAAACTAATCAACCACATGAACATCAGGTGCAAACACTAATCAAACCATGAGTAACTAGAAACTAGAAGAGAGAAAAAGGAACAAATGAGACAGAGCAAAAACCAACTCAAACACAGATCAAACATGTCATAACCCTTTTTATGTTTGTACATCATTTGTGTGTTTGATTTAATGGTGTATTTTTCTCTCCCACGCTTTTTTCCCCTAGTTTATTGCTGGTAGTTTCAGTGATTAGAATTAGAATACGTCATAAGATCAATAAAATAAAAAAAAGGATATTTTAAACAGAAATGTCAGGCTTCTGAAAAGTATGTTGCATGAATGACTGCATCAATGCGGCGTGGCATGGAGGCGATCAGTCTGTGGCACTGCTCAGGTGTAATGGAGGCCCAGGTTGCTTTGATAGCGGCCTTCAGTCATCTGCATTGTTGGGTCTGGTGTCTCTCATCTTCCTCTTGATAATACCCCATAGTTTCTCTATGGGGTTCAGGTCTGGTGAGTTTGATGACCAGTCAAGCACAGTAACACCATGGTCACTGAACCAGCTTTTGGTACCTTTGGCTGTGTGGGCAGGTGCCAATGAAATCAGCATCTCCATAAAGCTTGTCAGCAGAAGGAAGCATGAAGTGCTCTAAAACTTCCTGGTATACGGCTGCGTTGACTGTGGACTTCAGAAAACACAGTGGACCAACACCAGCAGATGACATGGCACCACAAACCATCACTGACTGTGGAAACTTCACATTGGACTTCAAGCAACGTGGATTGTGTGCCTCTCCTCTCTTCCTCCAGACTCTGATCATGCTTTTAAAGTGTATGCTTTACTTAAACACATCTAAGTAAATAGTACAATAGATATTGTGTAGACAGCATATCTTCACATTAGAAGTAAAGCGGCACCTGAACACAGAGACCTCAGTGCTTGGTACACAATGGCGGTAACATTCGATGGATCGTTTTGAGTGTGAATGTGGCATTTTGAGTAGTCCAAATATCACAAAATGGCAAGCTATTAAACATAACAACAAAAGCAATGATAAAAACAGCTGGAAAACAGTGAAAAATCGACCTCATTAATTATTCAAGGCCCAGTGCATGATGGGAACACCAGTATCAGAAAAGTTGAGTAGTTTTACTTAATTTGATATTTACACTTTTAATTTTTTAATTCTTGCGTGAACTAACTTTTTTTAATGTAAAATTACATTTGTTTTTTCTGTAGTATTTACTTCACCATAAAATCATTTTTTACAGTGTGGTTTTATTCCTATTATCAAAGGGGTTTATTAATATATATTATGCCTGATTTTACACAAAATTGTATTCCTAAAAACATGGTGATTTTTCCCTTGTGGTTGACAGTATTTTTATGATTTATGGGGTGATAAACAAAATCAGCTAAAAACCTTTGACTCTAATATGTCGGCAAAATGAACAACATGATTTTTGAATCTGGCTTCATTCAATATATGCAAATGAAAATGTATGCAAATTAGTGCATAGCAACCCTGACCACCCGCAACACTGTGGCACAGACAAAAAAAAAAAAAAAAAAAAAACACACTCTTTGCATTTTTTCCAGAACATATAAAAATAGTTTTCTTTGTGAAATCTCCCTGATCTTCTGTTCTTCTCTCCTCCACTGCCTCGCTCCGTTTGCCTTTCTCTCTCTCTCTCTTTCTCTCTCTCTCTCCGCACTGATGTGTGTCCACGGCCCACTCTTCAAGTGTGTGTCTGTGTGTGTGTGTGTGTGTGTGTGTGTGTGTGTGTGTGTGTGTGTGTGTGTGTGTGTGTGTGACAGGCGCTCAGACTCTCGCTGTGGGTCACTGTCAAAGGCAGCAGGTGTTACACAGATTCTCCAGCCAGACGAATCAACTTTCTCATGATGATTTACTCATTTGATCAACATTCTCCATTCATATTCTGAACACTGTGTTCTCTGATGTGGTGCAGCAACAAGTCTTAGTTCATAATGTGCTTATAGATATTATATGAAATGTAGCAAAAAAAATGCAAACGATTAAAGAAGTGATTTTATAATTGTATAAAATTGTATATTTGTATTTATAATTGTATAAAAAACAATGGAGGCCACTTCTATTATTAATCATAGTTTTACATTACCATTTTCCTCTCTTTCTCTGACATTTACATTTAAATTGGTCCTTTTGTTTGGCCTTTTAGATGATCTTTTCACATGTGAAATGAGCAACTGCTCTTTGCCATCTAGTCCAGTATAGTGTTTAACTCCTCCATCCTTCAATAACAACCTCTTTGCAAAGCCTGAATTACATTGTGATGTTTAAAAGGTCACACGGATGTGATTATTTCAGGGCTACATTTAAAAGTACATTGTAGTCTTTTGTTTCAAAACATCAGGGAAAATTTGAATCTATAAAGCCTGTTGTATCATATCTGATACACACATCAAAAATGATCAAATCTTTGCTTGAAAGCCTTCTGTCGTCTGATTGATAATTAAGACTTTTATAAAGTAAAAATCTTTTTGTATAGTTGTACAAACTTCAGCTCGAGCTTCACGTGTCTTTACTTCACTGATTTTTATCAAGTAAGTGTAAGAATAACTTTGATATTGTTAAATATTTCAGCTGGACTGAAGCAGGTTTACTTGATTATCCAGACATCATTTATTATAAAAATCATGAGTATCAAATATGATCATCAGGTTTATTTGTTCATCTCTCAATCATCATTGTATTGCATTATATGATTTTAGCTTTGATCATAAACTAAGCATTTAAATATTATCTTACCAAGACATATTATTGGCAGAAATTGATATTTATATGCATTCTATGTAAGTATCTGCTAAAGATCTAAATTTCATCACTTTTCGTCCATATAAATATCAGCATCTGCACCAAATTTCATATTTTTGCTCAGTTTGGCCAAAAATATGCAATTCTGAATAAAACTGAGCTGTTTTCCTCCTCGAGAAAGTAAGTCTGATGCATTAAATATTATACTCAATACTTTTTTTTATATATATATATATATATTTTTTTTTTTGTTGTTCAATAAACCTCCAATTTTACAAAAAAATAGATTTTTCTAACTATTACATCATATGTTATTCCTTAGAGACCTTATATTTAATATCTTGCTCATGTGTTTTTATGAATAAGAATAAAACATGTACATATTTTTTTACTCGATGTCATTTACAGCAAGAAAATAAAATGCATTCCCACAATGCACCTATATGCATTCAATACCAAAGAATCGGTTCTGATCAATGAAATGAAGTGAAATCAGCTCTACAAATCTTTATACACATACTGTATATGATAAACCACTCTGATTCCTGACGGTTTGTGTTGCTTCAGTGTGTTGTGAGTACAGTCACGTTCAATGTTCATGATGATTGAGCTGAAACAAACGTTTGGAAAGGCTTCCGGAAAAACTCCATACATTTGAGAGAGAGAGAGAGATCTCATAAACTCAGGCTCCTGCAAAAATATCACGGATAATTGAACAGGTTATGCTTTTTATATACACGATTGTGATTGCCAAGAAAAATTCTTTCATATTTGAGTATGATAAATGACATTTAGTCTGATTACTGCAGCGAGAGAGCTGAATATTTTGTCCATGTATGGGACGGTGTGACTGCGGACCCGTCTGGGATTTGAGATTCATTTGAGAGCTAATTTGATTTAAAGACACGGCAGAAAAAGTTCTGTTGCTCCAGATGCACTACGCCTCCATAAGAGAGAGGTGAAAAAAACTATTGCTTGGAGGCCGTGGATAGTTGCCAGGGCTTTGCTATGGCATTCTGAGTGGTTGCTATACAGTTGCTAAGACTTAAAGGTCCAGGTGCTTCCTCAAGTCCTTCTCTGGATATGGCTCAGGTCTCTCTGTGTGTGAGATTTGTGAGATGTCCGTAGCACAAACGGTGCAAATTACCTGTCAAAGTTTAATACTTTAGGATTTGTTCAAATCACTGACCCTAAAGTACAAGTACTAATCGTGCCGCTTCCCTTAGCAAACATGTTGGATGAATATGTGTCCCTCTCCATCTGTTTAATGACATGATCCAGTGAATCTCTAACAGTTTATGTACTGCTGAAAAATCTGGCTTCACAGTGCATGGTCTATTTATTATTATTATTATTATTATTCATTTGTGTGAACTCAACAAGAATACTCTAAACATGTTTCTAAGTTGTTTTGTTGACCTTACTTAGATACTGTAAACTCTCATTTAGTACATTACTATAATATTAAAAGTTAAACAGAGCTATTATACTGAACTTTATTTCAGATATAATAATTACACTCAAATGAAAACTGAAATGTTTGTATATAATAGCCTACAACTCGGCTGCACATAGATCTTCATGAAAAATGTATTCAAACATACATATATAATTAACAGTAAACAAGCTCCTCTCTGGTGTTTTCTATAGCTAACTAATGAACTGTGAACATAAGGAATAATGTGAACATTAATATAACACAGAAATGTCTCTTCATAACATTAAGGTTGAACCACTGCAGTCACATGACTGTTTTAATGACGTCTTATACCTTTCTGGACCTTGAAAGTGTTGATTATATTGCTGCGAAAGAAGGTGGCGGTTGTGAACTTCGCACACTGTATGAGAAGCGCCACGTTTTAAATAAAAAACTGCTCATAATGCATTTTAATTGCCTCAAATCATTGTTAATGTAGGCTACACAAACACTTCATCTTAGTCTGTAGTGTACATTTTACATCCTAGTCTGTAAGACTGTACTACTTTTTAATATTAGTGCTAACCTACTATAAATTGGATGCCAGATATATTACATTTTGTTTTAAGATTAATTTATGACTGGATAATCTGTATTTTCTGTTCTCCCATGATTCTGAAAACAAAAACTGACAACCAAACAAAATAATAGGTTCTGGAAAAAAAAAAAAAATGTTATAAATGAGTCTATTAAATATATTTATTAAATTAATTAATTAAGTTAAATACTTTTTAATTAATGAATGAAGAATTGTTTCATTCATTAGAGTTTTTGGACGAATTTCATCATATAGTGATATTTCATCAATATACAATCTTTATCAAGCGTAACATTAGTGTCCAGTATCGGCTGATTCTGGTCATAGCGCCAGTTTATGATAGCTTAAACAATTTTTGCAAGTTTATGTTCTAATCGACATTGCGTTATTCGGCCTGAGGGTGGCGCTCTAATGTTGATTGACACAATACCGAGAACTCCCCCAAAAATGTTCCCACTCAAATGAGGGAAACATATTTCACTCAAATGAATACGACTTTTCCATAAGAAAAATGTATAGGCCTATTATCGATTTATGTTATTTGGAAAATTGTATATTCATCAAACTAAATGGGGTATCTCTAAACCCAATTTTGCTCATTTTAAAACCAAACAGCCTTTAGAATCTGTAAAGTTTTTAAAAAAAACCCAAACAACTGTGAAAATAAGCGGGACAGCCTGAAATCTGCCCCATTGGCTCACAATTACAGCATGCTGCAGTTCCATTTTTCACCACAGATTTACATTGAAAAATTGTGGGGCGCTGTAGAGCTGAGGAGGGCTCCGAAACCGGCTGCCCAGCTTATCATAATACCTGCCTGCCAGGTTAAATTTTAATATCATGCTCACTTTACGTCTTAAAATAGTCAAGAAAATACGAAAAATATTTGTAGCAGAAAACACATTTACAATTTATTATTGTTTCAGCTTATATAGAGGTCTATGCAGGGACGTGCACAAACATTTTGGGGGGCAGGGGCTCAAAAAAGGGCACTTCTCATAATTATTCATTTTAAAAAATAATAACCAAAACATTAAATATATTAACACACCTCTGACTTCCTTACCAATTTATTTTAATTCCCTCACACTCATGCAGTTGTTTCATACTCAGCAGATTTCTACAAAATAATCAGTTCAACACTTCTAGGTTTATCACAACAGCAACGGAAACTATGCCTAAATGTGCATGTTTATCATTTAAATAGCTATATATTTAGAATAAATGACTGCACCAAGGAGAGGGACATAGTTTCAGTAGCATTTTGTTTATTTTGCACAAATCAATAAATCGTTTTAATTCGTTTGGTGTTATTGGAATACTTCTTTCATACAGTAGACAATTTTAAGATTTTGGTCTATTTTTGCTTCCATGTCTTCTTTTACTCTAATGGAAAGAAAACTTCCAAAATACACATTTAGATGGTGTTTGTTATAAGCCTACTGTCCTCCGTCTCTTTCCATCTGTAGATTTCTTCCAAATGAACTAAACAAGCTAATCTGCATATTTAAACACATCAAGAGAGCATTTCCTTGAAATGTTATAAGTGCATAATATGTATTATAACAAATGCCTGCAGAGGGCGCCAAAAGCCTGGTAATTGTTGTTGTTAAACAGCACGATCAAATCCTTGTTTCTGGCCAACCAGTATAATTAAAAATATAATATTGGTTAAATAATAATAATAATAATGCTACAGCCACTGTAAGAACATGCATCAAACATGCATGCTCAGAGCGTGGATTTAAACTTTTATTCATGTATTCTCCTGTGTAATCATAGGTTTAAGAATGATAGCATTATGCAATGCTGTGTTATGATTTTTTTTTCTAATTTAAAAAAAAAAAAAAAATGGTTTTAATAAATCGTGCATCCTTAACGGTCTAATAATGCGGTTTGTGGATTTGCGTCAGTGGAATGCTCCACTTCCGGTATTGACAGCGCTACAGATATCTTTAACAGGGTTCAAAACGCAATGCATAGCACATTAAAATAATTTAAATTATAATATGACGCCTATCAAATCAGCTGGTGGTCAAATTATTAACGCATATAAATAATCTTAGCCTTAAATAGCCAAAACCTTCACATGTTTGTGAACATACATAAGCTTCCTGAAAGAGATGCAGGGGATTCATCTAGGGCTTTATTCTGTGCTTTATCTTATGCTTTATTCTTTTAGCTGTTGTCTTTTCCCGGGCATAGTTGTCACAAGTTGTTGTCAGCCAACAGCAAACACGAGGCGCCGCGGGCGGGTCGATAAAGCCGACCTGATCTATAGTATTTTTTTATGCAGTAAATATATTTGTTTGACAGGGAAGCTGTGCTCAAACATAAATATATATTAATTTATTAAAATAAAATAACACCCCAGAAAAAAGGGCACTTTCTCTCGAGGAAGAAAAAGGGCTCAAGCCCCTTTTATGTCTACGTGTGCACGTGCCTGGGTCTATGTTTGAATGAATATTTTGCCCTTACAGTCGAGCCGTGGCTGTTGGTTTCAAAGGTAATTTACTCATTTTGAATGCGAATGCCACAATATTGGTGTTTATATGCGGACTATAAACTTTTAGCCCAATATTTCGTATGTTTGCAACAAAGGAACAGCAATACTGTCAGCTGAAAACACTGAAGCTGGCTTACATGAGCGCTGCGCTCTCTGGTTTAGCAGCGCGAAAGCAGGTTTAAATTAATATTCCGGCATGATCGTAACTTTAAAGGTTTAATAGACTGCCGAATTGTTGTCGAGATCATAAGATCTCGAGTATGTTTGAATCAAGACTGCAATATTTTAATGATTAATCGTGCATGCATATGTCCCTGTAGCCTATCATATCTGTACCAGACCTCAAAAGTTACCCCCCTCTCTGCGGACGAGTCATATCCCTCTCGGATTTCATCAAAAATATCTTAATTTGTGTTCTGAAGATGAAGGAAGGTCTTACGGGTGTGGAACGACATGAGGGGGAGTGATTAATGACTGAAATTTCATTTTAGGGTGAACTAACCCTTTAATGCGTTAATTTTCTTTAACTGTGACATCCCTATAACTGAACAACAACAACAAAACCCTCTGCATTACATTATTATGCTATAATTGAAAGACTTCATGCAGTTTTTTCCTCACGAAAGCAATGCGCTGTAAGTGTTTCAGCACTCGGACACAAATAAAGCAGCACATCTTTTCTCTGCCTGAACACAGAGTGGCAGATGTGTTAATCGATGGGAAACAGCTTTCAAGTTCAGGGCAGAATCACTGTTGTCATTCTTACAACAGGCCCAAATAACACAGGGCCACTAATTACATCTGTTTCCTCTTTCCTCTGCCACAGTGCGCATCAAGCCCCGGAGGTTGAATGTCACTGATAATTAGTTTCTTTGACATCACATCAATAGATTGGCCTAATCCACCTTGGCTTCATTTCACATGAAGGACGGTTCACAGAAGTATGAATTATGCAAGAATGCAACATGCTTGAAATGTTATATTTGAGAAAGAAATTCGGTCCTGTAATGCACAGCTGTAACAGCATCCGTTCATATTCCGAATGCAGAACGTGCTTCAGTCAGTCTAAATGCATTGCAATGGCTCCCTCTAGTGGACAGTGGAGTTTGATCAGAGTCTTAAACTTGTAAAAATCACTTCTAAACAATCCCAGCAACCATCCAGAAGACCCTGGCATCGTGATGGTGATTTTCTCATTTTCTTAAAAAACAAATTATTGACTCTTTTTCTTTAAAAAAAAAAAAAAAAAGATTTTTACGTTTCATAATAATCTCTTTGCTTTCAGAAGAATCTTTAAGTATTATTTGACTTTTTAAATCCAATGCCACACAAATAAATGAATAATATGAAATTAAAGAGTACTATTTTGATCTTTTTTTCCAATGCCACACAGATAAATTAATAGTATTAAATGAAATAATTTACACTAACTTAATTAGTGTGTGAAATACCTCTTATCTGTGTTTGTTTGACTTCATTTTTGTCATTTATCACGACACACATGCTTGTTGTGGTCATGTGAACTAATTATTTTCATACGCAGTCAGCTGTTGTTTAAGATTAAAATCAAGTTATGCGGGTCAATGTTTTTGGCAGCCTGCTTTGGCATTTATATTATTATTGTCAGTATTAGGTGTCATGTTCATATTTAGTAAGAAATTAAATCATGTGCAATCATTTAGATTTTTATCCAAAGTGATTTACAGTGTGACAACAACCCAAGGCTATCAGTAGAAAACAAGTGCTTTTTGTGTTAAGATACATTTGCATATAAGCTAATGCTATTTGTCAAAGTCAGATCACACCGTCCAGACACACCGTGCTGTAATATTAACCCATGATATATGGACAGCCTACTGCAATTTTTGGTCACCTATACTTTATAGTCATAGTTTTCTATCATCTCTTCAAGCATCAAATTAGTCATGTCAATTCATGAATCACAAATGGACTTTTTCCGCCACTGAATAAAAAAATTAAAAAGGTATAATTGCTATTCTTTATTTCTTTTTCTCAGAATTGTGAGTTATAAAGCCAAAATTAAAAGTTTTAAAGACAGAAGTCTTTTTTTCCCATCAGAATTGAACTTTATAACTTGCATTTAAAAGTAAAAAGTAAAAAACTTTTAAACTGAATATGATATCAGTGATTCAAAATGAAACACACCAAATAACCAATTGTTTTGTAGGTCATTCGAATGTTTCCGTTCCAGTGAATCCAAAATAAGGGTTGAAAATGAAACGGATAAAACTCTGTGGAATCTGCGATGTTTATCTTTCCAAGGAAAGACAAAAACAACAATGCAAACATGACCTCAACACAGATTTTCGTTCTGAGGAAACGTTTTGCACTGGCATAACTAGTTTTTTTAGAGAGTGACATCACGGCTCAGCTGTATTTGAATATCTCCTCCACACTTAAGTGATCACAAAAGCAAGTTCTCGCCACAGAAACACTACAAAAATGGCATCTCGACCGTCTCACTTCGAGGAGAACCTTCTGTGCCCGGTTTGCCGTGACGTCTTCAGGGATCCCGTCCTCCTGCTGTGTTCTCATAGCTTCTGCTGGGCCTGTCTGGATCAGTACTGGGACACCACCAGCTCGCAGAGATGCCCTGTGTGCCGGACAGACTTCTGCATGGACCGTCCTCCGTGCAACCGCGCTTTGAAGAACCTGTGCGAGATCTTCCTGCAGGAGAGAAGCAAGACGGCAGAGGTCGAGTTATTCTGCAGCGCGCATGGAGAGAAACTTGAGCTCTTCTGTCTGGAGGACCAGCGTCTGGTGTGCGGAGTGTGTGTGAACGCTGACACACACGTCCATCACGCGTGCACACCTGTGGATGAAGCTGCGGTGGCCCTCAAGGTACATTTCTCATTATCTGCTGGGAAATATGCTTACTATTGTAATGTATCACTTTACTTTAATAGTTTTACTAATAGCACATACTTTCACTTCATTGTTCTTGATCATTCATAACTATACAATTTATTGCAACTACAGTTTAATTTATCTTAGAAAATAAGCCGTTCAAAATTCATATTCGCATATAATTTTTTGTTTAAAAAACAACTTCTAAAATAAACTCAGAAAAAGGTAATTCATACAATAGGAATTCATGCACTTAATGATTATCAGCCTTTTTCCTCTTTTTCAGGATGTTATAGAGCACATTCTTCTGATTTGAATTTTGAGTAAGGCTTGAATATTGTGTAAAAAAAAAAAGTAGGTATTAAATTTAAAAAGAATTTAGTTTATTTGCTATAACATAAAATATTACACAATATAGAATAATATAAGAATATAAACTAGTTCCTTTCATTTAGTTTGAATCAAAACATTTAAACAAAATAAAGTAAAAATCAATACAAATTGATTCTGTCTGTCTATCTATCTATCTATCTATCTATCCATATAATCCATCTATCCATCCACCCATCTATCCCAATTCATCTATCTATCCATCCTTCCCAATAAATCTGTTCCAATCTATCCATCCATCCATTTATATATCCATCCCAATTCATCCATCTATCCCAATCAATCTGTTCCAATCTATCCATCCATGCATATATATATATATATATATATATATATATCCATCCATATATATTTATCCATCCATCCATATATATAATCCTAATCCATCTATCCATCCAACCCAATCCATCTATCCATCCCAATCCATCCATCTATCCATCCATCCATCCACCCTCCCATCCATCCCAAATCAATTCACCCATATCCATCCATCCATCCCAATCATCCATTTCTATTCATATATCCCAGTCCATCCATCCATATATCCCAATCCATCCATCCATCCATCCCAGTCCATCCATCCATCCATATTTCCCAATTCATTAATCCATCCCAATCCATCAATATATCCCAGTCCATCCATCCATCCCAGTCCATCCATATATCCCAATTCATCCATCCATCCCAATCCATCAATATATCCCAGTCCATCCATCTATCCATCCCAGTCCATCCATCTATCCATCCATATTTCCCAATTCATCCATCCATCCCAATCCATCCATATATCCCAATCCATCCATCCATCCATCCATATTTCCCAGTCCATCCATCCATCCATCCATATTTCCCAGTTCATTAATCCATCCCAATCCATCAATATATCCCAGTCCATCCATCCATCCCAGTCCATCCATATTTCCCAATTCATCCATCCATCCATCCATCCCAATCCATCAATATATCCCAGTCCATCCATATATCCCAATCCATCCATCCATCCATCATCCATCCATATTTCCCAATTCATCCATCCATCCCAGTCCATCCATATATCCCAATCAATCCATATTTCCCAATTCATCCATCCATCCCAATCCATCAATATATGCCAGTCCATCCATCCATCCATCATCCATCCATATATATTTATCCATCCATCCATATATATAATCCTAATCCATCTATCCATCCAACCCAATCCATCTATCCATCCCAATCCATCCATCTATCCATCCACCCTCCCATCCATCCCAAATCAATTCATCCATATCCATCCATCCATCCCAATCATCCATTTCTATTCATATATCCCAATCCATCCATCCATATATCCCAATCCATCCATCCATCCATCCATATTTCCCAGTCCATCCATCCATCCCAGTCCATCCATCCATCCATATTTCCCAATTCATTAATCCATCCCAATCCATCAATATATCCCAGTCCATCCATCCATCCCAGTCCATCCATATATCCCAATTCATCCATCCATCCCAATCCATCAATATATCCCAGTCCATCCATCCATCCCAGTCCATCCATCTATCCATTCATATTTCCCAATTCATCCATCCATCCCAATCCATCCATATATCCCAATCCATCCATCCATCCATCCATCCATATTTCCCAGTCCATCCATCCATCCATCCATATTTCCCAATTCATTAATCCATCCCAATCCATCAATATATCCCAGTCCATCCATCCATCCCAGTCCATCCATATTTCCCAATTCATCCATCCATCCCAATCCATCAATATATCCCAGTCCATCCATATATCCCAATCCATCCATCCATCCATCATCCATCCATATTTCCCAATTCATCCATCCATCCCAGTCCATCCATATATCCCAATCCATCCATATTTCCCAATTCATCCATCCATCCCAATCCATCAATATATGCCAGTCCATCCATCCATCCATCCCAGTCCATCCATATATCCCAATCCATCCATCTATCCATCCATCCATCCATCATCCATCCATATTTCCCAATTCATCCATCCATCCCAATCCATCAATATATCCCAGTCCATCCATCCATCCATATATCCAAAGCTATCCATATATCCCCATCCATCTATATCCATCCATATTATGTTGCCTTTTTAGATATTGGTATTAGGAATTGGCCATTTAAAAACCCATATTGGTCAATCAGTTCAGATAAAGTTATAGATAAGGCTTTACATTTGAGAGATTTAGAACTGCAAAAGCTTGACTAAAAGCTTAATGTTCTTCACAAACTTAATGTACAGGGAGAACCTGCAGCGATAAAACAATCCTAACTAAGGGACTGAACTGCCTTCTTTATCAAGCGTTTTGTGTCCATTCTGATCTGACCTTTTGTTCTGCACCCTCACATGAAGAGCACAGCAAAGAGACTGGAGGCAAAGATGCATAATAAAATATCTTTTGACATTATATAATATTACTCTAAGCTACCTTTTCAACTTTCTTTTCAGGAGGTGCTCAAAACAAGACTGAAGCCTTTGCAAGAGAAGCTTAAACTTTTAAAATCAGAGAAATTCATCTGTAATCAAAGAGTGAAACACATCAAGGTAAAATCAACAGTGAGAAGTCCTTCATATAACCTTCAGGTAACATTTACATAACCGTTACGTTTTTACTGTGTTACAGAACCAAGCCGAGCAAACAGAGGCACATATTAAGAAGGGGTTTGAGCAGCTTCAGCAGTTTCTGCTTGATGAAGAGGCGGCCAGGATAACTGCTCTGAGGGAGGAAGAAGAGCAGAAGAGGAAGGAGTTAGAGGAGCAGATGAGGAGGATTAACAGTCAACTCTCATCTCTTGTAGAAAGAATGAGGACCACCGAGGAAGAGATAGAGTCCAACAACATCTCATTCCTGCTGGTAAACACAATTTATTATTATTATTTCTGACCAGGGTCCAAAATTATTTTTTAAAGAGATTTACGAAGAGGATATTTGTTTTTAATGACCCTACAAGTTCGATTAAACCATCAAAATATATGGAAAATATTTATATATATATTTTTAAAAATATGAATATGAGGGAAGAACAAATCACTAAACTTGGTTAAGGTATTATCTGACAAAAAAATGGCAATTTACAGCTACAGGTTTTATTTTACTATTCAAACAAAATGTATAGAAAAACAAAAGCTTACAGGAAAAAGCACTACATGATCAGTTATTAATATTTCATTGATTCTCTCTTGTTTTTGCATGTGTTCATAATTTCTCTGTATGGCAGCCTGGCCAAAAATTATGTCAGCACAATTTGAATTATTTAAATAGTTTTTTTAATATTTAAATCATTTGATCAAAAATACAGTAAAAACAGTAATATTGTGAAATATTATTACAATTTAAAATAACTGGTTTCTATGTGAATATATAGTAATCTATAATTTATATCCAGTGATCAAAGCTGAATTTTCAGCATCATTACTCCAGTCTTCAGTGTCACATGATCCTTCAGAAATCATTCTAATATGATGATTTGATGCTCAAGAAACATTTCTGATTATTATCAATGTTGAAAACAGTTGATTTTTGAATGAATGAATTGATTTTAATCATGAGATTTGTTTTTAATTATATCTGTTTGTCATTTCCATGTGAATCTGTTTAAAGAAGTACAAAGGCCCACCTGACAGGTAAGTGAAAGAACCTTCTCTGTTGTGATTGTGACCCAAAATCAGGAATTAATTCAGGGATGTTTTCCCACAGTTTTCAGTGCAGCAGTCCATGTCCGGAGAAGCTTCCAGAAGTGCTGATCGATGTGGCAAAGCACCTGGGAAATCTGAAGTTCGGAGTGTGGCAGAAAATGAGCGCTGCTGCTCAGTACAGTGAGTCTCACGTCTAAAATGTTTTATAAACCTACACTGCAAAAATTCCTAATATTCCTAATATTTTTTGTCATGCTTTCTGGTACAAACATCTAAACATTCTCAAATCAAGATGCATTTTACACATGGAGAAGCAAAATGACAGAAGACTTCTAAAACAAGAGAAAATGGGGACAGAAAAATCTTGTTTTCCATTTTAATTGTTTATTTTTCTGACCCCATTGGCAGATATTTGTTCTTGTTTCAAGCAAAGTCTTTTTATTGCCTTTTTCCCCATTACATATTTTAGTAATTAGGTATCATTCAAAAGCTTAACACTCAAAATTCAACCTGTGAAAACCATTTTGCCATTAAAATGTAAAGGTTTAAAACCTTTGAGCAGCTCAATTTTTGTGATATCAGCCTCAAATTTGGAACACAACTTGGTTCGATATATGGCTTTGATTTTCTAGCAGTTTTATAGTCCAATTATTTTGTAAAATATATATTTTTTTAATAAAATAAAACAGTTCAGTACATTTGCTTTACAGTAAACTTAAACTTAAATTTTTTTTAAACAGGTTAAACTCATTTTTTCAGAAAACAAGATCTAATATCTGAAGTCATTTTGCTTTTCCAGTAAATGCATCTTGATTTAAGAATGTTTAGATATTTGTACTGGAAAACAAGACAAAAATACTATACCACTATACCATTTTTTATCATTTTAACAAAAACTTCATGGCCACCAGAATATTTCTTGTATGTATTTCTGAACATGCATCAAACGAAAGAACAGAGAGAAGAAAAAAAAACTTTTACAAGGGAATGGACCATTTTAGTTTATGTGATTCATATTCATAAATTTAAACATTGTTGTTGTTTTTTTTATTTATTTATTTTTTTTTATGAATACGAATCAAATAAACTGAAATGGTCCATTCCTTTGTTCCATTAAGATTTATCTAAAATGTTTTAAGCTCTAGCTTTTTTATCTTGTGAAAAATAATGATTATTCAATTTAATTTAATGGAATTTTTCCATACAATTGAAATTCGTAAATCTTAAAAAAAGGCTTAACATTTTTTTGAAGTGTAGGTTCATGCATTTTTTTTATCAACACTTAATATGGGTAAGTTTCATTAAAAAAAAGCAACATTTAAAAAAAATTGTTTTCTTTTTTTTTTTTTTCAAAGACTACAACATACATAATCAATGCTTATATCACTTGTTTCTGCTACTTTTTCACTTGCGTTTAGATCAGGAGATTCTGTACTCTTTCAGAAGATGCGTAATAGCGCCCCCTACTGTATATCGGTGAAAACACAGAAAGCCTAAAAAATTCTGTCAATGGCAGGGAAAGAGTTAATAAACAAACACCTCATTTTCCTCTATAGTTCCTGTCATCCTCGACCCCAACACTGCTCACCCGTGTCTGCACCTGTCTGACGATCTGAGCGATGTGCGCTTCGGTCAGTGTAGTCGACAGACCATGGGTTACATGGAGAAACGTGAGGGCTATACGAGCGTCCTGGGCTCTGAGGGCTTCAGCTCTGGGACTCACCGCTGGGACGTTGAGGTTGGTGACAACACCACCTGGGCCTTGGGAGTGATTTCAGAGTCTGCCATAGAGACTCGAGACAACCCGCCCAGTTCTGGCCTATTGCGTATAGGCTTCCACAACGAGATGTACGGACAAGGTCTTTCCGGGGAGTTTCTCACGCCACTCACGGTGAAACAGAAGGTCCAGCGCGTCAGAGTCCATCTGGACTTGGACAGAGGGAAACTGTCGTTCTTCGACCCTCTCAGCGACGCTCATCTCCACACCTTCAAGCACACCTTCAACGAGAGAGTGTTTCCGTACTTCTGTAATGTGTGTCCATCTCAGGCGCTGCGCATCTTGCCGGTGGAAATGTCTGTTGCAGGACTGGAGGTTCATGGACCGTCTGCGCCTGATAGAGAGCAAGCAGAGCTGCAGAAGTGAAAGATGCACTCATGCACTCTTAGAAAAAAAGAGTTCTATATAGAAGCTCTATGTTCTATATAGAACTCTAGGGTTCTTGACTCTATTTTAAATGCCCAAAAGGTTCTATATAAGGAGAAATGTCTTAAATGATTGCATAATACTTTTATGTTTAACAGGTTATTTCAGTTTTTTCTAGTGATAAAGCATCTGACGGAACCCTGTTGTGAAAATCAAGTTTTTAATGTTGTTTATATGTCTATGTGGTGTTTTTAATATGCTTTAAGACAAACCATATGCAAATTCATAAGTCAGCACCATTGCTGAGTATTTTCTCTTTAAAACTGTAGTGAACCAAAAACGTTTTACAGTTTGAAATCGCTGGTGTTTGTGACGTCACAAACTACCCTGCTGATATGAAAAATCGGGTAGTTTAGCAATATAGTGGGTGTATGATGAATATATTACGATGTTATGATGAACTATGCCTTTCTCCACTGACGTTCAAAGTGTTTCTAAAGATACTGATTTTAGAAGGCAGCTAAAACACATTATTAACAGATAAGCAAAAGGCTGATCATATTAATTACCATTATGTGTCCAACGTTGTGCAAGTGAGTGGAGGCGGGGCTAATTAGCATATTCATAGATCCACATCCAAATGAAGCAAGGGTGTAGACTGAAGCTATTTTAAGGCATGAAGAAAACTTTTTCACAGGAAAATAAAACGTCATTTTGGTGAGTTTTAAGGGATAAAATGATTGACTACAGGGGGACTTCATATAGAACCTTTTCTTCTAAGAGTACAAAGAAAAATCATTTAAAATCCCTATGGAGAAAATTAATGGGAAAAATTATTACAGAACTAAGAGCCACTGTGAATGTGCAAAATAATTGAATTATGTACATACATAATATGTATTATTTCGTATTATTTTCATGTCAGTGATAAGAAAAAGGAACTAATTACCACAGCAGCACTGATGAATGTCTTTTGTCTTTTGAATAAAAAAAAATGTGTATTGTGATGTCCCGTGTTGTAGTCACAAAATCTTTGGACATAACATTTGAACACGGTATGAATGCTTCCAACATTTCCATCACCGATTTTGGTGTTTATAGTTTAGAGTGACACAAAAGACTATTTGAAATCTGATTTCATCAGCCAGGGTGTCTAGACTCAGACACATCTGTAAAAATCTGATTGGAATCGCACCTCCAAATGTTGTTTGGATCAGATATGAAAAAATCAGATTTCATTTTTTTTTTTTTTGCTGTCCAGACAGTTTGATAAAATCTGGATATGCAAAGGATTTCAGATTTCTGCTGGCAGTCTGAACATAGCCTTAGCTTAATTTGCCCAGAATAGTTTGACGTTTTCTGTTAATTATTTTTACGTGTGTGTGTGTGTGTGTGTGTGTGCTTTGTGAGGACTGGTTTGAGTTTTAGACCATCGGAGTGAGGTCAAAGAGAGTAAAGTGAGGACATTTTGGTAGGTCCTCACTGTCTGGGACCCTTTAAAGGCCTGTTTGAGAGACAAGACTTGGTTTTAGGGATAAGGTTATAATTAAGTCAAGTCATCTTTATTTATATAGTTCTTTTTACAATGCAGATTGTGTCAAAGCAGCTTTACAGTGATAACTGGTATATAATTTTGGCTGCACGGCAGCTCTTAAAGAAAATGGTGTCATTGTCCATCTTAAGTAATTCAGTATTGATTCATTCCGTTGTAAGAATCAGTAGTTATTAATTTAGTTAATTTATCTATATATCAGCACTGGAGTAAACAGGGATGTCATCATTCAGCTCAGTTCAGTTCGCATACAATGGTGTCAATGCAGGCAGATCAAAACATTGTTGAATATCAAATGTCAAGTGTCCCCAACTAAGCAAGCCAAAGGTGACAGCGGCAAGGATCCCAAACTCCAGCAGGTGACATCAGGTGGCAAACAGGTGTTAAAATGGAGAAAAAAACCTTGGGAGAAACCAGGCTCAGTTGGGGGGCCAGTGCTTTATTACGATTCAGGTAGCTATCATAAGTCCGATTGGGATCAAAACAGTCAAAGTATTTAACCCAGTTCCATCCAGTTAAGGATCGTATTCATCACGCTGTGAATTGATAAGTTTTGTCAGGGCGTGAAGAAATATAGAGCTGAGTATCATCAGCATAACCGTGAAAACTAATGCCATGCTTCCTAATGATATCTCCCAAGGGTAGCATGTACAGAGTAAACAGCAACGGTCCTAGTACTGAGCCTTGCGGTACTCCATATTGAACTTGTGATCGATATGACATCTCTTCGTTTACTACTACAAACTGATAACGGTCAGATAAGTATGATTTGAACCATGCCAATGCAATTCCACTAATGCCAACATAATTTTCGAGTCTATTTAAAGGAATGTTGTGGTCAAAAGCAGCACTAAGATCCAGTAACACTAATAGAGAGATACAACCACGATCTGATGATAAGAGCAAATCATTAGTAACTCTAATGAGAGCAGTCTCAGTGCTATGGTACAGTTTAAATCCTGACCGGAAATCCTCACAGATACCATTTCTTTCTAAGAAGGAACATAGTTGATACTGCCTTTTCTAGTATTTTTGACAGAAAAGGAAGATTTGAGATCGGCCTGTAATTGACTAGGATCAAGTTGTGTTTTTTTAACAAGAGGTTTAATAATAGCCAGCTTAAAAGTTTTTGGTACGTATCCTAGTGATAAAGACGAATTAACGATATTAAGAAGAGGATCTATGACCTCTAGAAGCATCTCTTTCAATAGCTTAGTCGGTCTAACATACATGTTGATTTTGATGATTTAACAAGTTTAGACAATTCTTCCTCTCCTAAAGCAGCGAATGAATTCAATTTTCTCCTCAGGGACACTACAATGCACTGTCTGACACGATAATGTAGACGGTTGCATGGTTATAATTTTCTCTCTAATATTATCAATCTTGGAAGTAAAGAAGTTCATAAAGTCATTACTGCTTTGCTGTTTGGAAATATAATAAGTTAACGCTTTATTTCTTGTTCATTTAGCCACTGTATCAAATAAATACCTAGGGTTGTGTTTATTTTCATCTAAAAGATTTTAAAAAAATAAGCAGATCTAGTGGTTTTAAGGCCTTTCTGTACTCAGTCATTCTCTCTTTCTACGAAATGCGAAAAACCTCTAGTTTTGTTTTCTTCCAGCTGCGCTCCATTTTTCTGGCTGCTCTCTTAAGGGCCCGAGTGTGCTCGTTGTACCACGGCGTTGCACTAATTTCCTTCATCTTTTTTAAGCGCAAAGTAGCTACTGCATCTAATGTGCTAGAAAAGAGAGAGTCAGTAGTTTCTGTTGCAACATTCAGTTCTTCTAAGCTGTCTGGTATGCTAAGGCGATGAAACTGATCAGGAAGATTATTTATAAAGCAATATTTAGTGGTAGAAGTGATGGTTCTACCATATTTGTGGCAGGGTGGCAGTTTTGCAGCCTTGGCTAAATGTAGTATACACAAGACTAGATAATGATCTGAGATGTCATCACTCTGCTGCAGAATTTCAACAGCATCAATATCAATTCCATGTAACAATATTAGATCTAAAGTATGATTACGACAATGAGTGGGTCCTGACACGTGTTGTCTAACACCAACAGAGTTTAGAATGTCTGTATATGCCAATCCCAATGAGTCTTTTTCATTATCTACATGGATATTAAAGTCACCAACAACAAGGACTTTATCCACAGCTAGTACTAACTCCGATAGAAAATCAGCAAATTCTTGGATAAAGTCTGTATGGTGTCCTGGTGGCCTGTATACAGTAGCCAACACAAATGTCAACTTACATAATGTTACATAAAGCACCATCACTTCGAAGGAATTATATTTGAAAGACTTTTGAGTAATACTGAAGATATTACTATAAATTACAGCAACACCTCCCCCTTTGCCTTTCTGACGAGGAAGCGTAGGTTAAGTGTAGGTTTTATCATGGGTGATTTGTGTTTGTTTTGGGTGAGTTTAACATGTCTTTTGGTTCAGGTTCATATGGATGACTTTATTATTTTTTTTATTGATTAATTTCTCATTTCTTTGATTAGTTTGCTTGTGTATTTAAACCCTGTGTTTTGCTGTTTGTTGTATGATTTTGTCCATGTGTACAGGTTGTTCTGTTCATGTTTTGCTACCTTTATTATTCTGAGTGTATAGTGTCTTTGAGTTTGTATTTAATTAACTAACTGCTGTGTTTTTTCCTGCTCATCTTATTCCTAGCTGCAGCCGAGTGTGACAGGATTAGGGTAAGGGTTCAGATTGCACTGTGTTAGTGAATGTCCTCACAAAAATAGGTGTGTGTGTGTTCTAAATATAATTATTTTAAATATTTATGTTTAACTGTGGAAGCATTTTTTGGGTTGCGTGACAAACTGTCCTGCTGTGAATTGCAACACATGCCTATAATTATGAGCCGTGTGGACCCTTCCCACAAACACACAAGGCACACTTTGCTCTGTCTGAAAGAACACATTCTTCTGTTCAATTGCATAATGCTTTATTCTGTATATTATTATTAATAATGTTTTTTTTTAGATGTCCAGTATTATATTCTGTGGTTTTGAAGTTATGATGCCTCTGTTTTCTCACCAGGCTGTTGGTTAAAAGATTGGGTCTTTAAAATATATCTTATTATAAAAATATATTTTATTACATTACAGGGGCTGTTGAATCTGATTGGTTGACGAACGTTCTAGGGTGTGTAATTATTTCCAGTGAAACGCACGACTAAAGTAGTTCCCAAGACTATAGAATAACACAAGATGTGTCACTCGTATTGTTTTGAATGGGAGAAAATGCAACGTGCAATATGGTGGAATAAGTCGGCGGGAAATAAGAGCCAACTGGCGATTGGTAAAGTCATTGCGTCACTGCAGCGGCCGTTAGAAGCTCAGGTTCCTATAGAAACAGTCAGATGCGCACTTCCTAGGGGTGTTCGATTACGACTCCCACTGTAGTGGGACTCCATTTACTTTACATCAAAACAGGGTCATAAATAAGGCAAGATGGCAGTCCTTACACACTTGATTAGTTTATTTTTTCCTGACGAGAAGCCTTAAAACCCCCTCATTAAAACAACACACGTTTCGCAAATTAGTCTAATTTAGCGATGACGTGATGATGCTACCTAGCTAATTGCAGATACCTAATTTTACAGAGAGAAAAGTCACGAAACACATCTGTGGTCGAATATTGTGTCAGAATTAAATAAACGAGAAAGTAGGGATTCTTTAATAAATTCATCTCATTATAATGGTCAGGTGATGGCGCTAAAAACACATGATCATTGTCTTAAAAGTGCTTGGACAGGAGAGTTAAAGGATTAGTTCACTTTCAAATAAAATTTTCCTGATAATTTACTCACCCCCATGTCATCCAAGACGTTCATGTCTTTCTTTCTTCAGTCGAATGTTTTTGATGAAAACATTCCAGGATTATTCTCCATATAATGGACTTCAATGGCCTCCAAACGGTTGAAGGTCAAAATTATAGTTTCAGTGCAGCTTCAAAGGGCTTTAAACGATACCAGACGAGGAATAATCTAGCGAAACGATCTGTCATTTTCGAAAAAAATGTAAATGTATATGCTTTATATAAACAAATGATCGCCTTCCAAGTGCTTCCGCCAAAACAGTACTTTCGTATTCTCCAAAAAGCTTACGCTGTATGTCCTACGCCTTCCCTATTCTACTTACGGAAAAAATGTATATGACGCTGTGCTCGTTCCGTCACTAGCGCTTCTTATAGAGATGTGCATTAGCTTGATCTGGTCTGAAAAATACTGTTTTTTTTTTTGTCATGATTCGAGCGTTTAGAAACCAAATTTGACAGTCGTTGTCAGATTTCATTTCAAATATGAAATTTGATCGAAAGCTTGGCAAACAGCTTTTGGAGAATTTGATGTTTCCCCATTCAAAGAGCTGCACTTGCATGACCAAGAGGCGTTTTAAAGATGGCCACCGAGTGAAATGACTTGTCTTAAAGGGACTTTGGTCGTTCCAGGCAGGTCTTGACCGCATTATACCACTTCGCCAAATGATTTCAGTTATTTTAAAAAAGTCCTTACAGGCTACAACAGCAAAAGAAACAAAACCCACAATGACACTGACCAAGCAAATATAGTAAACAATAGGATAAAAAAAAAAAAAAGACAAACTAACTATTTCCATGTTTTCCCCACGAAATTACGTTTTATTATCTATGGAAAGCATACTCTGTTTCTCCCCCTGTCTCTCCCACAAACATACACACATGCCCATTATTTTTTTAATCATTAAATTGCCTGGAGTTGATTATTCCTTAGTTGAAGAGTCTAACTAAAGGTACTCCTTCTTATATTTTTGTTTTGTGACTATATAACATATAAAACATTATATATTCAAGAATAAGCAGCAAATAAAAGTGAAAAGTATAGTCTGAGATATAAAGTTATAGCCTGTATGAAGGAAAATGCAAAAAATGCACCATCAGCAGATGATCGAGTCAGAACTTCTGATGACAAGCACTTTTTCAGCACCAGATTTGCATGCATGGATTTACATCTTTAAATGTCCTGGAGCTGTTTCTGGGATCGTGCTGCTTATGTCAACTGTTCTAAGGCAATAATCGAACTGTAAGTCTTCCTCATGGTTTCTGCTGTAATATTCACATGAAGGTCACAAAGTATTCTCTGTCTTATTAAGCTTCTACACGTGATGCACTGCAATTAACAATGTCAGCAATGACAGTAATTAGAGCACAACTGCTGACATGTTAGCTCAGCACCTGTGATGTCATCTAATTAATTTCCCTGCCAAAGAGACATTCCTGTGAACTACTGTTGACATTGTGCCAGCAGGAGTTGAATGCAAATTATATGTCATATGAGATGTTAGAAAATGGCTTTGAATGTTTCAGCATTATGCAAAACAGAACTGACGTAACAGGTATTGTTGGAATTTCAAATAACACTAAAGATAAGCAGTAATTTACAAAGCATTCTTATAACTTCTAACATTCCCAGATTATTCATATAGCACTATAGCTATGTGTTGAACACTCTATAGCTTTATTAGTTCTGTGAAAATTCATAATGTTTTCGTCAGTTATGCAAAATCCCATAGCTGTTATCAGCCCTCAAACAACCACTGAACTGGGCAATTGAGGATGTAAAATTCCTGAGAAATGGTGTTTATGTTCCTGCACTCTGCACGTGCACGCGCGCTTCACTCTTTCAGTTTAGGTCTCTGGCTCCCTCTAGCGACCAGAACTGACGACTTGAACTTGATAGGCTTTTTGTTCGTTTTAGCCAGTTTAAGTAGACTAATTGTATTTCCCCTTATTGTGAGCCATATGTAAATGCCTTAAATGACTTAAGTGTTTTCTGGTTTTACAATGGGGACAATCTCAGAAGAATGAACAAATAATGTTTGTGGTCATCACATTAAAAATAACATTTGAAATGCTGGGGGGGAGCGTGTGCATGTCTAATTACAGACACCGCGTTTTTAAACGGTCCCAATAACTTCGTCTTTATTGCAATCAATAAAACTGGTTTATTAGCAAATTAGGTAAATGTGATAACTGCATTAAAATATGAATACAACATTAAAAAGTCAACAATTGATGGTTTTGTGTCGATGTAAAGCGACTACAGAATAAATAGCTTGCTAACAGTTCACGGGAAATGCCCGAGCTGTCTTAACGACAACCAGGAAGTAACTGTGCATATAGCATTATTGACCCTTCGCAAAGACCCACCCCCCTTAGTTACTGTTGCTTTGTCCGACAAGCCATGGTGCTGTCACGCCACACAAAGTGAAAAATACATCGCGGAGCAAAGAGGACACTGACAACACGTCGACAGACAAGAAAGAGCAGGTTACTTAAGATATTAAACAAAGTCCCAGCTTTCAAACTGTGTAATTTTTAAAAAGAAATTCGAACAATAAAAAACGTTTTGTGGCTCTTTAATGTGACAGATTGCTGTAGCGGCTCGTGAACCGATCATCTCTTCCTACTAGTTAATTTATAGCATCAAATAAACATGAATGAACATGAGAAGAAACGCGGAAAAACGTCAGTACACACCATTTTTCAAGTTCAAGTCCACCGAGATTAATCTTCTAACTCCTGACTGCTTTATCGGATAAAATGGCGGATTCGGCGTTATGATTGGTTAGATCGCTTGTCAATCAAACTCCCGGCGAAGGGTCAATTCAGTTACACAGACTGTCAACACACTCTTAACAGGTAAATGATTTCTTTCTTAAAATGTCTACAAATTTTAACTTTCAAATTGTAGCTGGTTTTCTACCAATCACCTTTATTACACTATAGACCCTTTTCACAGACTGTGATGACGTGTTTTAACGGTCATCAATATCGTAAATCTTGCAAAGTTTTTTATATTTTCATTTTTTTTTAAATGTATGTACATTTATAACAATATGCATTGTATTATATTACATTTGCATCACATTACAAAAAAGTAGTTAATGCTACTGTGAGGTTGTTTCTAATACAGCGCTATGTGACGGTAAAAATTAAACATTTCTCTCTCCTGACTGCCGTTATCAATTGCTCTCTATTTTTTTCCTCTTTTTAAAAGTTGTGAAAACACAATTGTGTTGGGTTTTTTTTTATTTAGCTATTTGTGCAAATGAAAACACAAAAAATATATTTAATGAAGTCTCATTCACCGCTATGAAAGTTAACCCAACTATGACGACTTCTGCTCCTGAGAAACCCGGAAATGTGAAAAGGGTCTATTAAGGTCCTATAGCACTTTCAAAGCATGGTTCTTTATGGAAACTTATAAAAAGGGTTCTATTTAGCACCAAAAAAGGGTTATGCTACTGGCTATAACCATAATTTGGTACTGTTTAGAACTATTTTTCTTTAGAGTATCTGCCAATAATATGTCTTAGTAAGATGATGTTTAAATGCTTAGTTTATGATCAAAGCTCTGTAGTTTTAAATAATGCAATGCAGTACAATGATGATGGAGAGATGAACAAATAAACCTTCCTCAAAATCCTGATGATCATATTTGATACTCATGGTTTTTATTATAAATGATGTCTGGATAATCAAGTAAACCGAAGCTGCTTCAGTCCAGTTGAAATATTACTAACAATAAAGTTATTCTTATGTTTACTTGATAAAAATCAGTGCAGATTTCACAACAAAAAAGACACGTGAAGCTCGAGCTGAAGGAGGTTTGAACAATTATACTAAAAGACTTTTACTAAAACAGTCTTTAAACTATCAATCAGACGACAGAAGGACTGGAGGAGATTGAGTGAAACAGGTTTATCAGCAAAGTTTTGATCATGTTCATCATGTACATATCAAAATATAAGTTGGCTTTATAAGTTCAGGAGAGGTTGTTGCTTATTTGTATGGCAGTTTCAGTGTTTTGTTTCATAATTTCAGCAAGTTAGTAATAACGACCCATTATTAAAATAACACACAGGATTTGATCTATTACAGGCCCATCTTTCATATTTAAACTGATAATGATGATTAAGTCACTCTGAATGAAAGCATCCAAATCATAAATGTAAATTTACATTTGGAGATATTCAAATCCAACAAAGAAAGAAAACAATCATTAAAAAAATTCTCATCATTGATTTGTTTCCAGCAGGTTTGTATTGACCAATGACAAAAAAACGTTTCCATCAGTTCCATCGGTTATTTAAACATGTAAATATAACGTATTTTTTGTGACTATACAGACTATACAGAGTCCACCCTTCTCACTCATTTTGAACATGTTGTACTTGATTATTAAGCTGCAGATTTTAATTCTGCAAATGATTTTAAATATGAAAGTATTAAGAGTGTGAAGATGATGAGAGTCTGATGTTTTTAGGAAAGAAACAAGAAGATTGAGAAGCGAGAATGAGAAGATTTAGAGAAGGACATGAACACACAGCAGAAGATTGATGAGACCAGCTGTAGATCTCATCACATCTGTGAGATATCACTTAAGAACGTCCAAGACTTTCACATCAGTCCAACATTTTTTTTTTTTTTACACATCTGGAGTCATTCGGTTTGGTTGATTTCATTTACAGTGTCTGTTTAGATGTTTTAACTGTTTAAACCTGTTCCCGAAGATTACTTTTGAGTGTTTAGCCACATTCATGCGTTTATCTCACAAGGTCTTTGTCATTATGTATCTTCTTTAAAGATTGTAAATGGAATCTGTTGAAATTGTTAACTTTGG
Source organism: Elopichthys bambusa (assembly GCA_037101425.1). Classification (NCBI taxonomy): domain Eukaryota; kingdom Metazoa; phylum Chordata; class Actinopteri; order Cypriniformes; family Xenocyprididae; genus Elopichthys; species Elopichthys bambusa. The sequence continues at coordinate 1,551,830 of CM074447.1, read as the reverse complement.
TATTGAGTTATATGGAAATTAAAATAAAAAGCTTTAAAATGAAACGATTATATGAAGTTGAGGTTGATAATATGAATTTGAGGAGAACTGCCACTAAAAATCACTCACACACTAGTTGAAAAAAGAAAGAATTATGCAAAAAGAGTTAGTTTTGAGGAAAGATCCAGCAACATTTGAGCGCATGTGATGTCTAAACCAGTGATTTTGTTTTAAACTACATTTCCCATCATTCCAAGAATAACTATTGATGACGTTTGTGCCAACATGGCGGCCTACAGTAGCTGTCTCACTGGAGTAGGCTACACAACCTAGTGGACTTGACTGTTTCTAGAAACTGAATATGTGCTTTTGAATGACGATTTTCATCTTTTTTTCGATGGAAAGAGATCTTCGATATGCAATTTAAAGTCATAATATGGTTTCTATGTCAAGGAATAACATGTTAGTGAGCTGATAGAGATGATGTATCTGCCTCTGTTTAGATCGCACGGGCTCTTTCTGCCCTTCGTCAAACGCTTTCCTGATATTAAAATATGCCGCATTAAACACAGATCTCAGGGCTGCATGAGCACATGTACAGTCATCAGACACAGATGGATGAAAAGCATCAGTCCTGTCAGATACTTCAGCTCTAATGCATCTGAGAAGGTAAAATGTGTTGCTTTGACTTGTTTTTGCCCTCAGCGGACGTGTAAGCAAAATAATATATGACGTATAACGGTGTAACGGACCGTTACACAAAAATAACGGTTCGGTACTTACCGCGGTTTTTAAATTACGGTGCGATATGCTTTCGGTACAACAGGGGGAAAAAACAAACTATGGTTGTTTGTTTTTTTTGTTTGTTTAGCTTTTTATTAAACATTGGTTTACTGACCAAACTATATCTAATGCAAAAAATATATCTAAAACTATATCTAAATTAAAAAAAAAAAAGCAAAATATGTTAGCAAGATATTTTAGAATAAGGTTAGAGTTATTGCATTCTGATTCTAATCCACTTCGCCTAGTTAACTTGCGTACTGAAACGAAAGTCCTGTACTGAAAATTATGATGATTTTACAGTAGAAACTATGGTATTTTGGTGGAAACTATATAGCGATTTATTCCCTTACATTTAATGGTTTTTGCAACTGGATATTGAACTTGAGTTCTTTGACTTTTACAGGAGAGTTTCAAAATGTCAGAGTTTCCAGTGGAGAGAATTCGCAATTTCAGCATTATCGCTCACATTGATCATGGCAAGAGCACTTTAGCTGACAGACTGCTGGAGATCACAGGTGATTCTCTGTAAAACAACCATGACAAGAGATTCTTTCCTGTGAATTACGTTCATAAAATCTCTTTCTCTCTTGGGGATTGTTGTGTGCGCAGGTGCCATTGCAAAGACAGCAAGTAACAAGCAGGTGCTGGATAAACTGCAGGTGGAGAGAGAGAGAGGAATCACTGTTAAAGCTCAGACCGCGTCGCTCTTCTACCAGCACGATGGACAGACATACCTGCTCAATCTCATCGACACACCTGTGAGGACAATGATTTAAAGTGACCTTATTTTGCTTTTACGGATAGTACCTTTCATTTAGTGTGTAATAAAAGTGCAGCTAAAAGGAGTTATTGATTCCTAAACGAAAGAATCGATTCTGAACTGCCTGAAACGAGTCGTTCGGTAATTCCACTCTCACTTCCTGCTGGTAGGCTTGTAATTAATTTGCATAATACAAGCTCATTGGCTGCCGGTGAACAACGTCTGTAGTTGTATCTGAGACTGGAAGAGTTTGGTTCATGTCGTTCATGTCGAGAAGACGCTGTTTTCTGCTGCCAAAGCAAATCCACTTTGATGTGATTGATACGGTAAAACTGACACCATCGTTACTGTCGAGTGTTGAGGAAGAGCTGAGATTCAGATATGCTAATGAGTGTTTTGTTTCTGATCAATCACAACAGACTGGGCCATCTGACCAATCAGAGCAGAGCAGCTCTCAGAAAGGCGGGGTTTAGAGAGACTGAATCTTTGAACGAATCGCTTCAGACACTGAGAAATTGCTGCAGTGGATATTATGAGAAAATTAAAGTGTTTTTTGACATTGGAAGCATGTAAACTTGTTGTAGTAGACTCTGAAACAACTTTAGGAGCTTTTAAAAATAGCATAATAGGGCACTTTAAACATCACTGATGTTGTACTAGCTAAACTGAAGTGATTCCACTATACTTTTTTAGGGCCATGTTGACTTCAGCTATGAAGTATCACGGTCTATATCCGCTTGCCAAGGAGTTCTGCTCATTGTAGATGCAAATCAGGTAAAACACTCAATAAATGATACATTCCTATATTTAATGATTTACAGAAGATTAACTAAAAGTTAAACACAGTAGAATTTTTTTTTATTTTAGTATTATTTATATACTATTAGAATGTTTATTAATATTTTTAATTATCCTTTAAATTATATTTTTCATTTGTATTTTGGTTTAAGTTTTGTTATGTGCTTTTGTCGTTTTTTTAATTAAATGAATTTAAATTGATTTCAGTTTTTGTCATTTTAGCACTTTATTTTTAATTATTTTTATTTTACCAATAACAACACTGGCACATACTCACATATATCAGCATAAATAAACTAAATATTAATAAATACATTTTTTAAGATAACATTAAGGGAAAAAAATGTATTGTATGTCTTTTGTCTCTAATTCAAAGGGAATTCAAGCGCAAACAGTCGCCAATTTCTACTTGGCATTTGAGGCTCAACTAACAATCATCCCTGTGATAAACAAGGTAGACATTACAGAGAGAATTTCTGATCTTTCCTTTAAATGCAGTCAAGGGCTGCGCCCGAAATCACATACTTCCCTACTAAATAGTAGGCAATAAACAGTATGTGACAAAAGAAGTATGCCTGAATTCACAGTAGGCAAATAGTCCCCAGATCTTATACTACTTCCGGCGAAATTCTGAAGTGCATACGATGGACACTTTACTATCCCATGAGGCCACGGGAGAGAATTTATGAATGACAGTGAAGCGACGCAACTGACGCTGGTAGGTCACATGATAATGACAACATGGCGGATGCAGTACGTCCGGATTACATTCATACTATATAGAACGTACTTTTTTAGTAGTATTCAAAATAAGTACCTACTCAAGAGAGTATGCGATTTCGGACGCACCAATTTTGTTTGTTATGTATAAGTTAAAAATTGAATGTATAGTAAGTGTTTGGCATTTTAATGAGTTGTTTTAATTGTCAGATTGATTTGAAAAATGCTGATCCAGAGCGAGTGGAAAAACAGATCGAAAAAGTCTTTGATATTCCAAGGGAAGAGTGTATCAGGGTGAGCTCTGTTTAAACATGTCTAAAAATGATCATTTATACAAACATTTGTCTTCAATGGCACGTTTATATTTTTACGTTGGCTTGTGATTGTGGTGATTTTTTTCTCTGCAGATCTCTGCAAAACTGGGCACAAACGTGGATCAAGTTCTCCAGGAGGTGGTGAATCGGATTCCTCCGTGAGTATCATAAGCTGTTTCACGTTTCTCCACAAGAGGTCACTGTGACAGTAGAAGATCAGCACATGCTGCATGTGATTTAATGATTGTGTTTCATAAGATTATATCAGATAAGAGGAACACAATGACCCCCAAAGCCCAGGGGATGTAGAATATGATCATGCAGAATAAGGCATTAATATCTACTTTATAAGTACTAATGAGCAGCCAGTATCCTAGTAATATACATGCTAATAAGCAACTAGTTAATAGTGAGAATTGGACCCTAAACCAAAGTGTTAGCAATATTTTTTGTCTTGTTTTGTTTTCTCACAAAAATGAGTTAAGAAGCACAAAATTATAGCCCAGATCCTGCGGGAAATGTGGTTGAATCTTACTTTAAATGATATATTAAGTGGTATTTATGCCACTTAGTTACTATTAATTATAGAAAATAAAATATGTATTTCCTCCTGTACTGTCCAAATGACATTTCTTGCACACATTCACGTAAACTGTAAGTACATGTGACCATGTGAGGAAGTGAGTGAATCATCATGTTTCATCATGTGTTAGGTGCTTTCTTAAAAACCCGCTAAGCTACATTCCCTCCATAACGTCTTTCTTCTAGGTACATTGTTGGGTTACACTTTATTTTAAGGTGTCCTTGTCACAATACAATTACTGAGTAATATTAATTAACAACTGGTACTTACTACATAATTTGAGTTTGTTGTGTTGAGAAGTATACAATACTTGATGTTCAATTCGTAGTAATTGCTTTCTATAATACATGTCATTTGGAACTGCACCACTAGGGTCTCTAGTGAGAAATTGTGTTGAGTAATGCGGAAAACAAGAATAAATGTTGGAGTGTTAGTTGGACACCACATGGAGTGTGTTCTGTTAAAAGAGTAAAAACACCACAGAGTTAGGGTTTGTACTGTAAAACTAGATGCGTAAAGTTTGGTGACATACTTTGATGCTGGCTTGAAAATGTTTAAAATAACTTTGAACAGCTTTTGAAGGTTTCACTCAGAGAAAGTAAAAAAGCTACTAGCATGTTTAAGCATGTTGTTAACATGAATTAGCATGTTGTTAGCATGATTAGCACATTACTAGCACAAATTAATATAGGTGCGTCCCAGTTCGTGTACTTATGCACTATTCTATGACATTTTTAAGTATGAATAGTGCAAGTAGTGTGTTCACACAGAAAATTCCAAAAAGAAAAAGTGCACTTTAAATACCTGGATGATGCACTAAATTAACGGAAAAAACTAAGTGTGGAATGTTGGACACTTCATGCACTCAACTGCATGATTTAACATGTTGCTAGCATGTTTTACCACATTGCTATTGCATGAATTAGAATGTTGCTAGCATGTTTTTGCACATTGCTAGCAATAATTAGCATATTGCTAGCATGTTTTACCACATTGCTAACATAAATTAACATGTTTTAACACGTTGATAACATTTTCTTGTACATTGCTACCATGATTCAGCATGTTACTGACATGTTTTAATACGTTACCAACGTGATTTAGCATGATTTAGCATTTTGTTAGCATGAATTAGAATATTGCTAGCATGTTTTAGCACGTTGATAGCATGAATTAACATGTTGCTAGCATTTTTTACATGTTGTTAACATGAATTAACATGTTAGCATGATTTAACGTTTTTGTAGCATGTTTTACCACATTGCTATTGTATGGATTAAAATGTTGCTAGCATGTTTTTGCACATTGCTATCATGAATTAGCATGTTTCTATCATGATTTAACACGTTGCTAGCATTTTCTTGCACGTTGCTACCATGATTTAGCATGTTAGTGACATGTTTTAATATGTTACCAACATGATTTAGCACTTTGCTAGTATAGATTAACATGATTTAGCATGTTGCTAGCATGTTTAACACACTGTTAGCATGAATTAACATGTTGGTATCAAATTAGCATGTTTATTAGCATGTTCTAAGCTAGTTGCTAGACTTTGCCAGTGATAGATATGTAGTGGATGAAGCTTAAATACTCTATTAGTTATTGTATTAAAGTTTTGACCCCCTCAATGTAAGTCTATGGGCTTTTTATGATATTTAATCTTAATTTTTAGGAAAGTCAGAACAGTCTGAATGTCTGACCCGAATGATGTAATTGATGAGTTTACTGTCTGATTCAGCCCGACAGCACGAGTGGACGATCTATTTAAAGCCCTCGTCTTCGACTCCACCTTCGACCATTACAGAGGCATAGTGGCCAACATCGCTGTGTTCGGTGGACGCGTGTCCAGAGGAGACAAGATTGTCTCGGCGCACATGGGAAAGTCGTATGAGGTCAATGAGCTGGGCGTCCTGAGACCGGACCAACACCCAACAGAAACACTGTGAGAGTCTCAGCGTAACACTGACCGGACGAACACATCTCACCGAGAGAAAAACATCCGTGAAGAAACAGAGTCTGTATGAAGATGCCAGTCAGCAGTAATGCCACATCTATAGATTTAGACCCAAGTAACCTGTCATTAGACACATTAACTATCATAATTGCACTTTTTATATAGAAAAAAATATCTAATAATTGTATAATTATTTAATAATTATTTTTTAAAGTAAGAAAATTGTGTTTGGGAGGACCAAAACTCTGAGATTGCAGAAAAAGTTAATTGCATTAAATCTAATTTAAATCTAAAAACAGTGGTATTTTAGTTTTGACTTTAGTCAAAGTGGTATTTTTAGTTTTCATGTTCATTTGAGTTACATTTTTTGTCATTTTGTGTTTTTATTAGGTTTTTTAAATATTGCTATTTAGGTTTAATTGATTTTTATTTCCATTTTAGCTAGTTTTAGTTTTTATTAATTTCCAGGTAATAATTTTAGTGCTTCAATTTAAACTTATCCAAGGCAAAATTTCTAATATTCGTTTAGTTGAAGTTATATTCTATTTAGTGCTGTCAAATCGATTAATCGCATCTAACATAAACGTTTGTTTACATAATATATGCGTGTGTATATTTATCATTATATTTTTATATATATATATATATATATATATATATATATATATATATATACTGTATATAGATGTCTGTGTGTGCGTGTGTATATATTGTGTGTGTGTGTGTATATATATATATATATATATATATATATACACACTGTACTCATATATATATATATATATATATATATATATATATATACACTACTCATATATGTATACATATCTATATGTATATATACACAGACGTGCACACACACACACACACACATATATACAATAATAAATGAACATAAATATAATAATAAATATGCATACACTCATATTATGTAAACACACTTTTATGTTAGATGCAATCATCAAATTCGAAGCGATTAATCGATTTGACAGCACTACTTTTATTTGATTTTACCTTTTTTTCAATTAACAGAAATGTTTTTAATAATTTAAGTTTTAGTTTTAGTTAACAACAATAATCCTACCTAGAAATAAAGAGTTTCATGATTTTGAAAAAAAATATATATATATATATTTAAGGAAATAAATGAGAAATAAAAATGTTAAAGATTCTACAGACTTCTGGTTAAAAACTTAGGCCTTATAAGATAACCAAGCAAATATTCAATGAATTCAGCACCTTTTGGCAGAAAAAAAAATTTGTGTTAAACTAAATGAAGGCATCTTAAAAACTTGGCTGTAGCTTAAAACCTTTCAAACTCCATATACACCTTTAAGTTGCACTACCTTAACTTTTGACCTTTTGCATTTTGCCCTTTTGCCCTCAGGTATGCCGGGCAGGTGGGTTACGTGATCGCAGGGATGAAGGAAGTGAAGGAGGCTCAGATTGGAGACACACTTTACCTGCACAAACAGCCTGTGGAGGCGCTGCCGGGGTTCAAACCGGCTAAAGCCATGGTGTTCGCAGGTGTGTTTCTAAAACATGTTGTATGCCACAGTTTAAATATGCTTTTCTCCATGTTCATCTTTCTTTAGTGTGTAATGTTGCTGTTTGAGCATGAAAAAGTCCCTCCAGCAGGAGTGTAAAAGGGCATAACATAGCCTCTCTAAGGGATAGGATTACAGAGTTAGGTAAATCTGGAGTTGTGTAACTCTTTCAGGCATGTATCCCATGGACCAATCAGAATACACAGCCCTGCGAAGCGCTGTGGAGAAACTGACACTGAATGACTCCAGCGTGACGGTTCAGCGGGACAGCAGTTTGGCTTTGGGGGCTGGATGGAGGTACGTACACATGCACAGTCCGTCAGAACCTCTGTTTTAAGTTAAGGTAAATTTCTCTCTGTCGGTCTCTCTCAGGCTGGGGTTTCTGGGCCTGCTGCACATGGAGGTGTTTAACCAGCGTTTAGAGCAGGAGTATAATGCGTCTGTCATCATAACGTCTCCGACTGTACCGTACAAGGCCGTGTTGGCATCTGCCAAACTCATAAAGGTGAGACTCTGAACCTCCCAGAACATCACAGCAACTGCTTAGCAAAAATGCTGAAATCTACCCAGAATACTTTACAATCTTATTATGCAGGAAGTATGCAGCAGTTAGCGATACGTTGCTCTCATTGATATATGAACGTTTGAGATTCCTCAGCTGAGTCTTTGTTTTTGTAGGAACACGGTGAGGAAGTGATCACCATCATCAACCCTGCTCACTTCCCTGACAGGTCACAGGTGGCGAAGTATCTGGAACCCATGGTGTTGGGAACCATCATCACTCCAGACGACTTCACTGGGAGGATCATGAGCCTGTGTCAGGTGAGATTAGGTCAGTCCCCTTCAGGGTGATTGTAGGCATCGTGGACTTGACAACTTTATAAATGGTAGCAGAGAAACTGGGCATCATACGATAAAACAACTGAGGATCACACACGTTCAAATCATTCCCAACGCATCAAACCCGTGCAGAAACATGCATCTTGTTGCTAGTAAATGCATGACAAATGAGTAGCATATTGAGTCTTGCATTTGTAGTAACCAACAATGCAATTCTCTGCCTTCCTGAAGACCCACAGGGCTGTTCAGAAAAACATGTTGTACATCGATGATCATCGAGTGATGATGAAGTACATATTCCCTCTAAATGAGATCGTGGTGGACTTCTACGACCAGCTGAAGTCCATGTCGTCAGGATACGCCAGGTGAGCTCGTCATGAATGAATGAGTGCTTAAAGAGGACCTATCATGCCCTTTTAGAAAGTCTGATGTTGTTTTTGACTCTACTAGAACAGGTTTTCCTGCTTGAATGTTGATTATTTTCCTCATATTCTCCATTGTTGCAGCTCCTCTCTTCCCAGTCTGTCAGTAACGCTCTGTTTACTTCCTGTCTCTATGAAGCCCCTCCTTCTGAAAAGCACAGTGTGCTCTGATTGGTCATGATTGTGACTGGACATTTGGGAAAGGTCCCGCCCCTTACCATAACCGGCAGTTTCAGCACACTACTAACTCAACCAGGCCCCGCCCTTTTATTTAGCGTATGCCTTGGGCGGGAATTATTTAAATGAGGAATATTGTGATGTGTACGTTCCTGGAAGAAAACTCAACACTACAATGGAGGCTTCTGTAAATTTGTTTTACTGTTCTTTCCTAGTTTTGATTATGAGGATGCTGGTTATGAGGCCGCTGAACTGATTAAGATGGACTTCCTCCTCAACGGGCGGCCAGTGGAGGAACTCGCCATTATCATTCATAAGTAAGTCTCGATCTTTCATGATTAGTTTTACTTATATTTCAAGAGATATTTCAAAGATATTTGAACATTTACAGGTGCACAAAATGTAATTAAATACCCAAAACCCTTAACTTGAATATGGCCGCCCACCTTATTTTTAACGTAAGAGCGAATGCAGCCATTTGTAACTTGAATGCGTGAGGCTTCTGATGTCACTGACTTCCAGTTTTTTTTCAGCAGGACAAAAACAGTCCGTTATGGTGCTTGATATCGCAAACTAGTATTTCTTAGCATATTATTATGGGCCGAGCACCGAAGGTGCGATGACACCTAATGTATCCATTGGCCTTCTTCCTCTTCTTCTTCCGCACTTGAGTCTATGGCATCCCATAGAACCGCTTGCGGGAAAGATATGAAATGAAATTTGAAATTTGGCACACGAATAGAGGACAGTCTGAACATTAACCACAGCAATTTTGGAGTATCTAACTCAATCCCTCTAGCGCCACCAACTGTCCAAAGTTTCACTTACATTAATGCTAATAACTTGAAACAAAATTCTTTTTTCCCTCTGATTCCTTGGCTCAATTTGAAAATTCCAAAAAGAAAAACTCCTTCTAGGCTGTTGCTCCGATTTTCACGAATATTGAACCAGATCATCTTCAGACCATGCCGACAAAATGTTATGGAATTCAAGCTGATTCGTCAAACCATTCTCGAAACATACGCAAACGAAGAGCACGCCAAAATGAACGTGAGGCTATATCTACGCAACATTTATCGTATTCTGACCAAATTTGGTGTGTGTTATGACAACCATGACCTGAGGGTACCTGCCACCGCAGTGCCACCTAGTGGTTAGGAGATATGGAAAATGGCTCTTTTTGCTTATAACTTCTGAACAGTTTAGCCAAAAAACACAAAACTCTTTATATTCGGTGCAGCATGCCGAGTCAAACGATGCCCAATTTCCTGTCCATTTTGGCATTGGCGTACCGTTACGAAACTTGGTATGTGCTATCAGTACCCTGAAGGTACTCAGAATGTTTCAGGGCCACCTTGTGGTCAAAAGTTATAAAGCAATTTCCAAGCATGCTAATTACTTTTGATTAATTTGCTTATTGTAATGAAACTGGTCTTAATAGATTCCTTGGGTCATGCTGAGAACATAGATACCAATTTTGCCATAGTCGTCCGAACTTCCTGTTCGCCATTTTGATTGTCTTTAAAAACCTACTTTTTCGAACTCCTCCTAGACCGTTTATTTGATTTTCACCAAATTTGAGTCAGATCATCTTCAGACTACGCTGGCAAAAAGTATTGGATTCTGTTTCAATAGACGAAACCGTTTTTATATACCGCATCAACAAATTTGATTATCTCTGCAATACTTTGGCATATTGACACAAAACTTTGCATGTGTCATTGTCATCTCACTCTGACCACACCACATCAATTTTGTAACAGTGCCACCTATTGGTCAAAAGTGATAAAACTATTAAATCATATTACTAGTGACTGTATTTATGATTTTTCAGCCATTTTGCCTAAAATTATCTTAATATGTCTTTTAATTGCTCATTGTTGCAGTTGGTCTGATGTTTTACTGTTTACTGCACTTTGTTATTTTTACTGTCTTCTCTGTTTGTGGTGCGATTGCTAGAAAGCACTGACACCAGCTCTGGTTTGTCTTTGTGTTCAGAGAGAAAGCATACAGTGCAGGAAAAGCCATATGTGAGAGACTGAAAGAGTCCATCCCGAGACAGATGTTTGAGATTGCAGTGCAGGCAGCCATCGGCAGCAAGATCATCGCACGAGAAACGTGAGTGTTGTACTGTGCATAATACCAGGAAAATAACTTAAAAGCTAATAATCCTTATCCACTATTCCCTCTTTTAGGATCAAAGCATACCGGAAGAATGTTCTAGCAAAATGTGTAAGTACCTCTTCTCATATTGAAGATTGTTTTTGCTTGATTAGCTGCTGATTCTCGGTCACATCTGTCTTTTCTAGTACGGCGGTGACATTACACGAAAAATGAAACTGCTGAAGAAACAGGCCGAAGGAAAGAAGAAAATGCGGCGCATTGGAAACATCGACGTCCCAAAAGACGCTTTCATCAACGTTCTTAAACGGACGTAGTTCCCTCTGGAACATAATCATAACAGACATCAAAGCCTGGGCTTGATTTGTGGATGTGAACATGCCAATGTACAGTATGGTGATTGATTCAGAAATGCTATTAAAGTTTATTATAACTGAGTGATGTTATTCTGGGAACTTAAAGCAGGTTTGATAAATTAATCTTCACGATGCTGAAACAGTTGCTGCAGTTCTCTCAGGAGTAGAAGCAAAGAATGCAAGCTCAGGGTTTTTGTTGGAAACGTTTAGACTGAGTGGATGTATTTGGCAGTGCTGTTTTCCTTTCAACACATTTATTTCATCTCCATCACTGCAGTGGTTGTGGATGTGAGGCTTGTTTTCTGAAACGTTTCTGCTCCGTGTTTGAGCTGCTGCAACTCTAAGCAGAAATCAGCTGAATTTGACAAGACTGCTCGAGAGTTTTATTTTGCATAAAGAAAATGAAAGTTGAGCCAATGTTATTATTGTTAACTATAACTAATTAAAACATTTCTGTTCATTAAAAAAAAAAGCTGAAATAAAATAAAATATAAATATTAGTTGAAAAAACTTAACCTTAACAAAAATTAGAAACTGGAAATAAATACAAAACCCATAACTAAAACTGAAATAAAAAATAAATTAAACCTAAATAGCAATATTTAAAAATAAAAAACTAATCAAAGGACAAAATTAAATTAACATTAAAACCAAATATATAAAAATAAGAGCTAATTCGAAATATTTAAACTTTAATAAAAATATTTATATATAACATTACAGTAGTTATACATAATAAAAAAAATATATATTAGTGCTGTCAAATTGATTAATCACATCTAACACAAAAGTTTGTATATATATTTCCCATATGCATGTGTATATAATATACATATACACACAACTTTTACAAACTTTTTTTAGATGTGATTAATCATAATCGATTTGACAGCACTAATACACACACACACACACACATATATATACACACAAACTTATGTTAGGTGCGATTCATTGATTTTACAGCACTAATTATATATATATATAAAAATATTAGTGCTGTCAAATTGATTAATCACATCTAACACAAAAGTTTGTATATATATTTCCCATATGCATGTGTATATAATATACATATACACACAACTTTTACAAACTTTTTTTAGATGTGATTAATCATAATCGATTTGACAGCACTAATACACACACACACACACATATATATATATACACAAACTTATGTTAGGTGCGATTCATTGATTTTACAGCACTAATTATATATATATATAAAAATATTAGTGCTGTCAAATTGATTAATCACATCTAACGCAAAAGTTTGTATATATATTTATCATTGCATATGCATGTGTATATAATATACATATACACACAACTTTTACAAACTTTTTTTAGATGTGATTAATCATAATCGATTTGACAGCACTAATACACACACACACACACACACACATTATATATATATATATATATATATACATAAACTTATGTTAGATGCGATTAATTGATTTTACAGCACTTATTATATATATATATATATATATATATATATATAAAATTTGGGGGTAAAATATGAGCGGGATATGTTTCTGTAAGGTTCTTCCTGTTCATACAAATATAAACTGTGTATTGAGCGACAATAAATGAAACTTTTTTAAATTATTATTCATCCATCCATGAGCAAGCACACAAAGACATGAGAGAAATTTGGTTTTTGGAGTGCAAATCTGTTAACCATCAGTTCACACAATCTTTTAACAGTTTATTGTCCTTCCCATGAACATTCAATATAGTACAGTACAGGAGGGCTCAGAAACACCAGCAACAAACAAACACCACAATGTGAGATGAAACTACTGTGTTACAATATGAGTAAAATTACTCATTTTATATTTTTATATAATATAAAACAGTGTGTATATCACAAAGTACAGTAACTAAAGAGAATACATGAGTACTGCGCATCATGTGACAAGTTAACTAATTTTAAAAACATTCCCACACTTCTCTACTCAGATATGGCAATAAAAGCTTTTTAACATGAATAAGCAAACAAGAAATACACTTTCCCAGCATTTACACTGGTTGTACATGCTGCAAGTAACCTGGATTCATTCAAAGGCAAGAAATTGTGCTTGAAATCGTATAAAATTACATTATACTTGTAAGACCTTTTTAAAGTTGGAAAAACTGATCACAGATCAGCTTATAGATAATATTAGGATGTAAGACATTACAAATGATTGTGGGTCACATCAATTCTTAATGTTTCATATGTATAGGGATAATAAATTTGGAGAATTAAAAAAAAAACGATTTTAAAGTCTATATTAGTGCAGTCAGATCGATTAATCACAATTAATCACACCTAAAAAGTTTGTAAATATATATATATATGTGTGTGTGTGTGTATATACAGAAAACACACACATTTACACACACACACAAAAAATAGATGTGATTAATCGCAATTAATCGATTGGCTCAATTCTAATGTGCTGTCAAATCGATTAATCGTGACATCTAACAAAAGTTTGTCAATATGTGTGTGTGTGTGTGTATATATATATATATATATATATATACACACACTTTTTTTTTTTTTACAAACTTTTGCTAGATGCGATTAATCGTAATTAACCGTTTTGACAGCACATTAGAATCGAGCCAATTGATTAATCGCGATTAATCACATCTACCATAAAAGTTTGTGTGTGTGTGTATATATATATATATATATATATGTGTGTGTGTGTGTGTGTGTTTATCTGTATATATAAATATATACACACACATATTTACAAACTTTTGTTAGATGCGATTAATTGCGATTAATTGATTTGACAGCACTGATCTATGTAACATCTAAACAAAAAGATTCCCAAAAAAAGCACGTTCAAGAAGTCGCCTTGGAGTGAAATTCAACATTCAAGTGAACTTTAAGTAGCTTGTGTTATTTAAAAACTGACCATAATCAGTGAAAACAGATGTTCGGCCTGAAATGCTGAGCTTCAGTGTTTCCTTATTAAACTACAGTACAGAGGAAATGATGTATACGCTTTATCAGAATGAAAAAAAGAAAGGCTTTCTCTCATTAGTGATGTGATAGTGTTATCTAAAATGGTACTGAAAGGGTTAAAGTAAGAGTGTTTGAGTACAACTTCCCTAAAATATTGTCTTTCCATGTGAACAATGGCCTTAAAGTAGTTTGAAAGTGAAGTACAAAAGCTAACATGGAGATTTGCTCAAGTGGAGTGCATGAACACATGGCACCTTGGGAAAGCAGAGGTGGTTTACATCTACATTATGCTGGCATAGACCTCCAAACACTTCATGACCATTCAAATCCGCTGTGGTCCCTGAGGCCAGTTTCCACTTATTCACACTGATGTCAGTCCGGTTCAGTCCATGTAGTCCTTCACGCTGAGCGTCGGCTCAACTAGCTGATTGTGGACGTGCATCAGCCCTGTAGGACAGAAGATCTGTCAGTACGTCTAGGAAATCCAGCCTAGCTGAAGATATTAAACCCCCAGGAGAGACCAAAGCCCTTAAGAGCGGATAGATTGTGTTTCTGAGAAAAGGACATTCCAGACAGGTTTAGATCTCGAACCTGCCGTCTTTAGACAGATATTGACCTTGAGGCAAGCCAAACGCTAAAACAGAAATGAGTGAAACAAACAGCTGCTCTATTGCTCATTTTAAATTGTTTTCAGTGTTGTAAAGTATGGGGTCAGTAAGCTTTTTTGTGTTTTTAAATAAAGTCTCACCAAGGCTGCATTTATATGAGCAAAAATACAGTAAAAATAGTGAAATATTTTTACAATTTAAAACAGCTGTTTTCAATGTGAATATATTGTAAAATGAAATTTATTTCTGTGATCAAAGCTGAATTTTCAGCACCATTACTCCAGTCTTCAGTGTGGAAATGTGTGATACATTTTATTTTTATATTCTTTGATAAATATAAGGTTCAAAAGAACTTGAAATAGAAATCTTTTGTGACAGTATAAATGTCTTTATTGTCACTTTTGATCATTAATGCATCCTTACTGAATTAAGGCATTAATTCCTTAGAAAAACAAATCTTATATATCAACAATAAACGCCTCATTGATTAAATCCACATAGAATTGAACATTTTAAGGGCAAACTGGTAAATCTGGATGAACAAGCAACTTTCCGCCTACGTGAGTCAAAGCTTCGCCCCTGAGGCGGTGAAGTCCTCGGTCACGTACCTTTAAAATACTTCACGGTTTTGACCCTGAGCTCCAGCGTCGCATCTTCATCGCAAATAAAAATGGTTCGTGGATGCTGCTGGAAGGCAGACACCGTCCACATGTGGTTCACGCCCTCCTCGATGGCTTTATACAGGGCGAAGGCCTTATGAGCTCCTGTGATCAGAATCATGACCTGCAGATGGACGATGACAAGTTAAACATTATTGACTCAATGGATCATTTTTAGGATGGCGAGTGTCACATGTTCTCCTGCTGCTAAACAGACTTCAGTCACCAACAGTTCTCTTATCGAATTAAGAAATGTTCAGGTCATGATTTAACCCTAAATCAAAGGGGGGGGAAATTCTCATTACTGTAACGATGATGCTGGTAATAATATATATGGTAATAATTATAATAAATTATTATAATTACATTAATATTAATTATTATTATTATAGTAATGAGAATAGATGTTTTCCTTTGATTTAGAGTTAAATCATAACCCGAACATTTCTTCATAATTATTATTATTATTACTTTTTATCCTAATTGCTGTAATAATAATATATTTTTTGTTCCTTTGATTTGGGGTTAAATCATCACCTGAACATTTCTTATTAATAATTATAATAATTAGTATACATCATGGTTGTATTTGTTAAATTTTATATTTATATGAAAATATATATTACAGAATTTGAGTAGGAATTTGGCTTAGTCATGAAAATAATATCACGATGCCAAAAAATCGTTATAATAATTGATTATAATATGATTTTTGTGCCGAAATATAGCCTGTAAATGTTTTAGGAGTTGTGCCCTGTCTGTTATAATGATATGATGATGACAATCAGGTGATATCTGCCATCCAAGTCAACAAAATCAAGTGACCTGAAGGACACTTTACCCATCATCCTCTCTGTTAAAGTATTTAGGTATGTTTATGTACTTGCACATTCAGACACATGTTCAGTGTAGTGCCGGTCATAGCTATAACAAAGAGAACATTTGTAACTATATAAAAAGATAATTATATTTATGAATTGCACATGACAAATGCTCCAAACAAAAGAGAAGGACGACACGGAGACCACAAAGGCTGCTATTGAAACTCAAGCGCAGGACAAAAGATGTTGTGTTCATTCTACGTTCATTTTCCTCTTACAGTTTCAACCAAAAACAACCGAGTGTAATTTACCTCTTTGGCGTCCATCACTGTTCCCACTCCAACGGTGAGAGTCATGGTGGGCACTTTGGAAAGATCGTTCCCGAAGAAACGGGCATTGGCTACTATGGTGTCCTTGGCCAGGGTCTTCACTCGGGTCCTGGACACAAGACTGGAGCCGGGCTCATTAAAGGCGATGTGCCCATCTGGACCGATGCCTGCAAAAAAATCAAAAGCGAGAACTTGTAAAAGATCAATGGATGAGATGAAATAAGTGATGACTCTGAATGTAGTATGAACGTAATAATGCAAATTACAGAACTAATGAGAAAGCTTCCAGACACGTAATGAGAATGTGCTTACTTGTCATGGAAATACAAAAATTGACATTTTCTTGGGAAAATATAATGTCTTATAAATCTATATTTTGGGGTGAAATGGGTTTTGTTCTTGACAGGTTTCTTGAGATTCACCGCAACAGATTCATAAACGTTATTAATCTACTATGTACAGTATGTTGGTCATGTCACAATCTAAAGCCAATATCATTTGGACCAGTGTTGTTACTGTTAACTTGTTACTGTTTTTTTATATTATATATTTTCCATTTTCATTGTAATTAAAGCGTTAGTAATTTTGTTGTACATTTTTGTCATTTTTAATAGATGTTAGTCGGTAAGACCTTATGCCAGAGAAACGTGCGGCGCCGCCATCTTTAAAATTTTGTCCTTGAACTTCCGTTTTTGCGGTAGCTCTGTATATTTCTATGAAATCGCTGTCAAAGAATAATTAGCTGGTGAAGTGGATTTACTTTTTGTACAGTTAACAAAAGTTACCATGAGCATTGTAATGTTTAATGCAGATGCAAATGTCAGTAGACCAGGAAGATTTTTAAAACGAACAGTTCATTTATAAATACGTAAGATCGCTGTGGAAATACAAACCGGAAGTCACAAGACAATGAGCGCAGCGCTGAAAAGGGGCGGGGCTACATATGAAGTAGAGCTGCACGATTAATCGTAAAAAGATCGCGATCTCGATTTAAACACCCACGCGATCTTATTTTTTTTTATGACAACGATTTGACAAAATCCTACCGGAACATTCAAATCTGTGTGGGTGCTGCCACTGAGCCAAAGAGAGCTGTTCTGAACCACTATTTCTGTGTTACAAATATTCAAATTATCACAGACGTACTGAGATAAAAGTTTACAGTTAGGATATAAACACTGATATCTACAATAGCGATCAAAGTAGAGCAAACCACAGTTTGAAACTAACTTGGCGTGTCAGATAACGGTTGTATCAATTACATCGTTGAGCCACTAGGTGGCGACAAGTGAATATTAAAAAAATATATTTGTCATTGAATCATTCATTCAAAAGATTCGTTCAAAAACACTGATTCATACAGTAATGAAACAAGTATGAGTCCATTCAAAACCATTTTTTAAAAATAATTAATTCAAATTAATTAAACATTTTTCCAGAAATTATTATTTTGTCACAACCTCTAGTAAATTACATGCTATTTTGTTTAGTTGTCTATTCAGAATCATGGGAGAATCATAATCTCTATTTGAAACCAAAAAAATTGTGATTCTCATTTTATCCAAAATCGTGCAGCACTAGCCTAAAGTTTTTATTAATTTTTAATTCTGTTTTAGTTATTTTTGTACATCAAGTTAAACTAAATGTAAATGAGAAAATTTGCCTAGGCTGAAATAAAATAAGTTTAAGTTTTCTTTATATTTGATTTTATGTAAAAACGTTTATTTTATTTCAAATAGCAAAATGTTTTTTTTTTTAATGGTTTTTAGTTTCAGTTTTAGTTTACTATAATAACCCTGACTCAAAATAATAATAAAAAATAATACTAAAAAATAAAATCTAAAACTAAAATGAAAAATATAAAAATAAAAAGTAATTCATACTAAAGTATTACTAATAGTACTAAAATGACTCAAAAGCAAGCTCAAGATTTAAAGGGATAGTTCACCCAAAAATGAATATTCTGTCATCATTTACTCACCCTCAAGATTTCCAAACCTGTACGAGTTTCTTTGTTCGGTAAAACTTAAAAGAAGATATTTTGAAGAATGTCTGTAACCAAATAGTTTCTGGTCCATATTATATTTTTAAACAACTTGAGGGTGACAGAAGTTTCATTTTTGGGGGAACTATGCCTTTAATTCTGAGGCCAACAAACAGACCTTTGAGTTTGGAGCCAAATCATTCTTATTGATAGAAAGTGTTTGTTATTGCAGCATCTAAACGGCGTAGAGAGCTGGCATCTCTCAGCGTCTGATAAACCAATTTATTGGGTCTGATTTATTGGCCGCACCTCCCACAAACAGCTCGATTCCTCCAGCAGCCGTAATGTTCTGCTCAAAGGCGTCGCACTCGGCCTGCAGGTCGCTGGCGTTGCCGTCCAGTATATGTGTGTTCTGCGGCTCGATGTCGATGTGCTTGAAGAAGTTGTTCCACATGTAGGAGTGATAGCTCTCGGGATGATCCCTGGGCAGGCCTAAAGATCAAGAGATATTTAGGAAGAAATTTTTAGGCATTCTACTAACTGTAAGTAACTTTGCAAATTCATGTCAACTAGCAGAGTATTAGTAGACTGTGTGCTTAATATGTGCTAACACTTTATTTTGCTGCTCCCCAACAGACATTTTACTGCTATTTGCAACTATATGTCAACTTACTCTACTAACACTAACAGTCTACT
Source organism: Elopichthys bambusa (assembly GCA_037101425.1). Taxonomy (NCBI): domain Eukaryota; kingdom Metazoa; phylum Chordata; class Actinopteri; order Cypriniformes; family Xenocyprididae; genus Elopichthys; species Elopichthys bambusa. The sequence continues at coordinate 1,532,396 of CM074447.1, read as the reverse complement.
TATACGAGTTAGTAATAAGAGTTAGTTGACATGTAGTTGCAAAGTTACTTATAGTCTAAAGTGGACTATCGAAATAAAGTGTAACTGAAATTATGAAGGTGCCTTGAATTATTACAGTATTTTCTACTTTAATAAAGTAATAAATACTGCATTAAATCGTTTGTTGTTAGTTTAGCCACGGTTATTATAGTTAACTAAAACCATAAAAATACTTTTTTTTTATTTTGTTACTTGAAGGTAAACATTAACTGAAATTAAATAAAATAAAAAACTTTTCATTTCAGCTAGTTGCCAAAGCAACATTTCACATTTTCATTTAGTTTAACTTGGTGCACTAAAATAACTAAAACTAAAATAATTATTCAAAAACAAGTAATAAAAACGATTTATAAAGACATCTTTAAAAACCCCAAAACTATTAAAAATGACACACAAAAAAACAAACAACAAAATTACTAAAAGTTTAGTTAAAATTAAAATAAAAACAGAAAATAAAAAATTAAAACCTATTAAAAATATGAAAAGTTAAAGTCATTAAAGTCATGAGAATCAAATGAAAATCACCACTGAGAATAAGGGAAATTATATATATATATATATATAAAAAAAATGTAAACCAATTAGACTCCTAATGATAAAAAGATTCTAATCTAAATAGAGGCTGCGTCCGAAATCACATACTTCCCTACTATATAGTAGGCAAAAAACAGTATGTGACAAATGAAGTATGTCTGAATTCACAGTACTCTTAAAAGAATCTTCAAAAAGTACCCGGATGACCTGCTACTTCTGGAGTGCACATTCAATGGAGACTTCACTATCCCATGAGGCCACGGCTCTCCCTCTTTTATGAATGGCAGTGAAGCGATGCAACTGATGCTGGTCGGTCACATGACAATGACATGGCGAATGTAGATTACATTCATACTACACACATGCTGTCGCGAAGTAAGTACTTATTCAGAATAAGTATCTACTGAAGAGAATATGCAGTTCAGCCAGAATGGTTAAATGTTTTCATGTACATTCTGAACTAGACTAGAAAGGGATGAGGACAGGGCGCAGTGCGCAAACGCTCTTTAGCACTGTTTTATGCATGACAGCTGCTCAGTTGCATACTTCTGCTGAGAGTTTGTGGAGATCTTGCACACTCAGCACTTCTCGAGAGAAGCGATCTGTGCGGTTCACACTCACCCACATACTCGTCCATGTTAAAGGTCTTGACGTATTTGAAGGACAGGTCTCCACTCTTGTGATACTCGATCAGCTTCTTATAGCAGCCGACGGGAGTGCTGCCTGCAATTAATCAGATTATATAATTATAATCGATTTTAAAGCCCTGTTTCACAGACAGAGCAAGTGTACTGATGAATCATGCCTAATAAGGCCAGGAATGTGCATTAATAAAGTAAATAAAGTCAATTTTGATTTCATGCTCACTTTAAATGTTCTGCTCTTACTCACAAAGGAGTGTAAAGTAACATGTAATATGTTCTGGTTAATTTACACCTTTAGTTTACCTGTTGGAAGTCCTAAAGTGAAGTAGCGGTCAGCGCTGGGTTTGAACTGGATGATCCGGTTGCGGATGTATTTTGCAGCCCACTCGCTGGCCAGGTCATAGTCGTCCAGAATCACAAGTCTCATGACTTCTCACTGATACCAGCTCACTGCAACCCTCAAGACTATAAAAATACAGACAGATCAATGCTTTATTGACCAGCACTGACCAGTCCAGATGACCAGGCAAAGCCCAGTCCAACACAAATCAAATGAGGAGCAAAACAAAAAGATGCACATTTGCTTTAATAAAAATGATAGAATACAGTATATGATCTCTATCATATCACTGCATATGTTTGCTTTTGAACTTATATTCATGACCTAGCTTTATTTACAACCAGCTGCGTTTTAAAATGCCTTTAGATGTCGAATAATGGTTATGGATATATAACAGGCAATACAATCTTTCACTTACTTTTCAATTACAGTAACAAAACGCAGGATCTCCGAGACGTCCGGGTGAATGGATACAAGTTTTCTTTGAAAACACTGATCATGTGATCGAGTTCCGGTCATGTGCGCTGACGACACACTTCCGGTTTGTAGCAACTGCCCATGTATGGAGATCTATAATAAATAAACACTGTGCAGTATGAATGAAATTGTCTGATATTAAGCATGTAGAATAACAATTAGTTAGTCTTAACAATAAGAAATATTAGTCTAATATCGTGCCAACACAGTTGTCTATTAAAAGAGACTTTATTGCTTTATCAAATATGTTTTATTGACATCATGCAGGCAATGGTGCAAATATCTATCATATCGTGCATAGTGCACTTGTAGATTTGTCCAATTTACTCTCCAGTCATTTCATTTCCTTCTTTTCTACCATGACCGACCTTGTAGGAGGACCCCAGGGGGGCAGACGGCTGAAAGAGAGAGGAACAGAAGGCTTCGGATTGAGGGATGATAGCGTGCAGAAGTCTGATTCATTTGAGAGAATCGGTTCGTTCGGACAGTTCGTTTCAAGCGGTTCAAACCCCGTTCAGTCAAGATACGGTACCCTGAAGTGTTTACAGACGGCGATTCGGCGGGATTTTTTTTCGTCGTCTTTTTACGCGATTAAGTAAATATTTCGTTATGTTGATGTGACAAAATTGTTGTATGTATTAGGGTAATTTTTACGAAACTGTTTATTCATCCCAATAATTCAATAAGTCTTTATATTGATACGTTTTGCCGTTGAAGCACTTCTGCCGCTTTAGTCATATTATATATATATATATATATATATATATATATATATTGTAGGCTACATTTTTATTTAATAATCACCAAGTTTTAAAACTTTTTAATTAATTTTTACTTTTCGAATTAAATAGCCTACTGCTGCATTTTATTGTATATTCGACTAAGACACACAAATTGTCCAATGTTCTCACAAAACAGCCAGGTTAACTGCCTTCGTGATATTGGAATTATGGTGCGTTTAAGTCATGTCGGAAAGATCGTATTTACGAGTTGAACGCACAGAACGCCACAATGTCGTAAATACGAGTGGGAAGCTCGGAATTTTCTTTAAGCCCTGATCTGTACGAGTTGGGGGCGTGTCAATGAGAAACATGGCGGAATATTGCAGGGACATTGTCAGGCTTTTCTATTTACAACGAAGTAAGCTAATTGTCTGGACATAATATAACAATATAATATGTAACAATAAAGTTTACAGTGGCTTTATGAGTTAATTAAAAACATAAAAAGCAAAACGCACCTAATGCACATTGTTTGTTCTTTATATTTTCTAGAAATAGTAGGGCTGTATTTTTGTGTAATTAATTAAGAGAAGGTACACCGTCATCTTACTCCGACGAAAGTGACTTGAACATACCTGCCCTCGTAAACACGACTTTCCGCCTCATAAATGCGAATTTCCCAGGAGGACTTGAACACACCATTATCGTAAATACGAGTTTAGTTAAAAATTGGAACACTCTCTCAAGTTGTATGTACCAGTGGGAAGCTCGGGGATAATTTTGATAGGCTACCCGATCGAGTTGGGCGTGCCATCAAATTTAAAAATGGCGGACTGGAGAACAATTGCTGCTGTTCTTTATTAAGTTTTCCACAACAGCTACATCGCCTTGTCTTGTTGTTAAAGTCCCCGTGAACCAGAAGTCGCAAACAACTTTTCTCCAGTGTTGTGACGTATTTCCAAGTGAAACGGAATATTGAATAGAGGGGAGTGTTTTATTTTAGCGCTCCTCCTCTCCATCTCTCGCTCATAGCAGACTAACTGTCGGAGGGGAGTGGTTTAAGCGTTTTCAACCCAAGCCGTCACACTGATGTCATCAGAGAAGGGGCGCCGTTGCAGAGGGGAGGAGCATTTTCAGATTTTGATTAAATATTACGAAGCCAAACTATTTTTTTTGTGTGGATTGACTTGCACGGATGAATTATTCACCACAAAACTTGCAATTTGAGCTAACAAAATAAATAAGGTCAATTTTGATTTCATGTGTACTTTAAAGTAGTCTTTATGAATAACCATTTGAAGCATATTGTATGATTTATACACAGCAAAAACAGTCGCTGTTTATATGGTTGTCAACAGACGCTAAATATCATTTTGATTTTAATACAATTTTCCCCATAAATAGATATTAAAAAGAATAAACCTGGTGTCCTCCATGATTCCTGTTCTTTCCGACAACAAAGCACTTGAATGAGACGACGTCAGAAGTGGGAAGTAGGAAATTTCCGATAGCACGTGAAGGAAGCATTTTTTACAAAGCAGTTGCGAATCGGTTCAACTGAATCAAACCCTTTCAAAAGAACGATTCCATTGCGAATCGGACATCAGTGAGGAGGGATGAGGGAGGGGTGGAGTGGCCGAGGAGAGGCTGTCTGCGTTCAGATGGAGGATTAAGCTGGTCCCTATCCTGACAGCATCCAGCACACACACGCAGCCCAAACATTATCCACACACCTGTCCGTCCCGTCTGAATCAGCCGGATCCACCTGCTCCCTTCATCCCGTGCTGGCTTTCTGTCGCTGGACCGCACCAGTCCACACCCCCGGACCGGACCGGACCGGTGTCCTTTCAAACCACGAGGTGGGTGCAGCTGTCTCTGTTGTCTCTTCTGCATGTTCGTTCATTCATTGGACATGTGTTTGTGTGCAATAAGGAGCATTTTCAGAGATTCAAGTGTTATTTTTAGGGTTTAGACACATTTCTATTGTGCGCTCGCTGCTGTTCGGACGGACGGTGAGCAAGATTCAAATCGGATTAAGATTAAACTGGAGAACCAACAAAAGACTGACCATTTTTTTTTTCTTTGTTTACTAGATAAACACGCATGACATGTTCTGTCTGGAAGCAGATGACGTGTATTGGATTGAGGAAATAATCTTTTCTGAAGGGAGTATGTAGGTCATTTTGGGTTTCGCGTCGGACGTAAATTGGAGTGATTTTGTGAGTTGTTCAGAATAAATGTTTTGCTTTTTACTCGGATTGTCATAGTAGTCTCATCATGATTGTTTAAACACTGATGGTTGTGTGTACGGAGTGCGTTGTAGTGATGTCCAGTTCGTAAGCGAATCATTTGAATTTTGAATCGGCTCTTTTGAATAGGTCTGTAGCGAATCGAGTTATCAGATAAATTGGTGTGTGTGTGTTGTTGAGAAATGACTACAATACGTACAACTGACACGTATCTTTGTGAAATGCACATTTCATTTTTTGGTGAAAGCTGTAGTAGGCCTGCTAGGCTTCTAATCAAACTGTTTGTACGTTTAACAACTTGAGCTTTGGGCTTGAATAAACAGCGCTTTACTTATTGTGACAAACGTAACAACACAAGCAGGGTCTGTTACGCTTAATATAACACTATTTTAAAAAGAATCGTTTTAAATGAATTATTGAAATGAACGGTTCAACGGAACCGATTCACTTAAATGACTCGGACATGCTTAGCATTCGCGTGTTTACTATTGTTCAGTGATCGCTGGTTATTTTGGAGACGCGCTCTTGACGTTCGCACGCACTGTGGCTTTTGCGTTGCGTTTGGACTATAAATGGCTCAGACTGCACATATGTTGTGGAAATAAACGGGAGATTTACTCTGCAGTTGTAAATTACGCACACCATGTGATTATGTCGTACAGTGGGAGAGCTGAGCTGTGTTTCTGAATGAGTGAGGTGTGGCATAAGCACCCTCTTTCTCTCCCTCTCCTTCTCTCCGTTTTTGGGCCCTTGAGCACATCATGTACGCTCCACGAGACTTTATGTTCCGTTCCTGCAGCAATTAGATATTTTAGCACTATTTTACATGGGGACTAGATTGCAATTATGTGCACGCACAGCCATGTGCTGCTCCACAGCCAACTGTACTAGACAGGTGATCTCAGTATGTCAGAAGAAGTGTAGAGCATAAGGAACATGATTATTTAGTGTTTGTGTGTGTGTGATGTTTTGTGCATGCAGATTCTGGAGACAAAACAGACTACCTAAGTGAAAAGTAACTTAATATACAAAGAAATTATTTCAGATTAATCCTCTCAACTAAGTTTTCATGTTTTTATGATGCATTCTAGGGTCGCTAGCTAACAGGTAGTTTTTTTTATAAAACAAAATGTACAGACACAGCTTTGAATCTTTATTAAAAAGCTATATTTTTAATGTATATCTTTTGCTTCTATCAGGACATAGTGTTAATGTTTCTTTTAGACACATTGAGTTATGTTTTGTGGGGACAGTTTTCGGGTAGAGTGATAATGTCATTATGTAAATCTATTTATTTTATCTATTTTTAAATTAAGCATAAATCAAATTACACTGTACATTTCTACAACAATTTAGTTGTCATCTAAGTTGTCATGCTATTTTTCTAAACGAATATCTGGTAAAAAAAAAAATATATAAAGCAACTATTCTTTTGTGTTTATGGTTCAAACTGTTTTTTCATTTCATTTTTTCCTAATTTAATGGCATTAGTTTTGCCTTATAATATAAATAACAATATTAAAATCTTTGATTTAAAGTAAAAAACAAAAACAAAGGTAAAAGACTGTATACTTAAGCAATAACAATTTCAAATCATGTAATCAAATAAATAATGCACATTATAAAACTAATAATATAAAATTCTATAATTAAACATGATGAAGTTGAAATAACACTGACTTCTACAAAAGCAAGTACCACTGTTTATCCTCAAGAGGTCTGTTTTGAAGGATTCATTTGTTTTGCAAAACGAAGGGGAATTTTGTTTCCTGAACCGGACTGTTGTGTTCTAGGAAATTGTCTCATATCTCAAGCATTAGCATGTAGGATGTATTTTGTCTTCTGCTTTGTATTCTCAGCATTTTGTGTGGTTTTTCTGGCTCATGTTGATGACTCAGTGATGAATGGAGAACATATGATGTAGTTCCAGCGCAGAGCGACGGCCTGCTGTACTCACACATCAGGAAATACAGGACGATCTCGTGACCCAAATTCACTCTCGCTTCATGACACACACAAACACGCGCAGGTTTATTTTCTACACTGACTGTATTATTCCCCTCTTTCATGACCTCTGGCCTTCTCTTGTCTACATCACTGAATCATTTGTCTCTAAATGAACCGTTTTGCTTAACTGAATGACTAATCTGAATCACATTTTGTGGTAGATGTACTTACTGTACAGTGTGAGTTTAAAGATCTTGTTTTTAAATGGTCAGTTGTCTTTACGTCACGCCATTCCGGCAAGATTCTGAAGAGTGCATATGATGGACACTTTACTGTCCCATGAATGACAGTGAAGTGATGCAACTGACACTGGTAGGTCACATGATAATGACAACATGGTGGATGTAGTATGTCCGAATTTCATTCATGCTACACATATTCAAAATCAAATGTAGTACGTACTCAGACATTATGCGATTTTGGACACCACTCATGATTTGCAACTTGCTATTGCTATCAGGTGGTGTTTATAATTTAGAGCAAGTGGCCTTTTTTTATTGGACAAAAATGTATGTGCATAGTTTTTTTTTCCGTACAAGCAGAATGTGGCGGTTGGTCGGTGTTGTATTTGTCCCGCCCCTCCTCCATTGTGATTGGACGACTGGGTATATATTGATGAGCGGCGCTGCGTGTAAAAGATGAAATTTTTTTTTGCTTGACACGGCCGCTGCGTCCAAAATCGAATACTTCTCTACATTTTTAACAGTCGTGAAGGAAGTTTAAATTCAAATACCTACTCAACAGTACGCGATTTCGGACGCAGATGGCGTCTTAAAACCGCAGCGCTCATGTGAAACGCTGCAAAAGACGCAAGCGCAATGGTCATACACGTCTGTCTAGCAGGTGTTTACATAGAAAAACAATGGAAAATTAGCGCATTTAAATGTGAACAGACTCTTACGCTCCTGCCGTTTAAAAAACGCAGCGCTCCCATTGAAAAGCTAGCCGCGGGGAAAAATGCTTTGATGGACACACAGCCTAATAGCAATTGATTTTGATGCATTTTCAATCAGGCATTAATCAGGCATTTCAGTCCTAACCAGGCGTATTATCGTTAACTAAAACTAAAACATTTCTGTTAATTGAAGTAAAGCTGAAATAAAATAAATATTAGTTGAAAAACTTAAACTAAATAAAAATTAGAAATGTTGTCTTGGTCATAAACTGAAATAAGTTGAAGCACTAAAAAATTATTAACTGGAAATAAATAAAATTGAAATTGAGAAATAAACTTACATAGCAATGTTAAAAAAAATTAAGCTAAAATCAAAAAATTAAAAATATTTAAAAAATTTAAATAAAAACTAAAACAACACTTGTCTTGTCCCAGGACACAGACCCTCGGAAGTCCCTACATTCTCTAATTACCAGATGCGAGTCATTAATAAGTGCAAATGGCAAATATTAATCTCCAAACGGTGGCTAGATTTAACAGCATGCTGGGAACTGAAAGCCCTCGGTCGCAATGGAATTGAATTGAGAGGTTGCACAAAAGGCTCTTTCTTTTATTATGCTAATGGACGGCTCTGACAGGCAGAACAGGGAAGAGAAGGGTGATTTAATTAGTGCTAAAGAGGAAACGTGGAATCATTTTCAACACAAACAACAAACTACTGACAAAGGAAAGGAAACAACATTATACTAGGACTAAACCTTTCATTTGGCTGTTGGTTAATGTGTATAGGATGAAACAAATCTGACCTAGTTACGGACTGAAGCTGTGAACGTCTGCTGCATTTCTTCAGTCCTCAAGTGGTGCAAAACCAACCAGGACTGAACCCCTCGTTTTAAGAGCATATGCCACATCTTATGTTATCCAGGAATGTGATGCAGCAGAGAACAGCCAATAGAACTGGGCATGGTGTGTTATATTTGACGTGCATTTGCGCAACGTGAAATGTTAGAAATCTCAGTGGAATCTCTAAAATTCAGTGGCATTTAGACCTGGAGGGCGAGCGGTTAATAGCTTCTTTCTTTGAGTCTCTTACTGTGTAGATCTGCTCACGCACAAACCTCACTATTGAGAAGCAGCATTGTGTCAAAACATCCTTCTTTAAGTCTTTTTAGGAACTTGTTTCTAAACCACACGATTAAATAAGTAGAAATATTATAATGTGCCATTAAAGGAATAGTCATTTAGTCATTTATATGTTGCTCCAAATCCATATTAATAATCTATGAACTGTTGTTTTATATACTATGAATGACATATTATATACTCAAAAATGACAAATAAACACCATAAAGTTATCAGAATGAAATTAAAGTCATCATTTACTAAACATCTTGCATGCACATATTTGTTTTCTCATTCCATATTTGAATATATGTGAACAAATGCAACTTAAGAGCTGCGGCTTTTTCATCTGCTCTGCTGCTTTTTATATTTTTGGGGGGGTTTCTGTGTGCTTTTCCAGTCGGCACGTGACCGACTTTCAATGTTAAAATGTGGTTGAAATAATGTCAGTTGCTGTTTCAATGCAATGCAAAATTTAATACTAAATGGTTGTAAAAAGGTTTAATCCAAAAAATATATATCAAGATTTTGTAACAATGTTGCAATATCAAAATTGTTTAGATTTGCAGACATATTAATATTCTTTCACAAAACAAAATATTTGATTTAACCTTGTTGAATTCACTTGTGAATAAATGCCGGCCGGGATCATTGTGTGAAAAACAGTGGCTTGGACATTTTTCACAATTTCTCCTCCTTCCACAAGTGAGTGATTTTTTTTTTTTTTTTTTGTCCTTTTGTTGTTTGATTAAAGTGTTAGTTCACCCTAAAATGAAAATTATGTCATTAATTACTCCCCCTCATGTCGTTCCACACCCGTAAGACCTTTGTTCATCTTCAGAACACAAATTAAGATATTTTTGATGAAATCCGATGGCTTAATTTTCACTTTCAAATGCCCAGAAAGCTACTAAAGACATATTTAAAACAGTTCATGTGACTACAGTGGTTCAACTTGAATGTTATGAAGTGACAAGAATACTTTTTGTGTGCCAAAAAACCCCCAGAAATAACGACTTTATTCAACAATATCTAGTAATGGATGATTTCAAAACACTGCTTCATGAAGCTTCGAAGCTTTACGAATCTTTTGTTTCGAATCAGTGGTTCGGAGCGCGTATCAAACTGCCAAAGTCACGTGATTTCAGTAAACGAGGCTTTGTTACGTCATAAGTGTTTCGAACGTTTAGAAATTTCAATGGTTCGAAACAAAAGATTCATAAAGCTTCATAAAAGTTTTTTTTGGCACATAAAAAGTATTCTCGTCGCTTCATAACATTAAGGTTGAACCACTGCAGTCACATGAACTGTTTTAAATACATCTTTAGTAGCTTTCTCGGCATTGAAAGTGTTAAATATCTCAATAGAGGTCTGACTAAGCCATCGGATTTCATCAAAAATATCTTAATTTGTGTTCTGAAGATGAACGAAGGTCTTACGGGTGTAGAACGACATGAGGGTGAGTAATTAATGACTGAAATTTCATTTTTGGGTGAACTAACCCTTTAACATTAAAAACACAGACAGCATCAGGTTTATTAGGCTGCTGTCACTTTAACAGCGAATGCATGAATCCAATATACTGATACACATGCGTTTCTCAACTGTTTCTATCTGACTATGTTTACTAGGATACTCGCTATTTTTTTAACATAATTTTATGTGAATTTTTCCGCTCAAGTGCAAGAAGTCGTGAAACAGAGTTTAGTCTGAAACGCAGATTTCTGGGCGCGTGCTTCGGACTTTCCACACAGCTCGCGAGTGATGAAATGAGCTCCCTCTTACGCCTTCTTACGCTTGAATATTTCAATTGTCAATGCTTAAACCTTAGTGACAATGCAGCGCTGGCCCGTCAACTGTCCCAAGCGTCGCTCACGTTCGTTCACATTCATGCATTGTTAAAATGTATAAAAATGTTACCGGCCATCTGACACTGTTTACTCGCATTTGGTGCTTGGTGAGTGTTCATTTTAGGCCCTGCTTCCTTTCATTAGATACTGTAATACTGAGCGCAGACACAATAGCAAATTAGCAATAATGCAGGAGCAAGTTTAGCTCTTGCTACAGTAAATCCACCCATTGCTATTGGCTGCTGTGGTGTGGCCCGTCTTGACCCGTTCTGGCCTTGTCTTTTACTTGCCTTGTTCTCAGTTCAAATTGGATTTGACCATTCAGTGGCAGAGCCCATAGAATCATCCTCTTGATTCCATGCAATCCCTCAATCCCGCTGAAAGCGAGTGAGACGGTTGGGGGATGGGAGAGACAGGACAGCTCTGTCAGCTGAGAGGAAGATGGGGGAAACCAGGGACAAATGCAATGAAAGAGTGTCCAGATGGACAGAGAATATTCTGATGCAGTACAATGCAGTTACTATGGTGCTTGCTAATGTAGTATTCTTTCTCAGATTCTGCACATTTCCCCCCAAAATCAGTGCAATTAAAGTTTCAAAACATTCAAGAGAGTTCTGCAGGGATGACATATATTCAGAAGCCAGAAACAAGTTGCATTTTGCTCCAGTTCAATCGTCCTGAAGTCAGTGGTTCAACCGTCAAGTCAACCGTTTTTTGGTTAAAAGCCTGAAATAAGGGCCGTGGTCAAACACAAGCTCAAGATATTTTCATGCTTTATTCTATGACATCAGTAATACAACCCTGTAATTTTGGAAAACTGCCATATATACTGCCATACATAATTTTTTTGATAATTTGGGTAATTTTGTTACCCAAAAGACAAGTAAACAGTAAGTAATAAAATAAGAACAAATAAACACATTGCAAACGATAGCACAAATCAATACAACAGGATAAAGAGACAAATGAAAACAGCTTTAAATGTATCAATTGTTATCGTTATAGTTATCGTCCTTGGTGTAAACAGAGCCAATTGAAAATCCTATTGGGTGTTTTTGGAGGGAGCCAAGATGATCCTCATTTACATAAATACGTCGTCATTGCAGCGCTGTATTGCAGATTGAACTGGCCACACAACTTTAGGTATCATTCACGTTCGTAAGGCACAATCCGTGCTGTTTGGTTTTTGCGAGTAAAAGCTCATTTTATTTGTGCAGCCCTGCTGTTGGAGCAGTTTAATGAGAGCTGTAAATGTCAGAGTCACAAGCAAACATCCATTTCTGTCCCACTCAGATGGGATAGGAGACAAACTCTCCATTTGGCATGACGCGATCACTATTGATTCCCCGGGGACTGTTTGCGTCTGAGCAGACCAATGGTCACGCAGACACCGATATGGTTGCCACCGGAGGGCAAAGAGACCGTGAGGCCGATTGAAAACGACAGGGTTGCGCTATTCGATAAGCATATTTTTGGAAAGCCGGGCTGTTGATGCAACTCTTGCGACACAGGTCGAGATTCGAGCTCATGCACGGCCTGTTTATTTGCCCTTTCCTCATTGACTTCTTGTTGATGAATTTGTTGCTGAGCAGGAGTTCTGCTGTATTGCGGCAAGGTGCTGCATCTCACCGCTCAGCTGTTTCCTTCTTTATATTTTCTCTAGTTTTTATTTTCTCACATCAATTTCCACTGCGTCTCTGTCATCCCCGTCCCTTTCCACCACTATATTCTCTGATAAAGAACATTTTCATTCTTTTATCTCTTGCTTTTTATGTCCATTTCATCCTTTCTTTACTTCTCTCAACCCAGAAGAAAATCATAGAGATTACTCATTTATGTTTCATGATGCCTCTCCTGAAAATCAAAAGATGGTCTTATTGTTATTGATTTGAAGCGAAATGTCTTCATAACCTTAAGTGTAATAAGTTTTTCTTGCTCTGAAATGGCTTTTCATGCACTATTTTCGTGAACTCTTATTTGACTCATTTTCTCTTATTTGAGTCAGTGTTTCTCATATATCCAGTTTTGCCCAGAAATGCATCACATTATGCTAGTGAAATGGGTTGCAAATGACAATTTATGTTGACTTTAAGAGAAATGCTGAGAACATGGTAAGAGTCAGTTATTATTGTGAATATTGAAAGAAAAATAACTCAAAGTAAACGAAAAATCTACATTCTAAAAAACGCTGGGTTAAAACAACCCAAGTTGGGTTAAATGTTTGCTCAACCTACTGGACAGTTTTATTTAACTCAACTATTGTTTAAAAATGACTATATGTCTGGCATGAAATGAACCCAAAATAGGTTGGAAATTAAAAATCAAACATATAATTACTAGAGGCAACAATAATAATCAAAAGGTGGACATTTATTAATAAGCAGTTTACTAAATGTTTATTGTTTAATTATTATTCATTAATAAATGTTTTGGGTTCATTTTAAGCAAGCAATACAGTCATTTTTAAACAATAATTGAGTTAAATAAAACTACCCAGCATCCCGCTGGGTTAAAACATCACAATCGCTGGGTTTGTCCATTTTTAACCCAACTTGGGTTGTTTTTAACCCAGCATTTTTTTTTAGAATGTACACTAAAAATAGTGGTTTAAATGTAAAAGTAAATTTGAATTTGATTAAACGGTTTTAAAATCAAAATGGAAAACTATAATAATCTTAAATGTGGATATTAAAGCTAATATTAATTGTATTATAAATTGACTTGATAGCACGTTTTCACTTTGTATTTTGTATTTGTATTTTATTCTTGTAAAGCGCTTTGAGATGCAACTTTTAAAGGCGCTATAGAAAATAAATTAAGTTTAATAATAAAATAAAAGCTTATTATTAATATTATTAATTATTTGATGAGAAATGTTTGAGTTCATATTGGTACATCTTGCCAAATTTGAGACATTAAAGTGTTAGTTCACCCCAAAAAATGAAAATGTTGTCATTTACCCTCAAGCTGGTCCAAACCTGTATGAGTTTCTTTCTTCTGTTGAACACAAAAGAAGATATTTTGAAGAATCCATAGCCATTGACTTCCATAGTAGGAAAAACTACTGTCAACTGTTTAATTACCAACATGAATAATCAAGTGAATGATGACACAATTTTTATTTTCCCTGAAACTCTTTGTGTGGAAACATTAAGATCTCTGTTTGTTCTTCATTTTATCTCATTTCTGTATTGAGATGTGCTATTTCTTTCCTATGGGAACCACTATATACTTTGTTCTGTTTTTTCCCGCTGTCATCACACCTTTCTCTCTCACTGGCACATCAGTCTTGCTTAAGTACAGTAGCTGCATTATTGGAATTCATTATTCATGAGTTGGCATGAGCTAGTTACCCGGCAGCACAGTGTGCTAAAGAGGACAGTGGCACAGAAAGGCTGGATCTCGGTTACTGGGAAAATCATAGCCAGGGGGTTGAGATGTATGTTTGCTGAAATCACAAGCCCTGCAGAAGATGCTTCGAGACCCAGAGAGCCCGACTTATGCGACCCACAGCCTGAGGACGGCTCTCGTGACTGTTGCATGACTGCCGCCATCGCATGATTTCATGTGCACTGGAGTGAAAGTCACAGAGCTACACACTCTCTGAAATGTTAATAAAGCGTGCGCTCGATGGACAAGCGTTGCACATTACCCCAGTGAGGCTCAGCACGGAAAATAGATTAATCTATCAGGATTAGTGCGGATATGCAGATTTATTTGCTGATTCTGATGCGGGCCAGGTGTGCGGTTACACACACAGTCAGAAAGTCTGCCTTTTTTTTTTTTTTTTTTTTTTCAGATGATATTGGAGATGATATTACACAGTTTGAACTGATTCTTAGACATGAATCAAATTTAACAAGTCTAATGCTACTTATAAATCAGAGATATTTGTTCTAAAATGGCTTATAAGTTATTGTTTTTTCCCAGGAACCATCGTTTAAATTTGATTGTTTACTACATGAAAATATCCTCAAGAAGAATACTTATCGTTTTTTATTTAAATGCACTAATATTACAATTTAGTGATATTTACCTACTGGGATTTAACTAAAACATTTTTGAGTGATGACGCAAATGAATTGTGCATTCAGAGTTTGGAACTGATTCACTGAATTGAACAGTTTGAACTGATTCTTAGAAATGAATCAGATTTAACAAGTCTAATGCCACTTATAAGTCATAGAAGCTAAAAAGTCTCAAAGTATTTGCTCTGAAATGGCTTAGAAGTTGTTGTTTTTCCCAAGAACCATCATTTAAATTTTGTTTACTACATGAAAATATCGGCAAGAAGAAAACTAATGAATCATTTTAATTTAAATGCACGAATATTACAAATAAACAGCAATATTTACCTGCAAGGATTCAACTAAAGCATTTCTGAGTGATGACGCAAATGAATCGTTCATTCAGAGTTTAAAGTTGATTCATTGAATTGAACAGTTTGAACTGATTCTTAGAAATGAATCAGATTTATGCCATTTATAAATCAGAGTAGCAGTAACAACAAATCTCAAAGTATTTTTTCTGAAATGTCTTAAAAGGAGCAATCAAGCAGTCATTGCTGCCAAG
Source organism: Elopichthys bambusa (assembly GCA_037101425.1). Lineage (NCBI taxonomy): Eukaryota > Metazoa > Chordata > Actinopteri > Cypriniformes > Xenocyprididae > Elopichthys > Elopichthys bambusa. The sequence continues at coordinate 1,516,945 of CM074447.1, read as the reverse complement.
GACACTCAAATTATTTAAAGTTGCGCTAGTCTTTTCTTCTCTATTGTGTCGTATATCCGAGTGAAACGGCTTCTGGAACAAGAACAAATGTAGGGCGGGGCTTGATGTTGTCTGTGGTTTGCTATTGGTGGATCTCGTGTGAGTGACAGGTTGCCCCGCTCTCATCATCAGAGAAGAGATGCTTAATTTTTCTACATGATGTAGTAGTACATACATTTCAGACTCTAATTATAATTATGATTTTGTCTCTAGCAGATGAGTTCTCATTGGTCCTGATGGTTGTGAGGGCCCGCCTCCGCCACCTCTCAACCAGTCCACACAAGAGAGATGTGACGTCCAATCACATGCTGACATTTCTGCGTTCTGGAGCTGTTAGGACACAAGCCACACCCAGGTGAGACGCTTTCATCAAGCTACTCCAGTGAAAAGATGTGTATTAGATGCAGGTGTGACAAATGGATGCTTCCAGCTGTGACAGAAAGCGTATTTTCAATTAGAAACACCCAGGGATTTATCTTTCTGAAGATGCTGAGCTTCCACTCCCTCGAGGATTTGAGTTGCTGTGGCTTTGATTGTGAATTTGAATGAATGAAAACTGTACCTGTTAGATTTTTCCTGCACTGTGAAAACAGGTAGTTGGTGTTAAAGGAATAGTTCATCCAAAAATGGAAAGGTCGGGTATATTTTGCTCACCCTCATGTCGTTCATCTGCTCTTTTCCATACAATCAAAGCAACTTTTGCTCATAAAAGGACATAAATGCACCATAAAATAAGTCCATATGACTAGTGTGTGATACAGTAGTGTTTTGTGAGGAACTGACCGTAATTTAAGTTGGATCAGTGAGATGGAATCAGTGTTATTATTGTCAAGGCTATTACCATTAACTAAAACTATTAAAACATTTGTGTTAATTGAAATAAAGTAAAATATTAGTCAAAAAACCTAAACTAAATGAAAATTAGAGTGGTTGCCTTGGCAAATTGAAGCACTAAAATTATTAATTGGAAATAAAAAATAAAAATAAAACTAACTAAAAATAAAAAATAAATTAAACAAATAGCAATAAAAAAAATTATACAAAATTACTAAAAACTAAACTAAAATGAACATGAAAACTAAAAATATAAAAATAAAAGCTAATTCAAAATATTAATAAAACTCAAATTAAAACTAAAAGAACACTGATTATTTAAAAAAAGAATTAAATATTAGATGAAAAACTTAAACTTAAAACCTTAAACAAAAATTATAAAAGTTGTTTTGCCAACTAACTGAAATAAGTTAAAGTACTAAAATTACTAAAATAAATATAAATATAAAAAATAATATGACAAAAGCACAACAAATTAAAATGAAAACTGAAAATAAAAAAATAAAAGCTAATTCAAAATATTAATAAAACTTAAAAAAAAACACTGATTATTGTAAAAATATATATATTTTATTATTGTTTTAAATATTAGATTAAAAACTTAAAAGCTTAAACAAAAATGATAAAATTTATCTTGTCAACTAACTGAAATAAGTTCAAGTTAAAGTACTAAAATTACTAAAATAGTTCTAAATAGAAATATAAAAAATAAAATGACAAAAGCACATAAAGTTACTATAAACTAAAATTAAAATGAAAACTGAAAATATAGCCAATTCAAAATATTAATAAAACTATAAAAAACTAAAATAACACTGATTAAAAAAAAGAAAAGAAATAAATATTAGTTGAAAAACTTAAACTTAAAAATATAAAAACAATACCTAATTCAAAATATTAAATACATATTAAAATATTTTAATACATATTTCAACAAAAAATATTAATACTCTATGTAATGGTGAGCAGTAGCTAAAGATGATGCGTGATGCATAATGAACGACCAGGAATAACTGTAATAAACACTATACCGTACTTTAACATGAGACGACGAACAGAGAGAAGATCATTAACAGATCAGGGAACAGGTGAGAACTAATTAGAAACCATGACAGCTAATGAATGAATGAGAACACAGGCAACTAAACACAACATGACTGTGACACTATAATAGTAATGAAATGATACTAAAATAGCACTGGTTTAGATAAGAGAAATTATTTTGACAGCAAAAAAAGTAAGGAAAGTAATTGCTCTTCCGTTAGCTTAAATTTAGGTCATGTTCACAGTGCAGTGGGTCAGCGTCACATTGCATGACTGTTGAAGGCCAGTGCAGTCAACCAGCAGTGTGAAGCACTCAAGCAAGTATAATAAATACTAATGCCGAGTGTCCTCGAACAGATTAATATCTACAGTCTTCCTCACATTGGGAAGATCCTCTCGGATGTTTGAGCTCAAGGGTTACGGTTACATGTTAAAAGCGATTCTTTCAGTACCGGATCGTGATGAGAGGAAGTGTGAGCCAGACATCGAGCGGCCTTATTTAACAGCGAGCATGTTCTTATTATAGGCGTCTGCTGTAGTGCAGGAGGAGATGGGGGTTGGGATGGTTTAGAGTTACTGTAGGAAGCATTAATAGATGCTTTGAGGTGGTTCAGAGCTGAGCAGCTTTCCTGTGTGTTTCCACATGATCTGAAACACACGGTCGGTCAGAGACGCTGGTGATCCTGTGGGTGTATGCCTGGTGGAATGACTTATAGCTCTGATTAATAGAAGAAGAATAGAGCGATGTTTGTTGTGAGCATCATTAGGTGCCAGTGCTTTGATTGACAGGACTAATTCCCAGACTTTGATGTAGCATCATTCATGTCTCTCTTTGATCCTGCTACAATATGGAGGAATAACAAGGCTTATATATATATATATATATATCACCGTAAACACATACATAAATTTAAAATGGTAAACATTATATATAAAGAATAGTACACACTAGTAGTATAAGTTTCAGAGCATAAGTTTGAGAGACACTAATGCTGCCTAAGACATTATTAGTTGAGTTTAAGCATAACAAAAAGATTACAGTCAATCAATGATTTTGTCTGAATGATGCTTACATAAGGCAGTACTACTGGAGTGAGATTGTCAGAGTTTGGCAGAAATCACTGTACGGCCTGTGGTTTTACTGTACGGCCTGACGACTGCATTACAGAAGAGAGTGATATACCGAGGCTGAATAGAGCCTGTCTGTCAGTCTGGTCCACATTGCATCTTATTTTGGCTAGGACCGTCTAGTCTCAGCCTCAGACAGACCGCTCACCGTCCCTCTACTGACCGTCTGATGTATATTACACACAACAGATGAAGGAACTTGTTGAAAATGCCCGTTCGGTTACTGAATCTGCAGGACTAGATCTTTACAAGTTTAGTTTGAGGCTCTTAGTAGCATGTAAACTAGATTTCTACCAGATTTTTCGAACTTGTAGATAAAACATCATTGGAGCATGTTTTACAAAAAAAAAAAAAAAATTCAGTTTTTATACTTCAAAATTTTATGTTTAATTCAGTGCTTTACTTGCCATTTCCTTGTAATTGCTCGTGAAATTTACTTGCAATTTCTGAGTGAAAATTGTTTCTACACCAAATAAAGTTATGTTTGTGAAATAATAACTGATTATCAATTTTGGATGAGTGAATGGGTCTCATTCATTAATAATTGCATACATTATTCATATTTATACGCACATATGAACGTATGTATGCACATTAATTTGTTCCGAGGTTAGTAATTTACATAAAACACGCCTAAACCATCTCCATATAAGGGCATTCTGCACACCATGTCCATATAAGGGCATTCCGCACACCATGTCCATATAAGGCCGTTCCGCACACCATGTTTATATAAGGGCATTCCACACACCATGTCCATATAAGGGTGTTCCGCACACCATGTCCGTATAAGGGCGTTCCGCACACCATGTCCGTATAAGGGCGTTCCGCACACCATGTCCATATAAGGCCGTTCCGCACACCATGTTTATATAAGGGCATTCCACGCACCATGTCCATATAAGGCCGTTCCGCACACCATGTTTATATAAGGGCGTTCCGCACACCATGTCCGTATAAGGGCGTTCCGCACACCATGTCCATATAAGGCCGTTCCGCACACCATGTTTATATAAGGGCATTCCACGCACCATGTCCATATAAGGCCGTTCCGCACACCATGTTTATATAAGGGCGTTCCGCACACCATGTCCGTATAAGGGCGTTCCGCACACCATGTCCATATAAGGGTATTCTGCACACCATGTCCATATAAGGGCGTTCCGCACACCATGTTTATATAAGGGCGTTCCGCAAACCAAATCCGTATAAGGGCGTTTCGCACACCATGTCCATATAAGGCCATTCCGCACACCATGTCCGTATAAGGGCGTTCCGCACACCATGTCCATATAAGGGTATTCTGCACACCATGTCCATATAAGGCCGTTCCGCACACCATCTCCATACAAGGGCGTTCCGCAAACCAAATCCGTATAAGGGCGTTCCTCACACCATGTCCATATAAGGCCGTTCCGCACACCATGTTTATATAAGGGCATTCCGCACACCACGTCCATATAAGGGCGTTACGCACACCATGTCCGTATAAGGGCGTTCCGCACACCATGTCCATATAAGGGTATTCTGCACACCATGTCCATATAAGGCTGTTCCGCACACCATGTCCATACAAGGGCGTTCCGCAAACCAAATCCGTATAAGGGCGTTCCACACACCATGTCCGTATAAGGGCGTTCCGCACACCATGTCTGTATAAGGGGCCGTTCACATATTGCGTCTAACGTGTGGAAAGCGCGGCCGCACCGCTTTCTCCTTCTTTCCAAAGCACTTGCACTCCCGTGGCGTCTGTCGTTGTTATGCAACCATGAACTGCGCTCTCCATGAGGAGTAGGAAGTTTCAGCAAAGGATAAATTGATTTCTAGCCCTTGCATTAGCTTTACTACTAGATATATTTATGGCGATGAGATATAAAAACCTCCCTGTACAGCTATGATCAGCTGTTCGGCTGAGATTTCGATGTTTTGTTTCGGAAAGGCCGAAGCTGATCGGTTGGTTCTTTTCACATGACCTGTGGTGCACTTGCGGCATTCTGAAAAGTTGAGAATTTATCATCTCGATGCGTCTAGAAAACACACTGCGTACACGTCGCGACCGCGTCGCTTTCATCATGAGCGCGTCTGCCGCATGGCTACATTTGAAATAACTGACTTGCGCACGGAAAAGACGCGATATGTGAACGGCCCCTAAGGGCATTCTGCACACCACGTCCATATAACGGCATTCTGCACAGCATGTTCAAATAAGGGCATTCTGCACACCATGTCCGTATAAGGGCGTTCCACTTACCATGTTTATATAAAAAGGCATTCCACTCACCATGTCCATATAAGGACGTTCCGCTCACCATGTTTATATAAGGGCATTCCGCTCACCATGTCCATATAAGGGCGTTCCGCACACCATGTCCATATAAGGGTATTCCACACACCATGTCCATATAAGGCCGTTCCGCACACCATGTTTATATAAGGGTATTCCGCACACCATGTCCATATAAGGGTATTCCACACACCATGTCCATATAAGGCCGTTCCGCACACCATGTTTATATAAGGGTATTCCGCACACCATGTCCATATAAGGGTATTCCACACACCGTGTCCATATAAGGGTATTCCACACACCATGTCCATATAAGGCCGTTCCGCACACCATGTTTATATAAGGGTATTCCGCACACCATGTCCATATAAGGCCGTTCCGCTCACCATGTTTATATAAGGGCATTCCGCACACCACGTCCATATAAGGGCATTCTGCACACCATGTTCAAATAAGGACATTCTGCACATAATATCCGTATAAGGGCGTTCTGCACACCAAGGGCATTCTGCACACCATGTTCAAATAAGGGCATGCTGCATACCATCTCTGTATAAGGGCCTTCCACACACCATGTCCGTATAAGGGCGTTCTGCACACCATGTCTAAATAATGGCGTTTTGCACGCCATGTCCATATAAGGGCATACCGCATACCATATCCATATAAGGGCATTCCGCACACCATATAGAAATAATTTGTATGCAGAATAAAGGGGCGGGGCCTGGTTGAGTTAGTTAGTAGTGTGTTGAAACTGGCAGTTATGGTAAGAGGTGGAACATTTCCCAAATACGCTCAAAACGCTTGACCAATCACAACACACTGCTGCAGCTGATCAATCAGAGCACATTGTGCTTTTCAGAAGTAGGGGCTTCATAGAGACAGGAAGTAAACAGAGCGTTACTGACAGACTGGGAAGAGAGGAGCTGCAACAATGGAGAATATGAGGAAAATAATCAACATTCAAGCAGGAAAACCTGTTCTATGTTTTTATGGATGAACAGGAGTTGAAACTGTCACCTGACATCTTCATGACTCCACAAGGGCAGCAGCTTTTACCTGAGTCAGCACACACACACACACACACACACAGGTGTGCATAAATTCTCTACACACAAAACCCTGCTGTTTTATTCTCTGCAGTCACTTTACTTTCATCCAATTAACATTTACGTTTTAGTTCGCTGCAACGAAATTCCTGTAACATCTCCCGCAGCTGCCCTTCTCAGATCTGCAGATCCGGATCAGTCCGGATCAGCACGAGTGACTAAATGACACCCTGGCTAGGTGGGCGTGCTAATCCACTAATACCTCACATGCATGCACATGTTCAGCGCTCTGATTGCACGCAGGGTTTAATCACGTTTGTCACGGTCCCGCGAGAGCCGCAAATGAAGCTCAGGGAGGTCAAGAGGTCGTATAAAACTAGGTTTACACGCGTTTTCATTTCAAAGATGGCATGAAGCAGCATTTGCAATTTCTTAGTGATTGTGAATATATTCAGAATGAACCATCGGATCATGGATGTTAGGAGTGATGTGATATTATGAAGCATCACTATCACTGTTGCTCATACTTTGATATTATGTTCATATCATTAATCCTAAGAATTAAAGTCTGCATTCAAAGGCCTGAAACGCTGATTTATGATCATTGTTCTGTAACACAGACCAAACACAAGACGGGTCTGATCTGGTCTTTTGTCAGGCTCTTTCTTTGCCTGCTTCAGCAGCTTTGAAGGAGGTCACGCCACATGTCTTTATTTCATCTCTCTTATTCTGGCAGCTTTTGTTATATTTAGGCCTGCGAGAATGTGAACATAAGCTATTCTAGCTACAGTGATATTTTAGTATTATATATATATATATATATATATATATTATAGCATTTATTAATATTTTGAATAAGCTAGTATATTTTCAGTTTTCATTTTAATTTAAGTTTTAGTTATTTTGTCATGGGCTTCTGACATTTTTATTAGTTTTTTTAAAAAAAATATTTAAATATATTCAGTATATATAGCACTAATTTATTATTTTGAATTAGCTTTTATATTTTTAGAATTCATTTTAATTTTAGTTTAGGTTTTAGTAGTTTTGTCAGGAGCTTTTGTCATTTTTATTCGTTTTTTTATATAATTTAAAAAATATATATTTAATATTTTTAGCTCTAATTTATTTATCAATATTTTGAATATGCTTTTATATTTTTAGAATTCATTTTAATTTTAGTTTAAGTTTAAGTAATTTTAGCATGGGCTTTTGTCATTTTTATTATTTTTTTAAAAATATATATTTAAAATATATTCAGTATTTTTAGCTCTAATTTATTATTTTTTGAATTAGCTTTTATATTTTCAGATTTCATTTTGATTTAAATTTTAGTAATTTTGTCATGGCCTTTTATCATTTTTATGAGTTTTTTTTTTTTTTTTAGCTTTAATTTATTTATTAATATTTTGAATTAGCTTTCAGAATTTCATTTTAATTTTAGTTTTAAGTTTTTGTAATATTGTCATGAGCTTTTTTCATTTTTATTAGTTTTTTAAATATATATAAAATATATTCAGTATATTTTGCTAGAATTTATTTATTAATATTTTGAAGTAGCGGTTATATTTTTATATATTAAAAATAAATGTATATATATTTTATATATTTAAAATATATTCAGTATATTTCGATTCACTCTGAACAAGTTAAAGTTCGTTAACCGTTGTGTGCATGTGTCTAGCTTAATGCCGTGCATCTGCGTTTGTGTACTTGCATAGAGTATCTGTCAGGTTTTGTTAATTAATATGCTTAGCATATCTTGCATTGCATTTTGATATAGTGACCAAACCTCAGACGTAATCTGTACGCAATCGTTGACTCATAGAACAAAGGTAAAAGGTCACATGACCTTCTCCAGCAATGCAATGCCATGAAAATCAGTGCATAATCAGGCAGATTATTCTGAGCATGATGAAACACAGGACAAAATCTGTGCGTATTGATCAGACGTTCAGAATGTGTTTGTAAGCACACACACAAACTCAGTTTAGAGCAGTTGTGGTTTGTGAGTGTGTAAGGGCTCCCTTGTGTCTGACTGCAGAGATAACACACACTTACAACAGTGAGTGGCTAAGAGAGAGAGAGAGATGCATGTGTGTTTGTAGCAGCAGATGTCCAGAGGAGCGAGAGAAGACGTTCAGGTAATTGGTGTTCAGTGTGCGTTTCTGTCATCTGTAGATGGGTAATGTTATTATGCATGTGATATCTTGTCTGCTGTGACGTAGATTGTCCTCTAAATGCCAGGCCTGGTGTCACCTCATGACTGTGTGCCGCTGCTATTAGCATATATAAAACCCTCCACACAGACAGGAGAGAGAGAGGATATGAATGAAATCAACTGTGTCTGTTTCACTCGGAAATACATCAGTAACTGAAGGAGTTTACTCATTTACAGATGCATAATGGGTTGTGAATGTCATTTCATGTTGACTCTGTGAAATCACTTGATGTGTTTCCTGTTGAAACAGGAAGTCCATTGAAGGCCTTTTATTAATGCTCAATAGTCTTTAGATTAAATCACAGGCGTGAAACTTGATGCTTGCTGTTGCTCGTCAGAAGCAGGTGAAATTAGAGGGAGGGACGTTTTCATTTTAGAGCATTTGATTGGACAACAATTTGTAGTGCAAGATGATGTCATCAAGACATTTTTTTTTTTTAAAGAAATTTTTACTTTTATTCAGAAAGGATGCATTAAATTGATCAAAAGTGACAGTAAAGACATTTATAATGTTACAAATGATTTCTGCTTGAATAAATGCTGTTCCGTTGAACTTTCTATTCTTTAAAGAATCCCGAAAAATAAAATGTATGACAGTTTCCACAAAAATCTGAAGCAGCACAACTGTTTTCAGCACTGATAATAATCATAAATGTTTGTTGAGCATCAAATCATCATATTAGAATGATTTCTGAAGGATCATGTGACACTGAAGACTGGCGTAATGATGCTGAAAATTATAGATATTTTACATTATAATAATATTACTGTATTTTTGATCAAATAAATGCAGCTGTGGTGAGCAGAAGAGACTAAAAAACATTTTTAAAAAGCATAAAACATAAAGCTATCTGACATGGACTACATGCCTACAGAATTGACTCATGTTGACTCATCTCTCTCTCATTCTCTCTGTCTTTCAGTTAGATGGAGGAGAGAGAGAGAAGCAGAAGTCGATCTCCACGCAGGGTCCGTCGGGTGGAGCAGGTGGTGGGGAAATGGCTGCGCCGTTCTCGAGACTCTCTCAGCAGGTGAGTAACCACACACACACACACACACAAACAAACATAAGCCGCGTTTTCACCACAGGAACTATGGACATTGCGGTGGTACACATTTTAAAAAGTAGTAAGAGTTGTTTGCTATTCGAATCATCAATGGAGTTATGACCGATGGATCTGCGACGGGGTTCAGGCTTCATTAAGCTTATGTGCAGAGGACGAAATCCAGCAGGAACTGGAAAGTCGTGTGCAGTCCTACATCACCGGACCAATCTTCACGGTACTTTAGACTGCAATGGAAGCGCAGACAGCAACACGTCTCAGAAGAAAAGTTCCTGGGACAAATAGTTCATTTTGATGGAAAACCGGCTATATATCATCCGCGTGAATCTTGTATCTCCATATTTTTTTTTCATTTTTTTTTTCATAAATCATAACTATCAGTCACCGTTTATGTCTCTCTGTGGGTTTTGCACATTAATTATTGAAAAGAGCTTGGGACTAAACCTCATAACGCTACTGGCTCCTCAATCTGTCAGTCAAACCTCATAACTCCGCCCCTCCTCTATCATGAATGGAGTGCCGCGAGCATCTCTGCTTGTTTGCAATGCAAGCGTAAATAAAAAAACTGGTTCTTTGAATAAGTACAGCATTTTCTTTACACAAAAAAAACTATAATGTTTTATGTATTTGAGGAGAGTGTCTCAGTCTAGCATTTGTCACAGCCAATACGGTCTTAAAAAGCCATCATCTTTAATAATGTGATATTTTGACAAAATGACATAGCACCCACATTAACTAGCTACAGTAAACTTTATAACGTGTAAGTAATGAGACGCACTTACTGCTTATGTCCACTTATAAACCACGTATGTCCAACATTCACTGGTCAAAAACCTTGCGACTCCATTCGAGCCTGAGCCACAATATCAACTCTGACAACACAGTGTTAAATTATTTTTAAAAATACAGTGTTTTTTCCATTTCCTGAAAAGTAGCAGTTTTGGGCATACAAATATAAATTGGTGTTTGATACAAAGTCAGTACTGAAATTTAAAAAATGTGTTTTGAGGGCTGTTGAGCGGATTCGTACACAAATCTGATTGGCCATTGTGTTTAAACAGATACGTCCGTGATTGGCTACAATGATCAACGCACGGAAGTGTTTAAATTTAAAAGCATTTTGAAGGAAGAAGGAGTTGCTTTCAAGTGCTCCCGTGTGTTTCTGTGCAAGCGCTCAGTGAAGAGCGTCAAATATGTCTATTTATTACGACATGTTTTTGAAGTGTTGATCATTGTAGCCAATCACAAACATATCTGATGAGCACATGAACACAATGGCCGTCACATTTTTAAAATGTCTGTTATTGAGTTGTTATCAAAGTCGGTACTTTTGACAACACTGGGATAAATGCAGTTCGTGAATGAAGCTTTGCACCATTTTTAGGAGCGAAAAGCCTATAATCCCAACTAACAGGGAACGTTCTGCCAAGGTTCTTTTAAAGTTATGAACAAACGTTCTTCCAGTAACATTAATAGAACGTTCGTTCAGAGTAATCCGGTCTTTAATAATGTTCTCAAAACATTATTTATACATCGTTTTTTCTGAAACGTTTTAGTTGGATGTTCGTCTAACAGTTAAAAATTCTTGTTTCAGAACGTCCAGAGAACATTCTAAAGTAACGTTCCCATAACGTTTGTAGAATGATAAACTGGAATGTTCCTGTAATGTGAAACAACTGTACGTTTTGAACATTCTGAGAACATTCAGAAATAACGTTAATGGGGACATTAGCAAAATGTTCTGACAAATATATATATATATATATATATTTTTTTTTTAGCTGGGAATGTGGAAACGTCCTTCACATTTGGAGCTCCAGAACTTCAGAAGCCGCTTTAATGATGTTTAGATGCAGCCATGGAAGACGGTTGATTTAGGCTCTGTCCCAAATGGTGCCCTCCTCGTTCCTTGTAGTCTTCTTTTGATGTAGTGCACACTTTGATGATGCAACGTCACATGGACTCTGAACAACACACAGAGCAACCACCAAACCTCATGTGTTTTACAGACTGTGTGGTTTGAAGCCATAGTTTGGTTTTCTCCAAACCCAACACTAATCAGATCATAGTACTGTTTTCCATTAATTAGAGTCGCAGGTTTATGGCCTTGCTTTCCAGATGGGCCCTACCATAAATTCCAGCTTTGTGAAGCTTAAACGTGAATTTTTTTTTTTTTTTTGATTCATCATTGCTTGCTTTTGGTAAGCAAAGATGCATTGAATTAATCTAAAGACTTTTCTTTAACTTTTTATTCATCAAAGATCTCTCATGCTCTCTCTCTCTCAAAGGGAGCGTATTTTAGGAGGCAGGAGGTCTCGCTCTGGGGATTCGGGTCAGCAGAACTTCCCTGTGAAGGTGATAGTGGAGGTGATCAGAGATGCTGTCCTGGACTCCCATGGCTTCACTCTCTCAGCACAGCACCCCCTGCTGGTCAGGGACGTCACTCCAGGTGCGCGCACACACTCTCACGCATGGAGTTCAGCTTACGGAGGCGCTGGAGCAGGTTGTTTTTAAACACAGATTATGATCTAAGTGAAGCCGGGTTTGGATACTGTCCTTACTGTGCATGAGAAAATGTGCCCAGAGGACAGAAATAGCACAAATGAGATCTGTTATATTTTCTCAGAGATTAAATAGAGGCATATATATATATATATAACAGTTTTTTTCTATTTTCTATTTTCATTATAGTTAAAGTTTTAGTAATTTACCTTTTTTTATAAGTTTCTATTACTATTTTAAATTAGTTTATATTTTCAATGTTCATTATAATTTTAGTTAAAGTTTTAGTAAATGAGTTGTTTTTGTTCAGTTTTTGGAATTATATAGTTGTATTAATAATTTTAATTCGTTTTTATTTTTATACTGTTTAATTTTCATTTTAGTTAAAGTTTTTTTGTGTTTTTCATTTTTTTGTCAAGTTATTTTTTTAATTATATAGTTTATAATACTATTTTGAATTAGTTTTTATTTTTCATTTTTTTGTCATATATATATATATATATATGAAAATGAAGGCCTTAAAAGGCAAAAATTGTATTCCTACAGGCATTAATGTTTTTAGATAGTTTTAATGAAAAAGAATACTACCGGTTTATTTTGAATATAGCCTTCATAATTAATAACTTTGATTTGCTGTCGCAAAATATGAACGCTGGTGTGATACACACGCGGAACCAGTTTGGTAATTGCCTCCGTCCGGTGCAAAATTGCCATAACGCTGTTTTGGACAGCGGCCCACGTGGACTTTCCAGTACTGCCGCACAAGCGCGAGATCTTGCTTTCCTGCGTCTGCTCTGTTCATTTATATTTCGTGCAAGTGGCAATCGATAGTGGATAATAATAGGTTATATAATGTATAATGTACTGACGGTAACAGGAGAAATCGAAACAAATGAGCGCGGCAAACACAAGAACTCGGTTAAATACTGCGGAAAAAATGAAAATGTGGAGTTTTTATATTCATAACACATGATACAGTTAAGCAGCATCACATGACCAAGAGTGCTGTCTTCCTGAATACCATCATGATTGTAAAAGTGACACTGATTTCTTAAAACAGTTAGGCTAAATGAACAGTTAATATTAAGTCACTTACATTTTAGAAGTTATACTGACTGCTTTTGTGCTGTTTCAGCAGTGAAATTAGTTTTAAATAAACTTCACAGCAGAACCAGAGCATCTCACAGCAACACTCAACTGTGTTTTTGAGTGATTCAGCATTTTGAACGAATCGGTTGAGTCAATGATTCAGTGACCCATTCATAAACAGCTGCCTCATTCTTGAATGAATCATTTGAATGAATGACTCACTTATTAAGACGGTCACTTGCCGCCACCTACTGGCGGTTCACTATCATTTTCACCCCAACATTTCTTATTTTTATTTTCAAAAAAATATTTAAAACAATCTCATAACATTATTTAATACAGTTGTAATTTTTTATTGTAAATGATTTAATTTGACTGGTAACAGCCCTATAGTGTTGTTATTCTAATTAAATTTACTGATCAAATTTAAGAATTTAAAATGAAAGATGAATCATACATTTAATAAGAATACTATTAAATATGCAGATTTAAATATATGTCAAAGCTGCAATATTCTGAAAGAATATTCAGAATAAAGAATATTGCTTCAGAATAAATTTATATTTACACCACACAAAAATCCTATTTTTCCGGACAAGCAATTTTTTTACTCGGGACAAGTGAATGACCGATTTACTTCTCCATAGGACAAGCACAGGACAAGCACATGACAAAGCTTAATGTCGAGCCCTGCATGTAGTCATAATGGGCCGCGTTTCAGTCACTATTTCATAATAGATTAAATAGTTTTATTGGGATTTTGGCTGCATTAAAATACATGATGTGAGCACAAAGAGTAGCAGCACATCTAAAGGGCTGACAATTGGCAGAATGTGAACTTAATGATATAATAAATATTCTAATTGCCATATGACATCATCTATCGACTTTTAACGAATATATATATATATATATATATATATATAGCATCAAAAATTTAAAAATGCCAATTTTTAAATTTTTGATCAAATCTAATTTAATGCTTTTTAATGCCTTTTTAATGCCAATTTTTAAATTTTTGATGCCATATATATTAAAAAGGCATTAAAAAGCATTAAATTAGATTTTATGAAACAGAAACCCTGTGTGTGTGTGTGTGTGTGTGTATATATATATATATATATATATATAGTTTTTATTCATATTTTGAATACATTTTTATTTTATAATTTCATTTTCATTTTAGTTTTTTTAAATATATAATTGTATTAATATTTTGAATCAGTTTTTATTTTTATATTTTCATATTAATTTTAGTTAAAGTTTTAGTAATTTTTTTGTTTTGACATTTTTTGTTGTTTTTTATTATATCGTTTTTATTAATTTTTAAATTAGTTTTTATTTTATATTTTCCATTTTCATCTTAATTTTAGTTAAAGTTTTAGTCATTTTGTTGTGTTTTTTTTTTATTGTATTTTTTTTTAGTAATTTTATTTGATTTTCAATTTTAGTTATTGTAGTACATGGCAACTAGTTGAATTTTTATATTTTATTTTATTTCAGTTAATGTTTATTTTATTTAAAGCAACAAAAATGGATTTAGTTTTAGTTTCAGTTAACTATGACAACCCTTCGTAAGAAACTCTCTCCTGCTTCTCAAATGTTTATCCTGAGAAAAATCTCCTTTATGGCTTTTTCCTCTGGATGTTTGTGTCTATAAATCTCACTTCTGCATCAGATTGAATGTTCAGCCTCTCTGATGGTGGAACCGTGAGAAAGGACGTGACACTTGAGCTGGTGTGTGTGAGCTGAACACCTGCTCCTCTCTCGTTTATGTAATTCATTAAGATGCAGGTGCACAAGCTCCTTCACACATCATCTCTTCCTCTCAAACATGCACTGACACAAGCTGATTGCATTTATTCTCATTCTGAACTCTTACTGACACACAATATCTGAGAGTCTAGAATTCACTTTCGTCAAATGTATATATATATTATAATGATAAATGCATACAGTTAGTGTTGGCGGTATGGTTCTGTTCTGCAGCCATGCTTGGACAGAGCGGGGAGAGCAGCAAGTCAAACCCCCCCTGATTCAGTATCATACATACATAATTACAGTCACAATTAGATGAGTTGTTATAAACAGCTAAATACATGGGGAAGGACGATACAGTAAAATGACTGTATGCAAAAGACAGTCGTAAACAGACAACAGAGTAAATGAAAGATTCCAGCTAGGTAAACTTATTAATATGAGCGCACCGTCTTTGTATATCCGAAGTCTTTGTTGCACATCAACATCATTGCCCTAGTTACAGAGACTGACATTTTTAGCAAGACATTTGTAGCACGTCTGCCCACGAAAAACACAAGATGTTTCCCGCCTTTGTAGAGCATTTCAAATCCAAATCAGTTCTCACACACACAATCATTCTGCAGTGCTGACTTCTGTCTTTTTTTGCAGCAGAAACAGCTGATAAAAGCCCAGAGGGAGAACCTCACGGCCCTACAGCACATAATTATGTGAAAGGAGACGGAGAGATCTGCCAGGCATTGGTGGTTGGGACTAAGGGGATGTTGTCAGGGCAGATTGTGTGTATGTGTATGTGTGTATATTTTGGCTTGAAGACAAAGGAGTGTAAATGGCAGAACAGAGCAATGCAGACACTCAATCCACCAGACGTGACATTAATAATGAATTAAAAACGCAACTTTCACAATCGCACATTATAGCGTGCATTCACTAGTGGCGTGAATGCTTTTAGTTTCGGTGATCTGAATAAACCCCTAACATATTCACTGATGATGATAATAATAATAATAATAAATTGAGCAGCAAATCATCATATTAGAATGATTTCTGAAGGATCATGTGACACTGAAGACTGGAGTAATGATGCTGAAAATTCAGCTTTGATCACAGGATATAAATTATAGTTTACTATATATTCACATAGAAAACAGATATTTTACATTGGAATAATATTTCACAATATTACTGTTTTTACTGTGTTTTTAAACAAATAAATGCAGCCTTGGTGAGCATAAAAGTCTTCTTTTAAAAGCATTCAAAAATCTGACTGTAGTTGATCAATCTTTCATTGCAAGAACTGATGATCATTAAATAATTTTAATCAGTGGATTAGTGAGAAGATCTCATGCCACGAGATCTTGCGATATTAAAATGTGACAAGATTTGTCACTGAAGTGTTGCGATATCGCCATGATGGAGCGTGAGGGTGAAATTAGAAATTTACATTTACATTACATTACTGTGCCCACTGCGGCTTTTTGTTATAGAAATAAAAAAACATTTAATTCAGTTGGATAACGGCCGCTTCAGTTGTAAATTATTGTAAAAATCTGCTCTGCTCATCCAGCAAAGTGCAGCAGGAATCACAGTTCACGGATCACGTGAGTAAGGTGAGATGACTGACAAGACCATGGCGAAGGATTTGTTGCGCAACAGAGCCTAAATGTCTGAAAAATGTCTTATCTCACAGATCGTGCGCTCAGCACCGGCGCTCTCTATTTACAGAGAACGTGCGATCGCAAATTCGAAAGCGAAAGTAAAACGCGAGCTCCCTGATGCGTGCAAATTAGGCTGCGTCTCTCAATATCAAAGCTATCCTAGGCTGGGCTGTGTAGTTTTAATCACCTGTTTTGTTCTGTGTTTGCATATTGAATAGAATAGCAATGTGAAAATGAAGGCACACAATAAGAAGCATCTTTCACAATCGCACTGCATCACTACAACTTTTACTCTTAGTTCGGTTTAGAGATTTGAACAAAGCCTTTACACCATGTATTAAACTGTGGTTTAAGCATGCATGACATCTTAAGTCATTTACCTGTCGGAATATAAAACAGACACTGGCTTACAGTACAGATGAAGGTATTGTTCAGTACGCGTGAAACTAGAGTCGTGTCTTAATATTTATTATTATGTGTGCGTGTGTTTATTTGTAGGAGGCCCAGCAGACGGACAGCTTTTTCCTGGAGATCAAATCCTAAAAGTGAACAATAAAGCCATAGAAGATCTTTCCCCTGAAAACACGGAGCAGATGATTAGGTGACTGATCGCATTAGAGTCGATGTTGCTTGCTTGTATCATACCCCACTGGAAATATGATGAGGTCAATGATGTCATTTTTTCTCTTATGTCTTATGCTCCGCCCCTTAGGGAATGCCAGGACTCTGTAACCATGACGATCCTCAGAAATATGACGGTGTGTGCTGAAGATTTTTCTTTCATTTGTTGTTATTATACTGAAACTGAAGGATTTTTTTTTTGTACTTTTAATAATAATAATAATAATATGTTTTATTTATAAAGCGCCTTTCCCAGCTCTAGGTCGTTGCACAGAGCAGGATTATTACTGTTAACATGAAAACTATTAAAAACGTTTCTGTTAATTGAAATAAAATAAAATATAAATATTTGTTGTGTGCCTAAATGTTGCCTTGGCAAAAGTTGAAGCACTAAAATTATTAACTAAAAATGATTAAAAACTAATACTGAAATAATACATTAAACCTAAATAGCAATATTTTAAATAATAATCACATGACAAAAGCACATGACTAAAAATGTAAGTAAAGATAACATAAAAACCAAAAATTTAAAAATAAGCTAATTCAAAATATTAATAAATCTATAATAAACTAAAACACTGGTTCAGAGTAGCAATAATATAGAGTCATAACAACAATATGCACAAATACATACTAAACAAATGGCAACACTGACAAAAGAAAACTAGTTATTTAAAAGTTAATGGTTCTGGAATGTCTAAATTCTTCCACCAATACAGACTTTAACATTTTACTGCTTAATTTGACAACTGAAGGCACATTAACTGCGCAATAAAAAGTTCTCTATTTATTCTTTCTCAGAATTACAGTCATGGAATCATTAAAAAGCTAGAATTATTAAATGGAATCTAATTCAGATTTCCATTCCTACCTTTTTCCTTGAATCCCGCATACAGAGTTTAAAGAAAACTTATTTTTGCTTTCAGAATCCCAAGTCTTCATTCATAACAGCAGAGAAGAGGGCTCGCCTGAGAAGAAACCCCGTTAAAGTGCGCTTTGCAGAAGAGGTGGTGGTCAACGGACACACTCAGGTAAAGCCACACACAAACTCGAATCTCAAGCCAGCTCTGGCCACAACCAAAACAATTCGTGTCCCAATTCCCATTGTCGTTTACGAATCAACACGACACTCTACGTCAAACAGATCGTGCCAAAATGAGCAAACAGAGCTTCTAATAGCAGACTTTACTAATCAGCGATTGGCTCTTTTATTTAGAAGGCGGGACTAATGCTGCCATATTGCACTTTCTCCAATTTTCATACAGCCATGTTTTATTCACTGTTTGCAGGGAAACTCTCTTCTCTTCCTGCCCAACGTTCTGAAGGTGTACCTGGAGAACGGCCAGACTAAAGCCTTCAAATTTCACAAGACCACCACTGTCAAGGTTTGAGATTGTTGTTTTGGTTTCTGTACTCAAAATCAACTTCAGTATCACGGGGTCCGCAGTTATTGTTTAATCTTGATCTTTATTTTTGTGAAAAGATGAAAATGTGCATTTAGCAAAAATACAATTTTATGTTAACTTCAGGCAAACATAACATGAATAAGATTTAATGCAGTGTTATTTTAGATTTTATTTTAGATCAAGCGATTAAAATTTCTAATATTTACATGATGTGCCGATTAATTAATTGAATTAAGATAATAATAATAAAGATAATTTAAAGTCATTATTGTGTTAAATGCATCAAATAGACATTATAAAAAATAGCTTTAGAAATAAATACTTAATTTGATTCAACACAGATCAATCTTTTAGGCTGCAACGACCATGACTTTTTTTCTTCAGAAGCTGCGTCTGAATTGGTATTCTTCATTCTTCAAAATATCTTATGTTCCGCAAAATAATTTTTTTTTTAAATGAAATGATACTCTAAACAAGAAACTAAAACTGCCAGCAGGTGAAGGTAAATGTCTAAACGAGTAAGTCATTCATTCAAATGGCTGATTCATTCAGGAATGAAGTAAATGGCTCTTTTTATGAATGAGTCATCGAATCAATTGATTCGCTCAAAATGAAGATTCATTCAGAAAAGAAGCGCCGCTGTGTGTGTGTTCTGCTATGGTTAATATTTTCGCTTGCAAAATTATGTCTAAATATCGTGTCTAAAATATAACACTTCTTATTTATAACTGTTGTATAAAAATCAATATCACATTTGCACTCCTGCTATTCGGGCCAAAAACAGCACTCGTGTGATATTGCGCTTGTTACTGGTGTGATATTTGTTAACTATAGGCTTATCGTATTATATAACTAGGAGACAAAACGTATACAGGGACATTTTTGTCCCAATATGTTGAATTTTAGCGTCAATAACTGAATACTATAGGCTTCATCATGCAGTTGCCATGCTTCATGTTCATCACCAATCATTGTTACTTTATATTATAAGACATTTACTTCTTACTAACTTCCAAATCCATAATGACTTTGTGTGGATGTGGTACTGAAGCTGTCTCTGTGTGCAGGATATCGTGTTGACTCTGAAAGAACGGCTGTCCATTCGATCTATTGAGCATTTCTCACTGGTGCTGGAACAGCAATATAACATCACCAAACTGCTGCTGCTGCACGAGGAGGAGCTCATACAGAAGGTAACGCTCACTGATTGACTAAAGCAGCGACGCTCTTAACTGGGGTGTATTTTTGGAGATGGAGACACTAGCTCAGATGCTTTCAAAATAATGCTAAGCGTAAGAAGCTATCTTTTACAATTGCGGTAATATGCGGGCAATATACGTAGCATGACAAATAGCAAATACAAATAGAACACTCTAGCAACCACTTAGAAGACCCTAGCAACACCCTAGCAACCACCTAACAACACCCTAGCAACCACACAGAACACCTTAGCAACCGAGTGCCACATTACATGCCTAAAATGTCTTATATAGTGCAATTAACATCAAGCACTCTCTCAGCAATGCAATTCTGATGCAAGGTTTACAGATATGTGTAATTTTCTCTGTCATGTTTCTGCTCTTTCAGGTGGTCCAGAAGAAGGATTCGCACGACTACAGGTGTCTGTTCAGGGTCTGTTTCATTCCCAGAGACCCAATGGACCTCCTGCAGGATGATCCCGTGGCCTTTGAGTACCTCTTCCAACAGGTCACACACTTTGATTATAGAAATAAAGCACAGCTTTAAGCAGGCTTATTAACAGTAACACTTTAGTATGGGAAACAATTCTCACTTTTAACTAGTTGCTTATTAGCTCACATATTGGCTGGTTATTAGTACTTATAAAGCACATATTAATGCCTTATTCTGCATGGCCATATTCTACGTCCCTAAATCCTAACCAATCAGAAAAAGTCATAGTTAATAGTGAATGTGTGTTCCCCATACCAAAGTGTTACCCTAAAAACATTTCTGTTAATTTGAATAAAGCTGAAATAAAATTAAATATAAATATTAGTTAAAAACTACGACTAAATGAAAATGACAAATTTTGCCTTGGCAATAAACTGAAATAATAGTTAAAGCACTAAAATTATTAATTGGAAATAAATAAAAAATAAAACTGAGATAACAAGAAATTAAACCTAAATAGCAGTATTTAAAAAAAAAAAAAAAAACAACTAATAAAATGACAAAAGCACATAGCAAAATTACAAAAAATATTAAACTAAAATTAACATAAAAAATAAAAATAAAAGCTAATTCAAAATATTAATAAAACTAAGAACACGGTGTGTATCAGTGTTATTTTAGTATAATACTGTTACTATTTTATTAATGTTTTGAATTCATTTTTATTTTGGCCAATCACAACACACTGCTCCAGCCGACATTTTCAGAAGGAGGGGCTTCATAGAGACAGGAACTAAACAGGGGTTTAGTAGCGAGTTACACCGATGTAACTCCACTACCATAGTACGATGCATCGAACAGCTTCTCAAAACCGTACTGTCGCAAATTTGTCGTTCAACCATATTGGTTAATGATGTCACGCAGATGGTGGCGCAATAACTTATTTTAATAAATCTGTTTGAGATCAAATTAATGCCAGACTTTTTGCCATAAATTACAGACATGATGCTCATTTTTCTCAATTATTTTTCTTTATTTCCAGATTCAGTCATAGGCTCATAGTGCGCATGTGCATTCTCTTCTAAAATGGCACATTAAATCTCTCGATAAACTAAAAGACGTATATGACATTCGTATATATTCGAAATAAAAGAGATAGATTATACTGAATGTCAGCTTGCTTATTTTGCTTGAAATAAGGATTTATTAAGTCCACGTCATAAAAACAAGAAACTGCTTCTAACCGCAGGTCGAGAGCTGTCGTTTCAACAACACAATTTTGCGATGCTGTTTGTGAATGTTCGTTGGAACTATGGTTTTGGGAAACAGCGACTCATCAAACTACGCTAATAACGACAGAACATATGACCATAGATGGTTAACAATGCTTTCAGGAAACACACCACAGAGCGTTACTGACAGACTGGGAAGAGTGGAGCTGCAACAATGCAGAATATGAGGAAAATAATCAACATTCAAGCAGGAAAACCTGTTCTAGTAGAGCACAAAAACAACATCAAGACTTTGTAAAAAGGCATAATATCCTCTTGAACTATAGTAACCCTGTTGTGTGTGTGTGTGTGTGTAGAGTGTGGGAGATGTGTTACAGGAACGCTATGCTGTAGAGATGAAATGTAACACAGCGCTAAGACTAGCCGCTCTGCACATGCACGAGAAACTGGCGAGCTGCGGGCAGACGACAAGAGCATCTGTTAAGAGCATTGTGTAAGAGCGCACAGATACACTCAAAAATACTCATGCTACATTATAAATCATTTAATGCTTGTGTGTGTGTGTCTGTGTGTCAGTAAGGAGTTTGGTTTAGAGAGCTTCATCTCTCCCACCCTGCTGAGGAACATGAGAGAGAAAGATCTGAGGAAAGCTCTCAACCACCACATGAAGAAGATCCAGTCACTGCTAGAACCACGACAGAAGGTGTGTGTGCGATAAGCCGTTTGGTAGATATAAGACTGATGCCTCAAATCATTGTTTTAGAATAAAATATCATAGAAATCTTATGACTTGGTCCAGTAAACAACCACCTAACAACATCTTTGCATTGTGGCTGCGAGTCATTGATGAATAATTTTCATCCTACTTTTCATCAACAACATTTTTTCACTGACGAAAACAAGACGATAACTAAATAAGAACAAGTTTTGAATGGCAAAAACTGTGATGAAAATCTGTTCACATTTTCGTCAACGAATAAAAACGAGAGTTTTGGGAAGAGATCCCGTCAGAACTGATGTCCTGCGCTGTAGATGCGCACATATGAACAATGTGCTGATCTACCCGACGGGACAAAAGTTGGCATACACTTGCTGCATGTCTCATAAAACGTTCAAAAATTTAAATGTCTGGGAGAAAGAGAAGAGCAGACATATGGAAAAATCTGAAAAAGCATGACAACGCGAAAGAGAGCTCAATTCAGTTTTTTTTTTTTTTTTTTTTTTTTGTGCGGACAAAGAAAGCTGCGTCTCAAGACAGCGCACGAGTACTAAACTGAGCTCTCTTTTGCATCTTTCTGAGCTTGAACAGACAAATACACACAAAATTATGTCAAAATATCCATTTTGGCTAGTATTCACATAAACACAGTTGGTTATGTCTTAAGTGAATGAAACGGTTGGAAAAATATTGGATGTGTATCAGTGTATTGGATCCATGCATTCGCTCTTATGTTTTTTAAAATTCTGCACATTTTAACAAATATACTGGGTTTTCAATGCCGAATGTAAATTTGCATACTGTGCACATCATACATACTATCACTGCAACAGTTGTAAGAGCCTCTCTCTAACTCTTTCAGGTGATTTCTGCATCTCAGGCCCGTTTAGCTTATCTGACCCAGATGGCGGAGCTGATGTCATACAGCGGGAGAAGCTACAACGCAACCATGCTGGTGAGAGAGTTCTGTCCATCTGCCACATTCAGCGTGAATAGCAAACAAAATCTGCGGGACACAGATATGTTGTGTTTATTTTCGTCTCTTGTCTGACTTTTTTTTTTTTTTTTTAGGTAATGTTACGCTGGATAAAATCTTGTCATTTAAGCATGTTATATAAGCTGGTGGTTCTAGGGTGTTCTAAGCCTGAGAGTGATTCAATAAAAAGACCTGGTTCATAAGATTCATTCGACTACTTTGGACCATTTTAATGATCCTCAGTTAAAGAGGACCTATCATGCTTTTTCCCCCATGTTCATCTATCTTTAGTGTGTAATGTTGCTGTTTGAGCATGAAAAAGTCCCTCCAGCAGGAGTTCTTCTCTATATCAGTGTCAGTGTTTCTGAACTCCCTGAAACGCCTCCATTCACAATATTCCTCATTTAAATAATTCACACACAGAATAAAGGGGCGGGGCCTGGTTGAGTTAGTTAGTAGTGTGTTGAAACTGGCGGTTATGGTAAGGGGCGGGACATTTACCAAATGACCAATCGCTGGTCGAGCCGACTAATCAGAGCACATTGTGCTTTTCAGAAGGAGGGACTTCATAGAGACAAGAACTAAATAGAGCGTTACTGACAGACTGGGAAGAGAGGAGCTGCAACAATGGAGAATATGAGGAAAATAATCAACAATATGGCCTCTTTAAGATTTGTTAATGAACTTTTTTGTTTAGACTGAGTCAGATTGGAGGAAATGTGTGTCTTACAGCTGCAGGACAGGGAGTCATTGGTGAGTTTGCTGGTGGGAGCGAGATACGGGATCAGCCAAATACTAAACCACCAGCTCAACATGATCTCCACCATCATTGACTTCCACTACATCACCCGAATAGAGGTGCTCTCGGAGTCCGACAGAGTCAGCATGGTCAAGATCTACCTGCAGGACATCCAGGTGTGTACACTTCTGCCAACAGATTAAAATAAAATGCTGAAACTGTACCTTTGGAACATACAGGTGTGGATAAACACCCAGGGACAGAAATTTGTTTTTATCTTTCCCTTTCTATATACGTAAACTATCAGACCATCTCTTTCTCCTGCAACTTGCAGCCTATAGCCCTGTTAATGGAATCCGTAGCAGCTAAAGATCTGGCCTGTCTCCTGGCTGGGTACTGCAAACTGCTGGTGGACCCTAACATCAATGTTTTTCGCTGGGGACCGAGACCTAAAATGCGACGCATTCCGGCGGAAGAAGGTAGGAGATTTGGACAAAATATTTGCTCAAATTTACAGTACAGCGATCGTGTGTTACTTTGAAATATACCATGTTACTGAAATTCATGTATCTTGATGTTTACATGGTATTCCAAAGAGCTTCTATAAATACCATAGTTCTTATTGGCTACAATGTGTACGTATACTATAAATTATGTTTAATGTGTTTGTTATGTGTAGGGTATGTTTCTCGATGTGGGAGCGATTCAGAAGACAGTTCAGAGGATGACTACGCCATGGAGGGACTGCTGGACACTCCGCTGTCAGAGGACACTATATCCACTCATACAAATGATGGCACGGAGGAAGGAGAGGAAGCCGAGGGAAAAAGTGAAGCAGAGGCAGAAAGGGTCAGAGTGATTGTAACGCATCCATTTTTAGAGGACGAAGGAGACGATGCGAGCAAGAGAGATTCTGTTGGAGATGAGGATTACGCCGTAAGAATGGACGCCCTTTTGGAGACCGGATGGTACACGGATCCTCGGGTCAACAGCAGCTTTTCCAGTTTGTCCAGTAACTCGCTGAATGCACTGGAGGAGAGTATCAAGGCAGCCATTGGTGGGCTTGGCCATATGGATGCCTCTCTGGAAGAGAAGCCCAGTTCTGGGGCCTCAGGTCTGGATGTCCATCATCCTTACCTCCTAGAGGCACCGGAGCGTTTGCATGAGAGGGGCAGTTCAAACAAACCCGTACGACCTTGTGACCTGACCTACAATAGTCACTCAGGTCTGTGCTTCTCCGAACTCTCCCAAATGTCAGACAGCTTGCCAAGTCCGCCTGCGGCCAGCGACGATGCATTGAGTGAAGAGGACGATGACGATGAAGGAAATGACGGTCGCATTTCCGCCATGTCAGCGGAATTTGAGGCAGTGTTGGCCTCCTGTACCACTAACAGCATAAATGCTAAATTAGCAGGAGTAAACTTTCAGGCACTCTTCACCAGGATTCACAACCATCCAGCTTGTAGACAAGAGGGAAAGAACTTCTTAAAGAACCAGACAAATGAAGCTAAACAACAGGGACCATCTTCAAAAATAATTGCACAATCTGTGCTGAAAAGAACTGTGCCCTCAAATGTCCCTGAAAAATCGAAGGACTCTAGAGACAGTTATTCAGAATCTGAGGATGAATTTTATGATGCCCCAGATCGATTCACCCCTCCCATCACAGAGCAAGGCCTCACAGGTCAGTGAACGGTCTATTTTTACCAGAAAACATTTGTGCATTCTGTGGAATGTTCCAGGTTCAATACAAGTTAAGCTTTATCAACAACATTTATAGCACAAAGTCAATTACCAGAGAAAGTCGTTTCGACTGGTCCCCCCCAAAAACAAGCTAAAATGTATGTTACGGTAAAGTGCTAGAAATGAAAGCAAACTATGCGGAGGGTTTAAAGGCATTCTCTTTTAAAAAGTCTATTATTTCATCTGTAAATTTGTCTAAATAATTATTTTTGCATTTATTTTAGATAAAGCCATATTTCTTGTATACTACTTGTGTATTGCATGTCAAAGTAGCAGTCTTTAGATGGTTTATATCCATAATAAATATTGGATATAAATTTACACAGACAAGGTTAGTAAGACATTATTCTGTATATTAGACTGTATAATGTTTAAATCTTGTGGCTATACTTTCAGAACAGTGTTTTCTAGGGGTGTGACGAGATCTCGTGCCATGCTGTCTCGTGACGAGATCTCATACCATGCTTGCCATAACGGAATGTGAGGGTGAAATTAGCATAGAATATGCCACCGCTACGTTAACATTACATTACGGTGCCGACCGGTCATTTTGCTTTATTTTTCATAAATAACCATTTCATTCAGTTGGATAACGGACGCTTCAATTGTAAACGTCTGCTCTGCTCATCCAGCATGAGCTGCAGAGTTGCACAAAGTGCAGCAGGAATCACAGTTCACTGATCACGTGAGTAAGGTGAGATGACTGACAAGACCATGGCAAAGGATTTGTTGCGCAACAGAGCCTAAATGTCTGAAAAATGTCTTATCTTATAGAATGCGCGTTCAGCACCACCGCCCCATACACAGAGTATGTGCAACCGTGAATTCGATGATCCCTGATGTGCACAAATCAGGCTACATACAATAGCCTGTCTTCCAATATCAAACCTATCTCAGGCTGGACTGTGTAGTTGTAACCACCTCTTAGCTCTGGTCTCTGTTTGCACTTTAAATATTGAGAGAGTACTTTGATTATGGTTGCACTTATTTGTTTGCACTAAATAAGACTAAGAGAAAACTGTAATATTAATTTATTTTTATTTATACTGTTTTTATTACTATGTTACATTTGTGGAAAGGAGTTCATTTAGGAAGTCACACACAGCCTCAATCAGAAGTTCTTGAAAAAAGCGCATAATTCATGTAGAGTCTGAAGAGACTCATGTGAAATCATACAGGAGAGAAGCCAGTCAGTTGAGTTTGTGGCAAAATCTTTTACAGTGCTTGAATATTGTTGTCTTTCAATACATATGATAATTAATACTCAGAAAGTAGAACTGAAATGACAGTGTGTCTCATCACACCCCAATTATGTTCATCTTGTAAGTGCCTTGCTGCGATTTTTGCTGAGAAATTAGTCAAAATAGGTTTTTGAAGATAATAAATATTGTCACAAATGCTTAACGTATTGAACCTGGAATATTCCTTTAAAATGTTAAATATCTAGGTTTTTATTGATATACAAGCCTCTCTTACCTCTTATTCTTTTGCAGATAAAAGCTCAGATTCTGAGAACATACGTCATTCTCTTAGTGTTTATGACATCAAGGCTTGTGTGGACAAGGCAAAAGCTCCTGAATCTAGAGACAGCAAGGAGGAGGACAGTGTTGCATCAGAGAACCTCAAAGAAAAACCTTCTCTTGCCAACCATTTCACCCCTCTGATCCCTGATTCTAAAAACCCTGAATTGGAGGTCCATCAGCCCTCAATGATTTTGCCCCCTAAGCCTACACCTGTGGAGACTAAACCTTTCTCTGCTAACCACTCCATGGGTCAGAAGGCCCAACACTGCAATGGGGACATCCCTGGCCGAAATGCTCACCTTCTGGAGATGGAGCCCGACACCATGGAGTTTAAACCAGTCACGGGGCCTGGACCACCAATGTCTTCCACACTAATTACAGCTGTACGTCAAGCTACCCTTCCCCAACAGACTTTAGTAGACCTGGAGACTCCTCAAAATGGACCCAGACCTCAAAATGGAATATCTGACCATGTCCCAGCCTGTCTAGAAAAGAAGACTACTCCAAATTACATTGATCTTGAAGGACTTGATAGTCAAGACATTAAGCCAAGTCAAAAAGAGCCAACAAATGCCAAAGGAACAAATAAATTTGGGGAAATCACAACAGATAGCAAGGGCATTCAACTACAACAGTCATCAGACTCTCTTGAAACTAAAAAAACAGAAAATAAAGTCCCCCAGATGAACACAAAGCCCCCAATACCTCCAAAGCCATCATTCATTGTTTTACAGCCACCCTCAAAGGCAGTCAATGCCCAGTCACAAAAACCTGAGGAGAAGACAAAAGTTCCCCCCAATGGTCTTTCTCTACACCCCTGGTCTCAGAGAAATGGTACCAGTGGTACCAGTACCTCCCCAGCCTCTACACTGAGTAAGGGTGTTTCTCTCAGCCACGAGAACCTAAGAACTGAACTAAAGGCTAAAAGCTCTATAGTCAAACCGACAAGTGCTTCAACCATTCCAACCCCATCTCCATCTCCCTTACCTTCTCCTTCAGTTCAGTCTGTAAATATTGTTCCTGAAGATCCAGCTCAAACTGGGACTAGTTTCCCCAGCAGAACAGGCTTGTCCGGACGTCTGTCTGCCACAGCCTTGCGTGGAAAAATTCAGGATATGCCCTGGTACCTCACCCGTTCCCAAGAGATCTTGGGGACAGTTGCACTCAGCAACACTATTTCATCAACAGGCAATAAGGCAACCAATGGGATAGGTGTGAATCAAGAATCCAAGGTGTCCCCTAAGGCCACTTCAGTGCCATCTTTGATTAACTGGAAAGAGAAAGATGCTGAAGTAGTCATTGTGAAGCTCAAAGATGGACCAGAGGAAGTGACCCCAACTCCCGTGAAGGACACCAATGGGAAACCTCCAACATCATCAAGCCATCCTGACCTGAGGCAGAAATTGTCCACAGAGGCCACGGAGTTGCACTTGCAATTTGGGACCTGCAAGTCAGAACAACCTCAGTCACACAAAGGCAACTCTTCAGAGATTCAACTTGACAATGCTTCCTCTCTATCCTCTGTAAGTCCTACACATCGTGATGCATGTGGCTGCCATACAGTCTACGCCAACTGTTTCAGCGGAGATACAGAGGACAACTGCGGCTTTGATGATGATCTGACCGTCTACGAGTTCTCCCGTCGAAACCGGATCAGTAAACCACCTCAACCCACCCCTGTTGCCTCCACTGCAACCCTCTCTGGTCCCTCTCCAAATGTCCTATCCCTACTCAGAGATTCCCCTCGTCCTCTATCCACATCCTCAGAACTCAGTCCACTCCTGATCCCACCCAGACCTTTGGAATCTCTGTCCCTAGACCACGGACCAATAGATAATCCACTCCGCTTTCTGCAAGGCCGCCATTATGTTACCGGTCAGAAAGGTACAGGGCTTAAAGACGGCTATGCCTGTTTGCAGCGAGACATTGATGAACTTCTTTTGGTGTTGAAGAAAGGACCTTCTGCTGTACACCCTCCAACCCACAAGGGGGAATGCCAAAACGACAATATGAATAGGCATTCACTTTCAGAGACTGAGAGATGCCTGGTTCAGACGGAGGCACGGAGGTTGGCATCAGGATGCCAGAGAGCCACAAGGGTAGGATGGGCACCTGACGATGCTCTTCTGTCACTCGGAAACAGCTTTGGAGCCCTAGTGCAACTTGCCTCAACCTGCATGCGAGTTCCCTGTTCGGATTGCGGAGGATGTCATGGGGATATTGATGCAGATGAAGCCCTGGGTAAACTTGAGGAGATCGTGGACCTGTATAAGGAATTTGTAGGTGCTGTAGAAACAGCAAGAGAGGGCGAAGGTGTCAGGCTCTTAGCCAAGCAGTGTACTGTTCTTATTTCAACAGTCTTCTCGCTCACACAACTGTTTCGGACACGGACACCAGACATAGACAATGGAAATGTACCTCTGAACTTTTAAACTTTACCTTCTGGCACCCTCTTAAGGGATCGTAGAGTGCGAGCATAGAATTGTACTTAAAGTAGCGATGCCATTCTGGCATCTAAAAACTGATTGTGTGCTGGCACACAAAAATAATAGTAAGTGCCGTGAACACACACACACAGTTAGCGAACTAACAAGTGAGAACTGTTACATGTTAACCTGTTTGTCTTGCCAAGTCTCCCTATAAACGTACTGGAATTATGCATTCAGACATAGCTATTTTCTAACAGTTGTATTTACAGTCTGTAGTATGTATTTATTTTTTACATACAGTATATGTGCACCGTGGTTTCTAACCTGCCATACCTGCATTTTGTTTCTGTTTTTTTGTTTTGGGTGTATGTGAATCCCTACCTCTTGCTCTAACGGAGATAAACAGTGTTATGAAGCTTCACTCGTTTTTCACATTTAGTTTAGTTGTGCTGCTCTTTACAGATTGAAGGAACAAAGTGAACAGACACTCCACTGACCCCTAATGATAGATGCTGGGATAAAACACTAAAAAGCCCAAATACTTATGCAGTAACGTTTCACCAGACTATCCAAAGGACTTTAGTCTATGATACAGAATGAGAGTTGATGGCAATAGAAGTGTGTCCGTTTGGGATTTTTGTAACTGTATGTCGGCGTGTCAAGTTTAGCTTCTGACGTTAGTTTTTATATTGGCTTATCAGCTGACTGTTAACCACAGAGATTGGTGTGGTCCAAAGACGTAATAGCACAATTGGGGCGTGTTTACACAACAATGTTGTCACCATGTTACTGTAGCACCCTGTGACCAATCTCACCGATAGCCAAACCACACTATTTCTCACTCGTCCCTCATTTTTGACTATGCAAGCTTCACGATTTGTATCTGAAATTTTCCACGTATTATACTTTCTTACATTTTATACATATCAAAATAATTTTCAATTTGTTGTAAATCACTAATATTTTCACTTTAGAGGACTTCCCTTGCAAATTTAGGCCTTATACTTTATCTTGGAGGATTGTTGTGAAAGTTTTTTCAATTGCATCATTATGCAAATGCGCCGTATATATTTATTTTGCTTTCTGTTCATTTAAACAAAAAGGTTCAGGAAATGTTTTTCCTTTCATTTTTACAAGTGGTGAACTACAGAAGCTTATTTCTGCCACTGAATATAAAATAAAAAAGGTAATTGAGACTTCTTATCTCACAATTAGTTATTTAGTCAGAATTCTGATATAAACTCGGAATTTTGACTTTATAACACACAACTGTGAGTTTATAGAGTCAAAATTGCAAGTTATAAAGTCTGAATTGAGATTCTCACAATTCTGAGAAAAGTCTTTTTTCCCCCTCAGAACTGGATTCGCAATTGCAAATTTATATCTCCCAATTCTGAGAAAAGAAGTCAGAATTGTGCGGGAAAAAAAGTCAGAATTGCGAGTTTATATCTTACAATTCTGACTTTATAACTCACAATTGCAACTTATAACTCACAATTCTGAGAAAAAAAGTCAAAATTACCTTTTATTTTTTTATTTCGTGGCGGAAACAAGCTTCCATAGTGAAAAGCACCATATTTAGTATACATTAAATGTTTTTTCTCATTAGTGTAAATAATCTTTGAGAAAGGCCAGAAACATACTCCATACAAATATGTGCAAATGCTTCTAATGACACCAGCTCAATTTCATTGCGTAAAAAACAATGCGGTGCAAGTTGCTTTGCCTATTTAGCATCATTGCAAGGGGTGCTGTTGCGAACATTAGCATAAACGGCCAAATGTCATGGCTGAGCAACATTTTAAAGAGAATCTTGCTGAGCAAGTTATTGTAGTCAGCTAGCAGAGTAACAACAACTCTGACATCTGAATGAAACTCTATCGCCCTCTGGGTTTGTTTATGCAACAGAACCTGTAAGTATGTTAGTTGAAAGCGCATACTTGCAGTGCAGTTCTCAATCATTCATGTGTGCATTTCTGTACTTGCATGGAGTTTGTTTCAGGTCCTAAATTGCTCATTAGCTGTCATATTCACATAAATATGTTTGGGGAGATCATCAAAGATTTATGCTCTGAATTTTGAGTACTCGAGCAGATTCAGTTGCCCTGATCTGATCTCGGACCAGTATTTTGTGGTATAACAGTCAAGGGTTGAAATTCTGTTTCCAGATCAGGTTTAAAAGGGAAACTTACACCCAGAATACATATTTAAATCACCAACTTGAGGTCACTGGATGGATTATGACATACTTGTTCAGTTCTAACGAAGTTGCTTGACAGAGAAGTGCTTCCAGATGGCAAGAATATCACCCATATTAGACACTCCACCCCTATACAAACACACAGACACACACAAACACACACACACACACACACACACACACACACACAAACACACACACTGCCAGATTGTGGTTATCAAGTCAGAAGACACA
Source organism: Elopichthys bambusa (assembly GCA_037101425.1). NCBI lineage: Eukaryota > Metazoa > Chordata > Actinopteri > Cypriniformes > Xenocyprididae > Elopichthys > Elopichthys bambusa. The sequence goes on along the minus strand of CM074447.1, from coordinate 1,484,816 downwards.
AAGCTAGTTTGCATCAAAGGAAAAGTCATGAGAAGGAAAGAGATTAATATGTAATCTGTTATCATTCATACTTTTCACAGAAATTACTTTCATATCGAGCATCAGTGTGCAAACATGTTTCTGTATAAAATCTTCCTGTAATATGAAGGTCCTATGAATGATGAATGATAGGTCCTAAAATGAACTGCCATTGCGTTTGTAGCAAATATGAAGCAAAAAAAAAACAAAACAAAAAAAACTGCTTGTAAGGACCATATGTATTGAGACATGTTGTATGCAGACAATTGCATTTCAAAGTGTGCAAAACAATAATCTTAAATGTGGCTGTATGTGAATATGAAGGCAAACATCTGGATGAAATGAGAAGGGACAATCGAGAGTATGTTTTGCATTCCCTCTACTGTGTTCATGATAATAAAGGTTTGATTTTGAATGATAAATGCTGTTGAACTAATGCATTTATTCTTGTGTGGCTTTTTAATTTTCTTTAGGCAACATATTTCTTATATCTTTCTTTTGATTTTGGGGTTAAATATTACCTGTTCTCGACAGGTTTTGTGAGGTTTGCATGTAAATAAATCGCTGAGTGATTTTAGATGTTTAGGCCTTTATTCCCAAAGATATTATTTTGTCTTTTCTAATGGTCTTATGTCTAGTTTAACACACCTACTTAAACACTAAATTGTCAGACTGTATTTGCTTTTGAGTTCGCAGAAGGAGATTACAGATTAGACCTTGGATTAAACTCAGTCGAAGTATTTCACAGTTCAAAATGAGGGAATGATGGGATTGTGCTGGAGCTGTTTACTGGCAGACACGCTCGCTGTAATCTGTGGCTTATGAACAGAGGGAGTGACTAAATGTAGTAGCACTGAAAGATGTTTTTGTAGGCTTTTCTCTTCAAAATTGTAAATGCATCATAGTAAACTCTGTGCTTTAGGTAATTTAACACTCAGTCAAGTGATGTTTTATTACAAAAAATATTAGACAAACTAGATAGTACTGTTTAGTCAAACAGCTTCACAGACCACACAGTATTATTATTTCTGTTACAATAATTAAAATGATTAAGTACTGGGATAAAAGTCTATAGTTCAGATATAAACACTGATGTCTATGGTAGCGATCAAAATAAAGTAAATCACCTTTTGAAAGTAACTTGATGCTTCAAATAAAAATTGTATCAATTACAATTGAATCATTCACTTAAGAGATTTGCTCAAAAATGCTGATTCATCCAGCAATGAAACAAGTGAAGTCTTTATGAGTGAGTCATTGAATCTTTCACTCAATATATTCGCTCAAAAACACCCATTCATCCAATGAAACAAGTGAAGTCTTTATGAGTGAGTCATTGAATCTTTCACTCAATAGATTTGCTCAAAAACACCCATTCATCCAATGAAACAAGTGAAGTCCTTATGAGTGAGTCATTGAATCTTTCACTCAATAGATTTGCTCAAAAACACCCATTCATCCAATGAAACAAGTGAAGTCCTTATGAGTGAGTCATTGAATCTTTCACTCAATAGATTTGCTCAAAAACACCCATTCATCCAATGAAACAAGTGAAGTCTTTATAAGCGAGTCATTGAATCATTAATTCAAAAAAGTTTTTACAAAAAGAGTTGGTAACACTTTAGAATGCTGTTCTGTCGTTAATGATTAACTTAAGTTATTAATATTATTAAACTTTTAAGTTATTCATTAATGACTAAAGTGTTACCAAATAATTCATTACATATTTTTAAATAGACCGCAATTAACATTTTGTCAGAAGCTCTAGTAAATTACATTATTTTGTGTGGTTGTCGATTCAGAATCGTGATCAAACTAAATCATGCAGCTGTAGTCCACTTGTATACAAATTAATTGGAGAAATTCAATAACATTCAATATGGCAGCTGTAGCTGGGAGATTCCCAGACTGAAGTATGTTAAATGTAACCGTTTGAATATTTCAACCCTAGCAACTGCATAGCATTACTCTGTTATCCTGTATATTCTATCCTCAATATTAATGTTTTTAATAATTCAAATTAAATGTCAGTCTACTGCCTCCATCAACCTGTATTCTTCTAGCACACTCTTTCAAACCCAGATAAAGAATAGCCACCCACATGATGCCATGCAGCTCTTAAAGCATCTATCCTTAAGTGCCATTTTACCCTGTAAGGTGACGTTTCTGTCTTACTGTGTCCACCTGAGGTTAACTCTGTTTCAGCAGAACCGAGGGAAGAGCACAGCTTCAGCTTCATATAATTGAGTCCATTATGTCAACAATAGCGGTTAAGGAAAGTGTGTGAATGCTGAAATGCTTGAAGAGAAAGAAAAACTGCAAACTAAAAATTAGGACAGAAAGGTTTTGAATGATGTAATCTGTTTTGAATTACTTGAATTCTATCAGTGTGAGTCTTCTTGACTTTTTGATATGTAATTGCTAATTAATTCAATCCAGCTTTAACAGAAGTACACTCTTGGGAAAAAATGGGGTTCTATATAGAACTCTAGGGTTCTTGAGTGTGCCTGATGGAACCCTTTAAGGTTCCATATAGAACCTTTTCATCTAAGAGTGTAGGAGCTGTTCCAAAATGTAGCTCCTTTGCTGTCTGTCAACCTGACTTGACAAATATGTCTCAAATCAAGTGCCAGGTGTTAGCATGTTAAAAGCATTATACATAATATTTATACCAAAATAGTCAATTACACTGAATTTCTTAGTTTAATACAGAATTAAATATATTCATCATCATTTTTTTCCACTGCACTTGTAATGCATTATGGGATTGCCATCTCTGTGAAGGACTCATGTGGCACTGACTTGCATAAATTTTACTTTAAAAATAATGTTTTACACCAATGCTTTTTTTTAAAGTACTTTTTTTACTTGATTTTATCAATTAGGAATTGATGCATCATGAATGAAAATTGATCTCTATGACAGGTGGAAAAACAAAAAATTTAAATAATGTCACGCACCGAATTGTTTACTATAAGGCGAGGAACAGATAATAAAGAAAAATATAGCAGCAATTATCGGGGTTTAAGCGCTTTAAGGCCTTTAAGCACATGTGTAAAAAGGTATTATGATTTCATTAGCAAGCCTGTAACCATCTTGATCATCGATGGAAAAGACCATTTACAGCCAATACAGGTAATTTACCATAGGAAATATTTAGTTTTTAAAGCTTTTTAACAGTTATTGAGGTTGAGCCAAAAACCTAGGACTAGTTCACCAAAGTTGTTTTTTTAAAATAATCTCCAATATTTTACGAACGATTCAATGGACAGTGGAGGTCCTAGAGTCAAAGTTGATCAAAAAGAGGAGTTCTAGCATGTGGTACAAATATTGTGGGCGTGTGTGAAAAATCGCGCACAAAAAAATGTGAAGACGGTGGCCGATTATTTCAAATTTCTCACAGGCCTCTAGGGCCGTGAGTCAAACAGGCCCAGCAAGTTTCGTTCTGATTGGCCTCCGTTAACCTTGTCTGATAGCTGCTCGAACTTCATTGGCCAGTGGCAGCCATGTTTTTTTGAGATACTTCAAATGTCATCACAGACTGCATGGCAGACAGAATGGCACCTCGGACTGCATGCCAATTTTCAAGTCAATCGGACTAATGGTGAAGTAGTTACAGCCATTTTTTATCCAGTTATAGCACCACCAAGTGACAAATCTCTGCGTCCTTTTTCACGTGACCACAGAATGAGCTCTTACATAGGTGTGCTGAGTTTGGTGAAAATAGCTTTCCATTCACGAGTTATAACCATTTTAGTAAAAGTGGCTCCACCCACTTCAAACATTTTGGCCGACCTAAGAGACCGTGAATCAAAATCTCAACTTTGATAATTATTGACAATCAGACTCCAGAGAATCTCGCTGCATGGTTTGGTCCGATCGGGCCAAAAACCGAGGACTAGTTCGCAAAAGTAGGTTTTTTAAAAGATCCAAAATACCCGAAAATTTTGCCAGAATGATGAGCACAAATACGAGGCATGCATTTGGTCCGTCTTGATCGAAGGACTCCAACGATATAAGACACTTGAGCCTACGCCGTTTAGGAGGTATGAGCCATTTCATTCTTGTGACCGCTGTAGCGCCCCCGTCAGGTCAATTGAGGCGAGCCTTGGTGACGGAGTGAGTACTACCAGACCTCAAAGTTTCAAGTCTCTACAACTTACGGTTTGGTCTGCCTGATCACTTTTAGAGGAGAACGCAATTACAATTACAAAAGGGTTTGAGCACTACACGCTTGAAGCCCTAATAATACTGTCTGTTTTGATCTCATGTTGACTTTAAACCATCATAAACTGTTCAATAATGACACCCAGAATGCAACTAAAGGAATTACTTGTTTACTTTCCACCCACAACAATGTGAACATTTCATTTATGTCGCAAAACACTTACATAAAAATAGCATTTCATGAAAATGATCACAAATCTTTGAATACATCTAGATGTTTTCTGATTGATTGGCAAAAACAATATAACATATGGGCTTGTACAGACATCTCTCTCTTTGCATGGTCCACAAGTCACACCCATGTACGAACGCTCAGTCAACCTGCACGTAACACTCACGAAGACGCATGGCTTGCTATACTCCAGTCCAGAGTTTGTGCATCAGGTTTTCAAACAAAACCACAAGAATAAGTAGAAATGTACTGTCAGTAGTGCAACACTGTGCTTTCTCCATCCGTGTCCCACAGACCCCCATAAAAGTGAGTTAAAGAGCCAATACAAAACATACGAGAGCCATACATGTGGCGATACATTTCACAACACTTACGGTAGCCGAGCAATACGGGCGGCATCGGCACATGAATGGCGTCCATATACAGATCATTAAGTGCAGATATTACAGAGACATTTCACCTAAAAATACCATCATCTTTTAATCACCTCCATGCTATTCCAAACCGGCATGCATTTCTTTCTTCTGCAGAAAACAAAAGAAGACATTTTAAAGAATGTTGAAAACCAAACGTTTTCAAGTCAATGGGAACCAAAACTGGTTTCTTCAAAATACCTGCGTTCCACAGAAGAAATAAAGTCATGCAAATTTGGAACAACATGAGGGTTAGTAAATGATAATAGTATTTTCATTTTTAAGAGGACTATACATTTAAGTGTCGCTGGCAGTGTCCAGACCTCTTTTAAAGTGGGAAAACACACTCAATTTTGGCTTGGTTTGGAAAAAGTGCACTTCGTTATCCATCAGAAAACTTTCAGAAGAAGCTCGTAAGTTGCATTGATGATCCCCCAGGACAGAAGGGATCGGTGGTAGTTGAGCGTCGCTCCGCGGAAGAGCAGAACGATGCTGCCGCCTCTTTCCTGCCACACCGTCATCAGCACCTGCCGGCAGGGAATGAACTCGCCTCCGACCTGAGCCTGTGCTCGGGATTTGACCACGTTCAGCGGGTAGAACATGATGCCCAAGGCCGCGCCCAGCAGCCCGCCGCACACAAAGTCATTGGCTATGTGACCCACCCGGGTTCGGGCATCGGGCAGCCGCTGCTTAATGGGCCCACGTAACCCAAAGAACAGAACATTACTAGGTCCGTTCCTCAACAAAATTGGGACCAGCCCGCGGTAACACTCCCTCACACCATACTCCCGCAGGAGAGTCCTGAAGGTGTGGGCGGTGTTGTTGAAGCGCCCGTTGTGCCGGTGGTCCTGAAGCAGCGTTTGCACCCGTTCGAAGGGCGTGAGGGCAGCCTCGGCCGTACCAGCCAGTGCAGCGGCGATGCTCCGTGTAAAAAGCTCAGGTGCGCCACTGCCACGGGCGTGCCGCAAAAGCAGCCGCGAAAAATCCTCGTACAGGCCGAACATGATGGCCACGGTGGTGGTTTTCTGCAGTAGGGGAGGCAGGAGCCCTCGGTAGAGTCGCCTCAACCCATCCCGCTGCAGCTGACGGACGGCTTCGGTCGCTCGGACGCCGTGAAGCTGCTGCCGGAACAGAACTTTCTGAATCGGGAAGGTTACAATGATGTTGGTGAAAGCGGCAAACGAGCCGCACACATAGTGCTTTCCTCGAGCGCCCACATTGGCTCCTATCAGAGCGTGGCCACTTTTACCCAACTTGCCCGAATCCGGGTCCATAGTAGTAACGACCCCCATAAGAAACTAAGCATCTGACTGGTCAGCAGAAGAGATCCAGGGAAACGCCCATTCCAACCTGTAAAAGAGGGAGGAAATAAAGCAGTTAGTAAATGTCCTAAGCTTAATCTCTGAGAGTTTTGTGAGTAGATCCTAGGCTGTCCGATTAATCGTAATTTGGCTTCCAACGATTATAAAAACAAGACAATTAAGGTAAAAAGATTATTGTGCTGTTGCCGCATTCCGTCCCGCGTACCTTCCCTTACTTCCTGCATTTTCATTCCTCCCTAAAAGCCCAAATTTAACATCCAAATCAGCCGAATAAGTGAGTGTTGTAATTGTAAAATGCAGTAAACTGCTAAACTGAGGGACATGTTTGATATTAAACAGTGTTGTTAAAAGCGCATTAAGCCCCAAGCGAATTCTGTGCACGTGCTCCGAGTCGGAGTCAAACGAGCATAAACAAATGGGCTTCGGATTCGCGCCTAAATGCGTACACACAAAAATCTCAAAATGCCTTTTTGGAGAGCATTCACGTAAACAGCGGGTTATGTCTTAAAGTAAATGTAAACAGTTGAGAAAGAAAGCGCATGTGTAACAGTATATTGGATCCGTGCATCAGCTCTTAACCTCTTAAAGGATGAGTTCGCTTCAGAATTCAAATTTCCTGATAATTTCCTCACCTCCATGTCATCCAAGATGTTTATGCCTTTCTTTCTTAAGTCGAAAATAAATGAAAGTTTTTGAGGAAAACATTCCAGGATTTTTCTCCATATAGTGGACTTCACTGGGGTTCAACAGGTCCAAATGTCAGTTTCAGTGCAGCTTCAAAGAGCTCTACACGATCCCAGACGAGAAACCATCGGTAATTTTCTAAAAAAAACAACAAAAAAAAACACTTATATACTTTTTTTTTTATACGCTTTGTAGACACTGGATCGGTACTTTCACCTACGTCATGTGACCTTTCCAACGTGATTAGGTAATGTGTGGCACATTGCGGAGCAGTGCAAGATGAGCATTTGTGGTTAAAAAGTATATAAATGTTTAATTTTTTTAGAAAATGACCGATGGTTTCTCTAGATAAGACTCTTATTCCTCGTCTGGGATCGTGTAGAGCTCTTTGAAGCTGCACTGAAACTGACATTTGGACCCGTTGAACCCCAGTGAAGTCCACTATATGGAGAAAAATCCTGGAATGTTTTCCTCAAAAGCCTTCATTTCTTTTTCAACTGAAGAAAGAAAGACACGGACATCTTGGATGACATGGGGGTGAGTAAATTATCAGGAAATTTTAATTCTGAAGTGAATTAAAGTGACAGCAGCCTAATAAACCTGCTGCAGTCCGTCATTAATGATAATCAAACAACAAATGACAAAGATAAATCAATCAGTGATCTTGACTAAATAACTTAAGAAGCTTTAATTAAGATTAATCTATATTTAATGTGTACACTAAGACTATGCAGTGGTATTTTACATTTGTGTTGTAGGCTAATTACTTATATGAATACCGCTGTTACTACATCTTCCCGAAAAACTTAAAACACTGTTTATTTAATTTGTAATTTTGTTCTGTTGTATTTAATTTCTCTGTTGTTATTGTATTGCTGACTGCTTACTTGTCTAATGTAATTATTTTGAGGACCTTTTTCCAGACATTAGTTACCCTAGTATTAGTTTTTGCTGAAGTATCAATAATTGTGAAATTTTAATATTCAAAATCACTTGTACCGTGAAATAAGACTTTGATCATATCGCCCACACACAATCGTTATAATAGCGATTTCAATATTGACCAAAAATAATCGTGATTATGATTTTTGGCATAATCGAGCAGCCCTAGTAGATCAGATCCAAGCATGTTTTATTGCCCAGTGGTTTCAGGTAAGAGTCTAATCTTTTGAAACCATTTTGCGTCACTAACTGCTGAGATAAGACACGTTACCTAACCAAAGATCAAGTGTCTCAGACAGGGCAGTAGGACATCAGACTACTGTTTTTTCTGAACCATTTCAGCCTCAAATTACCTTTATAGTGTTCGTCATATAGCAAGATAAGTGCCATATAATTAATAAAAAATGAGCATAAATGCTGTGCATAATCATCTCAAAGCAAGAAACCACAGGCAAAAGATTTTGCTTGGACTTGTGGAAATAAAATATCCCAAATACACATTTAAGTGTTTATTTTATTCCACTTTATCTATCTGCATCTGTAGATTTCAATCAAAACAAAAACTTGTAATACAAAACAATTGTCTTAGGAGATATTTTCCACACAACGCAGGCATATATTCAACTTGGCACAAGATATGCAGTGCATGCGTTTGTGTTAATAATGTTAAATGTGCGCTAAAAATGCAGAAGTGTAAATGAGATTGGAGAGCAACAGTAAAGAGGAAGATAGCAGTTGAAATATAGCACACACACATATAATCAATCATGTGGACTATTTATAAGACGCTTTATTGTGCTTTTCAGCTCTAACTAAACATCTCCTTTAGTGTTTCATAGGTGAAAGTAAGTTGTGCGGGTCTGAAATGACACCAGGATGTCTGATTTTGACATTGACTGACTCCTTAAAGTTGCTCAAAAGAAATCTAGTAGCATGAATGTACTACAACCCATGTGCAAGACTTCTCCAAAAATAAAACGGCACATGTGGTGGTCAGGGAAGACACTATGGGGACTTGTGAAGGTCATGGAGAGGAATAGGTCGTGAAATAATCTTCTGGACAGATGCATAAGACTCAGACTCTCCAAACTCATTTATCAAAACAAAATAATGCATGACCGTGACCTCATAGTGATGACAGGTCAGTGTTAGCCAGCTGGACAGCGCCTCATTAACCCATTTAACAATTACATATGTGACTTTAAAGAATGACACACCAGTTATAAAGGACTTTAAACATGTATGGCTGCAATGCTGTGATCAGCAAATGTCCTTGATATGATCTGACTTAATACAAATCATCTAATTCCAGAGTATGTGAAAGCCAGAGCTCTCTGAATACATATAAACGATGGTGTCAGATGTGCAGATGACAGTTTCATTTGCATTACATTATATTATTAAACAGTATGGGTGCTAAATAAACACAGCTAACAGGCTACTGCTAACACTACAGTGTCAAAACAGTGGACAGGCAAAAACAAACACCAATATATCAGATATATACACATTAAAAACACCTGTGGAAGCAATATAAGAGTAAATATATAAAGTATACCTCGTTTTCCCTCAATGTAAACTACATTATGTTGCTCTTTTTGACTACAACACGTCCTCACGGAGTCAATAACTCTCAAATATCACTTAAATGCACATCAATTAACTCAATAGTTTGGTTTAAAAGCTTAAATGCGTTTTTAAAGCTGTAAAAACACACCTACGTGAAGCTAATGCTAATCCTGTGACAGCACAAGTTCAGATGTTTACACAGCGAATTATGACCTAAAAGTGTTTATATTTTTAATTATTTAAATCTGAGCACTTCGTAGAGCTAAATGTATGTAATTAACTACCTTTTGGTTGTGGTCCGGGGGAAATTCACGGCTGTATTGGGCTGGTTAGGGTCAGTGAGGCGTCACCGTGTCTTTAGTTTCTAGTGTTTCCACTCCAGGTGGAAAGAATGAGAGACCGGAAGTAGCTACGAAAGAATCGCTTCTAGTGTTTCCACTCTGCGTGGAGATCGAAAGGTAAATAACCACTGGAGAGCGCCAGAGACCATAAGATGCTCTTGGCGATAGATACATTTGATAGATAGATAAATGACAATAGCAATGTCATTATATTGTAATGAAACAAGTATGTTTATTACAGAATATAATCGCCAGAACAGCAGAGGGCAGTAGAAACGGAAATGATCAGTTGCCTCGCCTTTTTTTTTTTTTTACACAAAACAGGGAAGGAATCTTCCATGTGCGTTTGGAGGGGTAATTTGAAAAGTATATTTTAATCTGTTAAAAAAAAATAATGTATGAAAAGTGAAATAATTTTCTTAATTTCCATTTTAATTAATGTTATAGTCAAATAAATAGTAAAATATAATTCCTACTTTGTATATAAACGAAATGCACACACTAACGCTGTTCAGTCTCCCCCCGGTACTGAGATGGTACAGTACAAGCGTTCAAACATTCGCGGTAAAAATAATTCCACTGCCAGACTTTGCAGTTGTTGCTTTCTGATTGCTGTTTATGCAGTTAATTATATATAATTAAATTAATGTAAAGATGAGTAGGATGACGAAAACACTCAAAGCTGTTCAGCGGGAGCTACAAGTGAGTGTCAGTTTTTGTCAGATGTTTATTGTTTCTCATCTAAATGTTTTGAATCCTAATTACGTTATATTTTTGACACGTAACGTTAGTTCCTGAAGTACAAATGTTTACATTATGTAATAACAAATATTTTTTTTATAAATAATATTATATTCGTTTTATTAATATAACTTTATGTAATTCCAGAAACATTATAAAATATTTTATTATTGTATTGTGTATGATAGATAATAGTAATAATATTAATATGACATATGTAATAATATTATACATTGTATAATATCGTATTGTAGTGTTTTATGTTTCTACTTGTAATTCATGAAACATAACATTAATATCAGCAATATTTATATCATGTAATACAAATATTGTATTGTTATGCTTGTTTGAGATATAATATAGTATTTAATATTACTAATATGACATGTCTAATATTATGTATTGTTTTATTTTGTTTTACTTGTAATTCCCGAAACATGTTTTAATAGGCCTACCACCAATATTTGTATTATGTAAAAAATATATAGATGTTCTGATTTATAATATAGCTTTTAATACTAATAATAATAATAGGATATATGTAATATTAAACATCGTATAATATTGTATTGTCCTGAAATAAATAAAATATTGACCAATATTTATATTATCTAATGACATATTTTATTGTTGTTTATAATATTAAGTATAAAGTTATATATGTAATATTATACATGACTTGGGGTCTGAAGCAACTGTTCATAATTTATGTATTGTATTATACTGTACATGCAATTACTATGCAATAAAACACTCTTAAAGTTTGGACACAATTGACAGGATTTTATTTATCTTTTGTCTTTTTTAGAGTGCAAAACAGAACAATGATGGTACTGAGTCTCCACAAGCCCTGGACATTTCATCCATAGAGAAAGCCAGTTTCTTTCAGGGAGATCAGTACTCTCCTCATGGTATGACACTGTAAATCACCACTTGCTTTTTATGCCATCAGTGTGAGGACTGGAGAGTAACTGTTCTGTATAAATCCCATAAGTGACTTCCTGTTCCTGTTGTCTTCTGCAGGGAACCCGCTTCACAGCACAGCTTTAGAGGAAGATCTCAGTCCTGGACCAGAACAGAACCACAGGTCTGCTCCAGAAAAGACGGATCGGCCACTAGCTGGGAAGCCTGTGAAGACTCATAAGACTAAGGAAAAGGCCCAAACTGTTTCTAATGCCTTGAATAAGAATGACGCATCCAAGGAGAACCAGGAACCATCTGAGTCACCAAATCAAGGAGCAAAATCAGTAGTCAGGTAGAGTGTGATCCTGCGAGATCAGTGGGTTTCTGCTGTGGTTATGATCACCATAATAACGTAAAGTCTTTCTGTGTCATAGAAAAGCTAAAGGCAGACCTTTACCAACCATATCAGAAGGCGGAGAGGATACAGGCAAGAAAAGAACATCAGTCCCCACGTGCGCTACGTCCAAGGTGAGGGTTTAAAGCATGAAACTGAAGTTGCGCTAGTCGTTTCTTCTTTATTGTGATGTATATCCAAGTTAAACGGCTTCTGGAACAAGAGCAAATGTAGGGCGGGGCTTGATTTTGTCCGTGGGCAATTGATGGGATGGTTGTGGTTTGCTATTGGTGGATCTCATGTGAGTGACAGGTTGCCCCGCCCTCATCATCAGAAAAGAGCAAACCACAGCCATCCAATCAATTCCCCACGAACAAAATCAAGCCCCGCCCTACATTTGTTCTTGTTCCAGAAGCATTTCACTCGCTATATACATCAAAATAGGGAAGAAAAGGCTAGTGCAACTTCAGTTTCATGCTGACTTTATTGTATGGCAGATATGGAAAGGAGTTTATTTGGAAAGCATATTTTTATTTTTCCAGAAAGCAGGAAAAGGTCAGAGGTCAGCAAAAGAAACATCTGCAACCCCAGGAGTGGCTCAGAGACCGCAGAGGTCACCGCCATCCTCAGAGGACCTGACAGATGAGGATGAAAGTTTTGTACGTCTCATGTTTTTAGCCATCTCTACACATACGATATGTGATATAATTGGCCTTAAATTCAGTGCTTTGTCCTTTTCAGCACCCAAGCATGGAGAAGTCTAAAGGGGCAAAGAGGAGATCTTCCAGTCAACGGCAGAGCGGCCACAAACATAAAAGGACGTCTTTATCTTTATCAGGTACTAAACAAGTCAATTGTTATTTTAAATGTTTAGTTGCTGAGAACAATGTTTTTAGACATAATTACTTTTATTAGGTATTTCCATATGTATTATTACATTAATTTTTCTTATATTATTTTATTAGTATTTTCATATAGTATTATTCGTTTCCTATGACGGTCACATGGTGTGTTCACATAGCCAGTGCCATTAAAGTCAGAGTTTCATTCCTTTTCTATGAAATTACAATTAAAAAAAAATCAAAACATACAATTTTTTTAGTCAAAAGTGATCGAAGAGTACCAGAGGATTAATATTACGTGTATAATATTGTATTGTGTCCCTAAAACATATTAATACCACTGATATATATATATATATATATATATGTTGTATTATATGTGTTATATTGTATGTACAATTATGCAATAATATGCCCTTAACATTTTTTACTTATTCGATTTATTTTATATATGTGGTGTTTTTTTATTTACATGCATCAGATGCTTTAAGTGTGTGCAATAGAGCCTATTTGTACTTGTCTTGGTTTTGGAAGTATTTTTCCCGTACCTTTTCTCTATATGTCCTTCTAAAAAATCTTTAAAAATATAGGTTGCCATTAGGGATGGACCGAAAGTAAAATTATGGTCCAAACCGAAACTTTAGAATGCACTTGGCCAAAAGCCAGAAACTGCAAAAAAATAAATAATTAATTAATTAATAAAACTTATTTAAAAAGCTGTTTTGTAGCTTTTCTTCAGTAGCTGTTGTAGATGTTGTGAATGCATGATCTGATAAAATGTGTACCTTGAATGCAATGCAAATTGTTTTAGATAAAAGCGTCTGTTAAATGCATAATTTAAATCGTCCTTCTCCAGAGACAGCTGGCCCCTCTAAAAAACCCAGAGATCTGAGAAGTCCAACTGATCTTGACGTAGTGCTCGATACTTTCCAGGAGATTGTCACTCAGTATAAGTACGTATATGATCAAATCACTTCAGTGTTTTTCTAATTAATAGAAGTCAAACTCTGAGATATTTGATTCTGGTTCTCCACAGGCAGACCATAACCTCTGACCCAGTCAAACGCTCCATCGATGCCGTCAGTCGCTCATTTGAGGAGCAGCTCTCTGAGATCGTGAGATTGATTTACACGTCTTTTCATAGAAAATAAATGGAAGTGTTGCTGCTGTCATAATAACGATGAAAATGTGTCACTCGTTCATAGATCACAGCGACAAATGAACTCAAAAATGTGAAAAGAGAAAATAACAAGGTGATTCTTCATTATGTGACTCATCTGGTAAAGTACATAGGCATTATTTAAATAGCATATTTATTTTGAAGGCATTAAATGTGTTGTTTTCTCTTTCAGATTAATAGCGCTATTAATCAGAAGAGGACCAGGCTTGTGGAAGCCAGTAATGAACTCATTAAGTAAGCACTGACAAGTACAAAAACTGGATTTTACTTGCTCTTTTATACTCTGATGTCACAGCCAATCTGCAAAAACTGTGTTCACTTCATGGTAATGAAATCATAAGTAGTAAGCAGGGTCAGGATCAACAAAAAACATTTTTTGTTACTTGAAATATTATAAACTTTAACTGAAATAAGATAACCTAAATTTATTTTATTTCAGCTAGTTGCTAACATTTCTAATTTTCATTTAGTTAACTAAATGCACTAAAACTTAACTAAAAATGAAAAAAATATATATAGATATATAGATGGATAGAGAGAGAGAGAGAACAACAAAAACTAATAAAAATAACAAACACAAAATTACTAAAACTGCAAAATGCAAACTAATTCAAAATATTACTAAAAACTATAATATATGGCAAATCATATTCACAATTATTTTGATCAATAATGAAATTAATATTTGACATGATTAGTTGTGGTCAGTATGCTCAAAATCTTATTCCAAAATATTTTAGTGAAATTTCACAATTAATGACAGACGGCAGCAGGTTTATTAGGCTGCTGTCACTTTAAGACTGAATGCACAAAAATGATATACTGACACGCATCCGATTATATCCCAACTGTTTATGTTCACTTAAGAGCTATGACAGGTATTTTGACATATTTTTTATTTTTATGCCTGAACCCGAAGCCTAAAGTATACTTTGCTTGTCAGTGTTTAACTCTGTCTCACTAGAGCGTGCTCAGAAAGCCGCCTGACGAACAGCGTGACTTCTCTTTTACGGCTTAATAATGCACTTTTAATAATGAATTTTAATATTAAGCACGTTCTGCAGTTTAGCAACATTGGACTGCAATCACGTTATCTGCTTTGGAGGATTAGTCGTTAAGATTTTGGAAGAAACAAAAGGTGTGAAAAACTAAATGCTGCATTTTACCTCGATTATCTTGTTTTCACCGATCATTGGAAGCCAAAATCTAAGGTAAAATTCGATCAGTCACACAACTCTGATATGTTGTCATTTAAATGGGTTTCCGGTCTCAGGGGAAAGACGAAGCTGAGGAATCTCCAGAAAGATCATGATGAGATGGAGCTGAGACTCAAAGCTCTGAGAGAAGGATCCTCTTTGATCGCCAGCCTGCAGGAGCTCAACAGGAAGTACTTGAAGCACCGCACGGCTCATCCAGAGGAAGTAGAAACGGTGAGGAAGTCTGCAGATGTTCAGTTTGAATTCTGTCCATGAACTTGGCGTACAAGCAAACCATCTTGCCATTTTGTATATGATTTGTGGGGTTTGTTGTGCTTCTGTCCTTTTCTCATTTAATTTTCCTCTTTTGTCTGACAGTATGGTCCATCTTGTATGCCTGCCATGTTGATGGAAGCCAGGGGCATCATGGGAACAGAACATCAGTTAAAGACTCTCAATGACCATCTACAGCAGGTTTTAGATGAAACAGAAAATCCATAATCAACACACACTGTACAGCTCAACAAATAAACAATTTAATGGAATTGTACAGTTTGTCACACTTTATTAATTTGGGGAATTTATTGCAACTGAAGTATTGTGTGTGTGTGTGTGTGTATATATACACACACACACACAATACTTCAGTATGTGTATATATATATATATATAATATATATATTATACTTATTATACTTCAACACTTAAACTCAACCTATTTCATTATCTTTAATACCTTCTTCACTTGAGCAAAATTTACCACGTGTTTCTTTAAAAAGAGACCAAATTTAAGTCTGTGCTTTAAAGCATTCTAGACTTAGCACAGTTTAAGTTGGAAATTTCATTTTCAGGACTAAGCTCAAAAAGTGCATAAAATCCCCTAAAATACAAAATATTAAATAAAAACATTATTGAACATTTTTGTCATTATTGTCATTTTTGACGGCCACACGAGCAGCACCAGAGAGTTAAATGCTTGAGCTCTTTAAAGCAGGGTGGATTCTGATTGGCTGTCAATGTTTTTATCCTTCATCTGCTTGAAAAAATAGTTGTGTTGTGGACTTTTATATTTAGAACCTTTTTTTTTTTTGTTGTTTTTCATTATAGTTATCGTCCTTTATTCCTGATGCATCCTATTAAGGGTAAAGTTTGTGATGGTGCTTAGTCATTTGGACCCTTTGTCCCAGAATGCCCCACCTGAACCACCTCTGATAAAGGGGGTCATATATAGACAATGTGCATTATAAGCTAGAAATGATCTAACTGGGGTTTCTGGTGCTGTTTTTGGGCTCTGTGTGTTATCACAGAAATGATAATGTGCACTTTTTGAGTGAATAAATGTTTAAAAATGTGGACAAAATGACTAAACCTTTAAAATTAAAATTGCCCGTCTTTCTTTTCATGCGCTTCCAAGAGCTGGAATGAGCCCATTTTGCCCAGACTCCTCTAGGAATGAGTTTATCAAATTTATTTACAACATTTGGACACCGACTATAAAAATATAAACACTGGAGAAGAAGTGTAAGTGTAGCTGACTGCACAGGAAAATGCAAAAAAAAAAAAAAACCTGCCATGTCACTGCTGACACTTGATCTGAGTGTTGTGAATGGGCTATTAGACTAAACCACTTTCTGCTAGTGCAGGTTTCATCTTGCTCTAATCTAATCTTGTTCGCTTCACGTTGCCTGTCCAGATAAAAGGGGGTGGAAATGCTTTGTACCTACTTAATACTTGTTTTTGGCCTTGTACAATGGGATAGTCTAATGGTGCAGTTTTTCAAAATGGTACCAAATCCTGAACTTACATGTAGATTTTTTTTTTTTTTTTTCCCAGCTGAATTTATCAGGCAGTAATCACTATAGAAAAGAGAAACTATGGACATGTTGTTCTGTGCAGAAAAAAACATTTCCTGCAACATTTTAAACGAACACTTTTACCCACCAATAATTGTGCAACTTAATTTTTTTAACTTTTTGCTGTTTGAAAGGCAGTGACACTTCTTCCTCATCAAACTGCAAGTTTCATACATTTACAAATAGCTTTATTTTTTTAACAAATACAGTACAAAAACATTCAGATTAGGTAGTTTAATGCTGTCTTCAAGCGCACATGGGAAACTCGTACCTCAGAGTCGGTTGTTCGTTTTTACAACGTCACACATTCAAGTCAGAAACAACACAGAAGTAGCCTTAACAAAGCAAAAGAATTACAGGCAACACTTCACTTAAAGCCTTTATATATGTGTATAAGTTACAAGTTGTAATACTTATCTATTCATTGTTACACCTTTAGAAAGTATAATAACCAATTTCCAGTGCAACAAAAAATCTGCAAATATTATGTTTTAACTTCGGTTACAATTAATTGTGAAAAGATATGTGTTATAATGTACATTATGAATACCTTTATAATGCATTGCACATAACGACTTTAAATAAAGTGTTTTCTAATTGGATTCTGAACAGTAAAGCCAAATAACTACATCTGAATTCAAAATGGAGAAAAATATTAATTTCTATCACTTATTTATACATGAGTATGAAAAAAAATAATTTTTAGTTATTTTAGAACTGAAAAAAGTTAATTTAAGAACTTTTCACTGTAAGGTCTATGATATTGCTGCAAAAAACAAAACATTTGGGACTTTATTTATTTATTTATTTATTTGAGTGCAAAAACTGTGACTAATAGATATCGCCATACTTCTCCAGTTAATTGATTCCTATTACAAGTTTCCTGAAATATTTAAATATGAAATTAAATAGGCATAATTTGCACACATTTACAGAGCAGAAAAATTGATAACAATTGAACAGTTTGATTTTGTTGACATATTAGAGGTAAAAGTTTTTACAGAGGGAATTTTGGATTTCTGTTTTTGTCTCTCCATTAATCAGAAAATATTGTCAACAGCCAGAAAAAAATTTAAAAAAACATTTCACCATGTTTTTTAGGAATTAAATATTATATAAAATCAGACTAATGATACATTAACAAACCTTCAGAATATAGATGGTAATAAAACTGTAAAATTTGGTGCATGTAAGTGCTGCTGAAGTGGAGAAAAAACGTGCAGACTTTAAAGATATGTATTATAATTTAAATCTACAGATGCAAATAGAGAAAAATAGATTTCTTTCACTAGTCTGACTAGTCCGAATTCAAAATGGTGGAAAAATATCACTTGTTTATACATGGTATCACAGCTAAATTTGAAGCAAACCTTGCTTTTCTCTCACTGATCTCTATAGATTTAAGATATTATTGATACTATAGATAAGTGTTTCTGGTTAGTAGTCTAGTATTCCGAGTTTCCCTCTTGTAAACGTGCATTTACGGCATGTCGGAATTACTGTAATTACGAGATTCCAACTTGTAAAAAGCGTTCATGTCCTATTAGAACTCATAATTACAACTTGTAAACTCTGAATTTTCTGAGAGCTTTGACTTATACCACATGACTGCAGATTCAGACAGTAGAAAATCATAGGTTGCGATCTCGTAATTACGGTAATTAGGACATGCATAAATATAACTTGTTCTTGGAGTGTGTTGTCTGTGTATTCAAATCATGCCACATAACTTCTCGCTAACGTCCCACAGTTTTTTGGCGATCCCATCATCTCTGGCCTCGGGCTTGACTTGCACCAGCTGACAGTCAGAAAAGTATCGTCCGCTCAGGTGCTCGATGTCCTCCTGCAGGGCGCAGTACAGCGTCGTCTGAGCGCCGGACACCGGGTCTGTCGCCCAGAGCTTGCTGACGATGGCTTTGATAATACGCGTGTGCCATTCATTGATGTCACGGCCGAGCTCTGACCTTACCGACCCTGAACCAGATCAAACATGGAAAACAAACCGTTAGAAGAAGAGAAATGGGTACTGATCTTTTAAGGCAAGACACCCAAGGCGAATACACTGGAAAAAATAAAATAAATTGGCATCGATGATTCCATAAAGAAACTTTAACGTCCATGGAATTTTTCCAAAGCTTCTTTATTGTGGAAAAAGGTTCTCAAGAATATTAAAGTGTTCTTCACACTATATATATAAAATCAGACTAATGATACATTAACAAACCCTTCTACCTTCAGAATATAGATGGTAATAAAACTGTAAAATTTGGTGTATGTAAGTGCTGCTGAAGTGAAGAAAAAACTCCCAGACTTTAAAGATATATTATAATTTAAACAAACGCAAATAAAGAAAAATAGATTTCTTTCCACTAGTCTGAAACAAAAGCCAACTATCAAAAAAATTGACTATTGTACGGACTGGGAAAACAATGTTTTTGTCTGTAGTGTCTTGCTATTGTATTATGTTTATTAGTAAATGAATGAGAGTTATTCAAAATTGTTGGCAAATAGTACTCGCATATTGCGCGTTGTTATTGATCACTAACCTGGATGAAGGCTGTAGCATGTGACTTTGGTTCCCTCCAGTCTCTTGGCCAGTTCATGTGTGAAGAGCACATTACAGAGCTTGCTGTGGGTGTAGGCCTTGAATAAATCTGCGTCAGACGATCCCAGAGCGAGCCTCTTGTGTGTGTTGATGCACTCGAAATCAATAGTGCCCAGATCATGACCGCAAGACGACACGTTGACCACCCTGCTTGGCGCACACTCCTTGAGACGCTCCAGCAGAAGATTGGTCAGCAGGAATGGACCGATATGATTGACACCGAGGATCATCCCGAGGCCATCTTCAGTGCATCCTGGAGTGGCCAATGCTGGACAACACAAACACACACACACACAAAACAGGTATCATTCATGATGTTGGTGGTCAAAAGTTTGGAATAAAAAACTTGTTTGTGAAATATTTTTACAATGTAAAATAGCTGTTTTCTATATAGTAAAGTGTAATTTTCAGCATCATTACTGCAGTCTTCAGTGTCACATGATCCTTCAGAAATCATTCTGATATGATGATTTGCTGCTCAAGAAATATTTCTGATTATTATCAATGTTGGAAAGACAATTAATGAAAAGGATGCAATTTTATTAAAAATTTAGCATTAAACTGTCACCATCCTGCTAGCGGGGCGCTTGGTGCTTTTTTATTTATTGCCTTTTTTTTTTTTCCTTTTTTTTTTACCGTAAATTAGGTATCTTTCAAAAGCTTAAAATCTCTGAAATTGGACATTGCGTTACCATGGAAAGGTACTTTAAATCCTTTTTATCGGGCTCCTCCCCCTAGTGGGCGTTTGTAATGTTTCATATTACAAAATTTATTTGAACTACTTTATAGTCAAAACTTTTCTAATCTTGACAAAACACATTGTTGGAAAAGTCTGAATCTCAAGCTTCCAGATTTGGTGTCTGTTTTGTGATGGAAGTGATAGAAATGTCACAGAAATGTATTAATTTGTCACAGGAGAATGCATTATTTTTGGTACAACGCCTAAACAAAACCTTCAGTTTTGTGTGAACTTCAAATTTGGAACACAACTTGGTTAGACATATGGCTTTGATTTTATAGCACATTTAGAGTAAAAAATATTTTATTTTAATAAAAATAAAATAGTATTGAAATACAGTACATTTCAACTTTTTCATACTTTTTAAATTTTTTTGAAGAGCTTTCAGTGAAGACACTGTACATGCTTAGGTTTAAGACTTTTTTCTAGACACTTTGTGGCCAGATATTACCTGCATTATTGATGAGCAGGTCCAGTCTGGACTCGGCCTTCAGGAAGTTCTCAGCAAATGAGCGGATGTTTTTCTGACTTGCAAGATCCAGTTGCATGAAGATCACACTCTCATTTCCAGTCTCCTATAAGGAAAATATTATAATGTAATTATAAGACAGCTGGCGGTAGCCATCGACTTCCATATTCTTTTCCTACTATGGAAGTCAGTGGCTACTGTCAACTGTTTGATTACCAGAACGAAACTCATACAGGTTTGGAACAACTTGAGGGTGAATAAGTGATTTTCATTTTTGTGTGAACTATCTCTGTAAGGATATTCAGGTCGGGGCCGTTAGCCTCGTGGGCAGAGCGCTGACATATAGCACCATTGCGCTTCGGGCGACCCGAGTTTGAGACCTTCCCAGATCCCGTCCCCCTCACTCTCTCCCACTTTGCTTCCTGTCTGCTTACTGTCCTATCATAGTAATGGCAAATATAAACCCACTCTAGAGATACTCCCTGTGACAACTAGCCCCGGTGTTCCTCACACTCACCATCCTGATTTCTCGTGCTGCTTCTTCTCCTCTCTGTTTGCTGCGGCAGGCCAGTATCACTCTGGCTCCTCTCATGGCCATCGCCGCCGCGGTCGCCTTCCCAATGCCAGTGTTGCCGCCTGTCAGACACACAGAACAGACGCAGGTATTATCTGACGGCTGGCACATGCAATATGTGTTCTGTGTTGTTTCAGCACAGACTGCTATTTGCACTTGCTGAATCTTCCAGTGCCTGCTCTCC
Source organism: Elopichthys bambusa (assembly GCA_037101425.1). NCBI lineage: Eukaryota > Metazoa > Chordata > Actinopteri > Cypriniformes > Xenocyprididae > Elopichthys > Elopichthys bambusa. The sequence goes on along the minus strand of CM074447.1, from coordinate 1,463,448 downwards.
ACATTCACTGTATAGATCTGTACTGTTCCTGCATGTCTACAGCTGGTGTCTATTTTAATCTCATCTAACATCTAGGAAGTTGAGCTTTGGAAACAACCTCGGAGAAATCTTGCATATTTCACCTACCTGTTACAATGACTGTTTTCCCATGTAGTTTGGCAGTGCCGGTGAAGGTCTTCCTATGAACAAAAATCCTATGACTAATAAAATATGCAACTAACAAAACCATAATAAACAGAAAGAAAATCATTTTTGCAGTCAGAAGTGTTCGCCTCAACCAGACACAGAATGAACCGTGCAGATTTCAAGTCACACCCACTTTAAACTGCTGGAATGTGGGCGTTATATAATGACATCCTGGATGATAAACTACATTTACTCAGACCCCTTCCAACACAATGAAGTTAAAGAATCAGTGCAAAGTCACTGTTCTTGTGTTTGTCCACACCTTTCCGTGAGTTTGTATCTCACATAGCTTACAATGCAGTTAGTACAAGAACTTGCTGGACTGGATTCCATTAAAGATTTATTTGTTAAACAGTATGGATCATTTCTTATCTATGACGTTTGTTAGTGAACTCAAACAGCAGGTTATGCATGTGTAAATGTGTATAAGTTTAGATAGGTTTGAAATAAATCTCTTCAACATTCCTTTTTTGCATTCTAATAATGACGTTGCACGTTTCTGTGTCAGAGGTTTTCCTCCAGTTGGGAGAAAACAGTCCAGACAGCCGTGATTAACCATTATCTCCATTAATCAGAGTCACTAATGAGTTTACTTTGTTGTTTGGCCACTCCAGTCATTATACGATGCGGTGCTGGAGAGGGCGAGGCATAACATTATGACCACCTTGCCTAATATTGTGTTGGTCCCTCTTTTGCTGCCAAAACAGCCCTGACCCGTCGAGGCATGGACTCCACTTGACCCCTGAAGGTGTGCTGTGGTATCTGCACCAAGTCCTGTTTAAGTCCTGTAAGTTGTGAGGTGGAGCCTCTATGGATCGGACTTGTTTGTTCAGCACATCCCACAGATGCTCGATTGGATTGAGATCTGGGGAATTTGGAGGCCAAGTCAACACCTCAAACTCATTGTTGTGCTCCTCAAACCATTCCTGAACCATTTTTGCTTTGTGTCAGGACACATTATCCTGCTGAAAGAGGCCACAGACACCAGGGAATACCATTTCCATGAAAGGGTGTACATGGTCTGCAACAATGCTTAGGTAGGTGGTAACATGTCAAAGTAACATCCACATGGATGGCAGGACCCAAGGTTTCCCAGCAGAACATTGTATTGTATAGATGCATTGTATTGAATGGGAAAAGTCATGTATGGCCATTTTACCCACATAAAGTAAAATGGTATATCGATTCATTCCGTTCTATCTCTCATAACATAATTGAGAATCATCTTTAAACAAAATTTAGTTTAAAAAAATCCTGAAACCTAAATATATATTGATTGGTGAATAAAAAAAATTCCATTGTTTTTGCCTATACATGTAATTTATTGTCATTTTATTTTTTTAAAACAGCTTAGTCCTGGTGTCCACTACAGAGGACATAGCATAAAATATGAATAAAATATAATTTTTCAAAAATGTAATTGTTTTCTTATGCTCTAAACAATGTAATGATGTGAAACAAAATATAAAATTTTTCTGGGTCCCAGGAGGATATCCCACCCACTAACAGGTGCCGTGATGAAGAGATAATCAGTGTTATTCACTTCACCTGTCAGTGCTCATAATGTATATACAGTTGCAAGAAAAAGTATGTGAACCACTTGCAGAATCTGTGAAAATGTGAATAATTTTAACAAAATAAAGGAGATAATACAAAATGCATGTTCTTTTTTATTTAGTACTGTCCTGAGTAAGATATTTTACATAAAAGATGTTTACATATAATCCACAAGACAAAAAAATAGCTGAATTTATTAAAATGACCCTGTTCAAAAGTGTGTGAACCACTGATTCTTAACACTGTGTGGTTACCTGATGATCTACGACTGTGTGTTTGTTGTGTGATGGTTCTTCTGAGCAGTTAAACTGAGCTCTGTTCTTCAGAAAAATCCTCCAGGTCCTGCAGATTCTTCAGTTTTCCAGCATTTTTTGCATATTTGAACCCTTTCCAGCAGTGACTGAATGATTTTGAGATCCATCTTTTCACACTGAGGACGACTGAGGGACTCAAACACAACTATTAAAAAAGGTTCAAACATTCACTGATGCTCCAGAAGAAAACACGATGCATTAATAGACGGGGGGTGAAAACTTTTGGAATTTGAAGATCAAGGTAAATTGTATTTCATTTGTCTTCCGGGAAACATGAAAGTATCTTCTGTTGCTTCCGAAGGGCAGTACTAAATAAAAAAAAAATAAAAAAAATGATATTCAAGTGAAATAAGAAAAATTTGGACCTCTTCAAAAGTTTTCACCCCCCCCCCCCCCCCCCACTCTTAATGCATCGTGTTTTCTTCTGGAGCATCAGTGAATGTTTGAACCTTTTCTAATAGTTGTGTCTGAGTCCCTCAGTCGTCCTCAGTGTGAAAAGATGGATCTCAAAATCATTCAGTCACTGCTGGAAAGGGTTCAAATATGCAGAAGATGCTGGAAAACTGAAGAATCTGCAGGACCTGGAGGATTTTTCTGAAGAACAGAGCTCAGTTTAACTGCTCAGGACAAACAAGAGACTCATGAAGAACCATCACACAACAAACAAACAGTCGTAGATCATCCAGGTAACCACACACAGTATTACGAATCAATAATTCACATACTTATGAATGGGGTTATTTTAATAAATTCAGCTATTTTTTTGTCTTGTGGATTATATGTAAACATCTTTTATGTAAAATATCTTACTCAGGACAGTACTAAATAAAAAATAACATGCATTTTGTATGATCTCTCTTATTTTGTTAAAATTATTCACATTTTCACAGATTCTGCAAGTGGTTCACATACTTTTTCTTGCAACTGTATATACATTTATATATACACACACCCTCTCCAATATACATACATACAGTGGGCAAAATATCCAGAGGGAATAGTTTTCATTTTAATGACCCTACATGAAACCATCAAAACATGTACAAAATGATATAGTAAATAAGGGGAATGGAGGGATAGAACAAAAAACAAACAAACAAAAAAAAAAAAAGCTCAGGAAAAAGCATACATTGACTACAACATAATCATTTATTAGTATTTCGTTGGTTCTCTCTTGTTTTTGCATGCGTTTATAATTTCTCTGTATGACAGCTAAGCACAATTTGGCCTGTTTAATATCGTTACTATCACAAATAAAACAACCGACTCTAAAAACTACAAAATCACATTTTAATTATATTTTAATAAAGGCTGAATATGTCAATTTTCCTAGGCAGGACATGACTTTTGGCCACTACTGTATAAATACGTACACTAAAAAAAATATTTAATGTTACTGTTATGTGTAATGTTACTGCGCATGCGTGAAATTTCGGTTGTTTGTGGATGGCATCTAGGTGGAGCCACACTCACGGAACTGTACAATGCTTGGTATATTCATAAAACGCAACGTATGCGGAATTTAATTAATATTTATGAGTAGGCTTTCATTATTGGAAAGATTTAAAAAAAAACAAAAAACAATACCTGATTAATATTCACGACCTAAAACTTTGTCGTAGTGGGATTGGAAGGCGCGCTTCCTCTCTGCTTTTGATTTGAAGCACGACTAGTTAAAAACAACAACCTCGTTATCAAAACTACCTGTATTTCAGTTTCTATTTGAGAAGGAAAGTACATCTGACAGCTCACATGTAAGTTCTTTACTTTATTCCCATTACTGGTCATCTTAATTGTGTCTTTACCTTGGCTTTTTTTTTTTTTACTGTTTTCGAAAAAAGTTCTGAAAGTTTTGGAATGTTTTTAATGACAAATGGATTTAGATAACACGAATGTGACTGAGTGTAAACGCCACTAAAGAGAATCAGTAAAGAGTTTGTGTGTTGTTTTGGAAATTCTGGTTAGTAACTTTATTTTCAGGTGGCTGAGGCAGTATGAGACTAAAACTTATAATTTATAAACAGAAGAATAGCATTAAACATCTTTCATAATGTGTTGTCAAGGGCAATAAAGAGAAACTGACTGACCTACTTTCTGAGTTATTGCAGTTTTCTAGCAATAAACTGATAAGCTCGGCCTTCTGTTATCAAGCTGTTAAATGTCTGTAAAATCCAGATATTTGTGATAATTGTGGTTTCACAGTCATCTAAATGTAGAAAGAAGTGTCTCTTGGCATTTTAAGGGAACTTGCTATTGTTATTAAGGAAGAGTTTGTTTGTGTGTGTGTGAAGTATCGTTTTTGATACACTGGGTATTTTTTATTAGATGTAAAAATTTGGGAAATATTTGAAGTTCTGCATGAACAGAGTATATAAATATATATTGTTGTGTAACCTAAAAATGTGCTTGTGATTTTAATATGACATAATCAGAGAAAAGGGAAATAAAGCAGGATGTGAACTACTATGACACAACATTTACAGAAAAACACTTACAGTGACTCACCCATAAATAGACATTATGCCATGTTATATTTTTTTGCAAGAGAATGTGACATACAGAATGCTTAATAAATAATACCTCTGTAACATTTGTAAAGATAGCTGGAAATGTAAAGCATTATTTTTATCAGTTGATTTGTCTTTTTTTCTGTTCCTTCAGTGACCATGTCGGACAGAAAACCTGGAGGTGAAGATACTGTGGACGCAAGACAAGTGAATGCACAAAAGTATGTGAGATTTTGATTGAAGTTGATTCATTACAAACATATAATTACAAGAAACTGTCATATGATAGATTAGAACAACCCATTATTGATTAAGGAATCAGTGACAAAATCATCCAAAATGTTATTATTATGATTAATCATTTGAAAAGTGCAAATACAAAAGGTCACCAAAAGGAGCAAAATGAATAATCAAAAAATACACACACAAACACACACTATGCTATTCATAGTTTTCAGTCACATGACTGGAACAGAGACGTGGAGGGCAAAACATCCATAGAACTGCACTGCAGTTTTCTCTCAAAAGAAGAAAAACTAAAATATGTGAACAATATCATATACTGCAGTATTTCAATCACTAAAAACAGCAGGAACACTTACTTTAATGCCTTTGTGTACTAAAACAGTGATATTAAATTCAGTATACACCTTATTGATGATGCATACACTATATACTGTACAGGCAAGCAGTTGAGCCCAGAATGCAATTCTTATAATGGATTTCTGTGGAAAAACACTTAATGAGAAATGATGTGTTGCTTTTATATTCTGAGTTCATCTGCATGCATGTTTATAGTATGCATCATTGTTAAGGTGTATATTGCATTTGGTCTATTATTATCACTGTCTTGCTACTTAGTACAAACCTGGTAAAAATGACTGGCGGTCAATGGAGGAAAGCCTTGTTTTGTCCTCCAGGTGGGCGTTACTTTAAGTGCGCGACGTCACATGAATACTCTGAATTCTGTTTAAGTTAAAGTTGGCATGAAACAGAAGTTGCAATCATCTTTTTTTTTCCTATTGTGTGGTATATCTGAGTGAAAGAACAAATGTAGGGCGGGGCTTGATTTTGTCTGTGGTGAATTGATTAGATGGTTGTGGTTTGCTATTGGTGGATCTCATGTGAGTGACAGGTTGCCCCGAATTTGCGCCAGTAAACTCTTATTACAAATTAATTACCTGTGCATATAATTATTGTTTTAATTTCACGTTCCTCATAATCTTGAATCAGAATAACTTCCCCTCCTGCTTGCAGCAACATCTCTTCTCTTCTCTGATGATGAGGGCGGGGCAACCTGTCACTCACATGAGATCCACCAATAGCAAACCACAACCATCCAATCAATTTCCGACGGACAAAATCAAGCCCTGTCCTACATTTGTTTCAGTTCTAGAAGCGGTTTCAGTCTGATATATGACACAACCAGGAAGAAAAGACTAGCACAAATTCCTTTTCATGACAACTTTAACTTAGTGAAAGTTTCTGCTAACTAACCAGTTTCTAAATGACCACTTTCTGAAGCGACTGTCAATAATTTTTCCATTAATTAAGAATGAACCATAAAAGTCTTTGTTCTCGCAGGAGTGATGACGGAGTTGTCCAAGTAGATGCCAAACCACGTTCACATGTGTTTCAGTACAACATGAACTACCGCAGTCTGGGACAGTGTGTCGTCATCAACAACAAGAATTTCCACAGAAGAACAGGTAATTAACCCAGACAGGTTTAACGGTTTAGTTCAGGCGTTTGTGCTCATATTAATCTCTTTTGAACAGGAATGGGAGTTCGTAACGGGACAGACCAGGATGCAAAGAATGTGATGGAGACCTTCTCAAAGCTGGGCTTCAAAGTCAAGATTAGCAATGATCAGACTGTCTCACAGATTAAGGATTTGTTAACTAAAGGTACGTTTTGCAGCAGTTACTGGTTACAGTAATTGAATGGGTCAGTCTTGAGTAATTGAACTCAAGTCTTCCGTCTTCAGTGTCTAAGGAGGATCACAGTCAGTCGGCCATGTTTGTGTGCGTGTTGTTGAGTCATGGAGACGATGGAAAGATTTATGGCACCGATGACTCTATAGAGCTGAAGTCACTGTTCGAGCTCTTCAGAGGAGATCGCTGCACTTCACTGGTGGGAAAACCTAAGCTTTTCTTCATTCAGGTGAGCGTTACCATAATAGATAAAATGCATTAAAATGCATCAAAACTATGAAAAGTTCCAAACACTTTCATTGAGGGGGTCAAAATCTTCATCCATTTAGGCATCTATCACTAACAATGCCTAGCAACTAGCTTAGGACATTGCTAGCAATTTATGTTAGCAACATGTTAAACCATGTTAACAAATGCTAAATCAAATCTACGTTTTTTTTTTTTACGATATAGATGCTCCAGCACCAGTAATTGTAATTTGTGTCGGGTGTGCAAATAACAACACGCAAAATCAAACGGGACTTCATACATTTATAATGAAATAGCGATCGCGAGATGAATCCAGTCCGTGGCACTTGGGTAAAATGTCCATGAGCGTCCATTGAAAAACAAAAACCAGTACTTTTTGTCCACAAAAGCGTTAAATCCATGAAATATTGATATATTATCAATTGTTTGCATCACATTTCTTTTGCATGATCTGCTCTCCATCATCGTTCTTCAAGAAATTATGCAACATGAGCAGCGTTTATGTTGTAAAACTGTATATGATCATATATATCTCACAAACAAATGAGTCCGCATCCAAAGTATAATTTTTCAAAATGCAGCAGTTAAATATCCAAGCAGTGCTGTCTGAGTTTTATATCCTCCCGCCATTGGCACTGTAGTAAATTAACAAAACTTTTAGCCAATGCCACGATCCCACAACGTGTGTTCTGTTTATCTTCCGCATGCGTGCACATCTACACAGACGCACATCTGTCTCGAGTCTCGACCATTAACGCAGCAAGCCATATTATTTTATAATTGTATATATTATTATTTTATAATTGTATAAAATAATCCCGAAAAAAAAGCACAAACACGACAGAGATGGAATTAGCTGAGGTAACATGACGGCTCACAGACAGCAGCGGCAAACCTGTCACACAAGTGACCATGCGCTTAATTATGCAGAACTTTAAGGTTTAAGGAGTTATAAAAAAATTCAGAATTGTCATGAAGGGCAAAATTAGCTGTATAGACCAAAACCACAATTTGATCCAGGCTGTAAACATGTTTTTTTCTGCCGTAAAGTTGGCCATTTTAACATGGGGGTCAATGAGATTCTGTTCTGTTAAGAGTGTAGCTTTAGTTGCTCTTTCACAGCTGTGTTTATCCTGTGTGTGTGTCTCCAGGCTTGCCGAGGCTCTGATCTGGACCCTGGCATTGAGACAGATGGTGATAGTGTTGGAGAAACAATGAGAATTCCTGTGGAGGCAGATTTCCTGTATGCATACTCCACTGCACCAGGTATCTAATGTCTTCCTCAATGGAATTTACTCACAGAACCAAATGCATATGCCCTAACCAGTTTGTTTTCTGTCTGTCCTCAGGATATTACTCCTGGAGGAATGTCTCTCATGGTTCCTGGTTCATCACCTCGCTCTGTGAGATGCTGTCAAAATACGGCAAGCAACTGGAGATCATGCAGGTCATGACACGTGTCAACCACAAGGTGGCGCTGGATTTCGAATCCTCCTCCAATCTGCCAGGGTTTGGTGGCATGAAACAGATACCATGTATTGTATCTATGCTGACCAAAGAACTATTTCTATAATTAATTCATGGTTGCATTTTATTTTACAGTATGTGCACGTACATGTCCTTAGGTTAGGTTTAGGTGTAGGTTCAGAATTAGTAGTTATTGTAATTACTATAATAAGTACATAGTATGTGCATGGGGAACAGGACTGTAAAAAGTGCTACCTAATTCATGTTTATTTTATTGATTAAGTTGCAATAGAATAAAAACATTAAACATAAAATAATTTTTATGTAGCAATTTAAAGTATTTAGTGACAGACTACAGTCAAAACTGGATGAAGGGACATAAAGGTAATTTAAGGGAAACGCTGTATTCTAATGTACTGTTATCTGATAATGAGTATTTGAAATCACTAGTCTTTTTGTTATGGTGTGTGAAATGTTTACAGTGCTGGTTTTGACTAACAGCTCTTTTTTAATCTTTATATGCACATTTAGTCTGTCATCATTTGAGCCTTATACCTAAATGTTTGCCTTGTTTTAAACCTTGCACATGAGTCTATGAAAGTTGCATTAAAGATTCTGATCTGAATGTAAACATTAGCACAGTTTTTATTATGATAAAATAACATTTTACTTTTGTTTTTAATTTGTGTGTAATTAGCTTTGAGTTGAGCAAATACTGAAGACGAGAAATATAAAAACAAGAAAAAGGGCTATTGTGTGTGTGTGTGTGTGTGTGTACATACATATATATATATATATATATATATATATAAAAACATAAATGTTTGTTGAGCAGCAAATCATCATATTAGAATGATTTCTGAAGGATCATGTGACACTGAAGACTGAAAATTCAGCTTTGATCACTGGATATAAATTACACTTTACTATATATTCACATAGAAAACAGCTATTTTAAATTGTAAAAATATTTCACAATATTACTGTTTTGATTAAACAAATGCAGCCTTGGTGAGCAGAAAAAAATATTTAATCTATGAATGTTGATCAAAATGCAGCAGTTTAAATTACTTAATACAGCCAAAAGATAAAAACTGTTGCTTTAAAAAGTGTTGCTTCAAAAACAGCTTTTGAAAGGTAGTGTATACAATGTCTAAATATATAGAAAAACTGGCAACTTTTCCGAGATGCTTACAACAACCTGTGAAAGTGTAACTCAAAAAATCAAAGCATCATTACTCCAGTCTTCAGTGTCACATGATCCTTCAGAAATCATTCTAATATGATGATTTGCTGCTCAAGAAACATTTCTGATTATTATCAATGTTGAAAAGAGTTGTGCTACTTCATATTTTTATGGAAACAATGATACATTTTTTTTTTTTTTTAGGATTATTTGATAAATAAAGTTCAAAAGAACAGCTTTTATTAGACATAGAAAGCTTTTGCAACATTATAAATGTCTTTACTGTCACTTTTGATTAACTTAATGCATCCTTGCTGAATAAAAGTATTAATTTCTTTCATTTCTTTCCAAAAAAAAAAAAAAAACGGACACCAAACTTATGAACAGTAGTGATAATATTACAAGAGCTTTCTATTTCAGATAAATGCTGTTCTTTTGAACTTTCTATTCATCAAATAATCCTGAAAATAAATTGTACACAACTGTTCAACATTGATAATAATCATAAATGTTTCTTGAGCAGCAAATCAACTGTGATTTCTGAAGGATCATGTGACTCTGAAGACTGAAAATTCAGCTTTGATCACTGGATATAAATGACATTTTACTATATATTCACATAGAAAACAGTTAGTTTAAATTGTAACAATATTTGTTATCATTATTTTTGAAAACATTCTCACTTTACAGCAGGTAGCTTGTTTTGTTCAAGCATATTGACATAATTCCTCTCCAAACTGCTTGAGAGCAAGAAAATAGCAGTCTTAACCACTAGGTGGCGCTCTGTTCTAAGATCAGCTGAGTGCTTAAAAACAAGGTGTGTTCCTGAGAAATGCTACAGAAAGCGGAACAACTCCCTGAAACCTTACCTTATTTCTGTTTCAGTCTTGTTTCTCAACTCTCCATCAAGCTGTTTCCTTTTTGTGTTTGATTAATTCAAAAATACATGCAGGGGGAAAACCTGGATGATTTAAGAAAAGAAAATTGGTTTTAGAAATGCCTTTTGCAATTATAACACTCTAGTAAAGACTGTGAGTCCAATGTATTATTTAAATGGGGTTTGTGTTGTTAGAGTTGGTGTGTTGCATCATACGCTGGGAGTTGCAGGGCTTGGCAGCAAAGATAAGATATGAGACTCAGTGTGTGTGTGTGTGTGTGGACAGACACTATGAGGATAGGATTTCACAGCTATGCTTTTAACAACTTGCATTGCCTCTCTCATCTCTAGAGCTCAAGATTTTCTGCAAGTGTCATTCCAGATTACAGTGTTGGGCTGATCTAATAACCTATGTACAGTTCAGTAGTGCACTTAATAAAAAACAAAAGATGAATGCAATGTTGAATACAGCAATACACAACATCTGCGTATAAATATATGTGATGTAATAGCCTACATATCACAAATGAACTCTCAGAAACATGAAACTTTGGCAATTTTCCATTCACACACAACCAGCACTAAAGTGTATCATGTCTACACGTTGCAGCTTAAGTTTCTTTTCTGCCTGCTTCGCCTTTAAGAAGCAATAACGAAACAACGAGGAAGTGAAAATGAAATCGACTTTCGTATTTCAGCATACAGCCAATGAGCAGACCAGTTCAAACTACTATGGCAAAGGCTTGGCTTATGAATATTTAGTAGGCCCAGAGACGTTGCTAGGGTTGAACTCTCTGTAGCGTCCAGTAAATGTGAATTTCAACGTATTTGTTTGTTTTACATGTAGTATTGCGATATAAACAGTACACTCAATCAAATCTGTGACAGGGAATATATAATAAAATAAGGTGCCAGTGATGTTAATAAAAATAAATACAACATACAATAAAAAACTCAACAAGAAATGTAATTGTATTTTCTCGCAATATTTTCATGATCAATATAATATAAATTTTTCCTTGTAAAGTAATACAATTAGATGTGTATTATTTGTATTATTAATTTTTTCCGTTCAAATAAAAGAAACCCACTTACAAACAAGTCTGCTTTTCAGCCTATCGCTGCGCGAACGTCTCGCTACGTAATTAATATTCATTATCCATGACAGCGTTCATTCTTGACTCCCTCCCATTTATATGCGCCCGCTCTGGGTGCCATCCAATCAGATCGCGAACGGCTCACTGCGTCGTTAATATTAATGAAACAAGCCTGCGCCATAGTAGGATTTGTAAACACGAAGTAAGCGCACAACACACACTCGCACACACGCACACTGGGGATTTCCACCCAAGCGCTTGTTTCCTTCACTTGTTTTGCTTTCGATCTGAAGAGCGAAATCAAACCCATTTGACTTTTCGTTTTGTTATCGAAAACTACAAATTGTCAAGACTCTTCACAGACTATTTTGCTTTTATTCCTGGAGTGATTTCCACGCGTCGCAGGTAATAAATCTCATTTCCGCATGTATTTATGGGGCTCATATGAATATAAGTGGATGTTTATGCTGTAGGCCACGTAGAGTTGCTGGGGTGAGTGTAAAATCGAAAGTCATGGGGTGTTTGGATCCAATGGGAATCAAGGGATGTTTATTTTCACTTTTGAGTTCACTTGACAACACTAACACACTTATTTGGGGAGGTTGAAGTCAACTGGCTCAGTGTACAGTAAGAATGATCGGGCCACACTGGACGCCACAATGTAATTGCACAGTAAGTACTGAGTAGAGCTAATGAATAACGTGTGTTTTATGATCAAATTATGTTTTTGAGAAGTTTGCATGGACTTGTGGATATTGTTATTGCTGTTGTTGACTTGCATGGATATGTACAGGGTGTAACATGGGCACTGCAATGGAAAGTGTCTGTCATGAACTGGTGCACCAATATCTGTATTCAAATTCTGTCTGATAAGCTGGTAAATATAGTTTGATATTCTCATAATAGCATAACCAAACACTAAAAACTAAAATCAATAGGTTTTTTTTTTAAAGAAATAGTGCTCTCTTTTTTGCCATAATCTAATGCTATCCTTTTATGTTGGCTCTAGATGATGGCAAAAGTCTAAAAATGGACAGAAACAAATGTCCACAATTAAATATCCAATACAGGTGGGCTAAACATCAGCTGATATATGCTACATATGATGCATCCCTTACCTGGGTTATGGTTTTGTGTTTTAAAAATATTGCTTTTTTTATTCCTCATAATTCAGTTTCTCATGTTAATATGTAGCATGCAGTGAAACGCATGTATGTTGTGATTGCCTTTGTTCACTCTCATTTCCTAATGGACCATAAAAGCTCAAAGGTCTAAACGGATAAACAGATGATTTAAAAACGCGAGTTTTCATTGTGATTAACTATAAACCTTTTTATGAGCTCAAATTGGTTAATCTGTAACTTGTGATTTGCACTTTGTGGAATGAAAACAGATCATGAAACATCACGCAGTTTTGATGTCTGTCATCGTGCATGATCGACATTACAGGTTTTTTAGATAAATTCTCTCTCACTTCACTTCAGCGTCCTCTGTTTGTCTTGACTCATGGACCACTTGCTTTCAATTCAGGAAAACCGGAGACCAATCATCTCATAATCATTTAGCTTGCAGTAACTTTCAGTAAATTGTGATTCAGATGATCTCCCCTGGTGGTTTGTTTTCAGAAAATGGGTAAAAGTTTGTAATCTTGCTTCCTGGATAGTCATGGAGGAATGTACAACCTGTTGAAGGAGGAAAAGTTGCTGTCAAACTTTGACACATTCCAGACCGCTCTCTGTCTCTCTTTCTCTAGGCCAGCATGCCGGTAGAGAGAATGCGTATGAGGCCATGGTTGGAAGAGCAGATAAACTCATGTCAAATACCGGGTCTCAGATGGGTCAACAAGGTACTTTGACTGTGCTAGTTTAAAACTTGTATTTTTACAGCATTGCTTTGTTAAAACTGCAATCACCATGAGCAAGATGCTATTATTTGTGAAGCTTTTTGTCATTTGCAAATGACTGCATCCACATACGCAGGGTGTGTCTTGGCCTGTCACACATTTTGCATGTTCTTTGCCTGCAGGAGAAGAGAATATTCCAGATTCCATGGATGCATGCTGCGCGACACGGCTGGGACGTGGAGAAAGATGCTCCTCTCTTCCGAAACTGGGCAATTCATACAGGTACAGTCAGCATGAAAAACTGTCATATATGCATGTAAACATAAACACACATATACTCATTCTATGAACAAAATATTGTGCTTACTAGGGCTGGGCATTGACATAAATTTCACATTTCGATTCAATTTCGATTCTCAAGCTTGTGATTTGATTTCGAAATCGATTATTTGGGGCCTATCAGGTACAGTATATGGCAAATTTCCTCAAGGAAAAAATCTCTCTAAGTTAATTTATTTTTATGTCTTTATTTCGAAAGAGACCGTGTACATTAATCAACATTCAGATAGATGTAAATATACCCAAGTTAGCCCAAAGGCTAAAATAATGCTGTAAACCACAGGGAACCCCGTTTGTTATATCACTATTATTAAAGGTTAAAATGAAAGGTGCAGTAAGCAATTTCTGAGAAAAGCTGTTAAAAAAGTTGATCGGACTGAGCACCAAAACACACTTGTAGCCAATCGGCAGTAAGGGGCGTGTCTACTCTGTACTATGTTTCAACATTCCTTCTGATGTTCCTTCATGTTTATTTGGTGCTGTAACTAGTAGTAAAGAGATTGGTTGCTAGGACTTTACTGTTTGGTTGCTAGTGTGGTTCTAGGTGGTTGCTAGAGTGTTATGGGTGGTTGCTAGGGGTTAGCTAAATGGTTGCTAGGCCGTTCTGGGTGGTTATTAGTTGGGTGGTGGCTAGGGTATTCTTGGTGGATGCTAGGGTTTTACTAGTTGGTTGACAGTGTGTTCTGGGAAGATGCTAGGGTTTTACTAGTTTGTTGATAGGGTATTTTGGGAGGATGCTGAATTTTTACCAGTTTGTTGACAGGGTGTTCTGGGACGATGCTAGGGTTTTACTAGTTGGTTGATAGTATGTTTTGGAAGGATGCTTAGATTTTACTAGTTGGTTGACAGGGCGTTCTGGGAAGATGCTAGGGTTTTACTAGTTGGTTGACAGGGTGTTCTGGGAAGATGCTAGGGTTTTACTAGTTGGTTGACAGGGTATTCTGGGAAGATGCTAGGGTTTTACTAGTTGGTTGACAGGGTGTTCTGGGAGGATGCTAGGGTTTTACTAGTTGGTTGACAGGGTGTTCTGGGAAGATGCTAGGGTTTTACTAGTTGGTTGACAGGGTGTTCTGGGAAGATGCTAGGGTTTTACTAGTTGGTTGACAGGGTGTTCTGGGAAGATGCTAGGGTTTTACTAGTTGGTTGACAGGGTATTCTGGGAAGATGCTAGGGTTTTACTAGTTGGTTGACAGGGTGTTCTGGGAAGATGCTAGGGTTTTACTAGTTGGTTGATAGGGTATTTTGGGAGGATGCTAGGGTTTTACTAGTTGGTTGACAGGGTATTCTGGGAAGATGCTAGGGTTTTACTAGTTGGTTGACAGGGTGTTCTGGGAAGATGCTAGGGTTTTACTAGTTGGTTGACAGGGTATTCTGGGAAGATGCTAGGGTTTTACTAGTTGGTTGACAGGGTATTCTGGGAGGATGCTAGGGTTTTACTAGTTGGTTGACAGGGTATTCTGGGAGGATGCTAGGGTTTTACTAGTTGGTTGATAGTGTGTTTTGGAAGGATGCTTGGATTTTACTAGTTGGTTGACAGGGTGTTCTGGGAAGATGCTAGGGTTTTACTAGTTGGTTGATAGGGTATTTTGGGAGGATGCTGAATTTTTACCAGTTTGTTGACAGGGTGTTCTGGGACGATGCTAGGGTTTTACTAGTTGGTTGATAGTGTGTTTTGGAAGGATGCTTGGATTTTACTAGTTGGTTGATAGGGTATTCTGGGAGGATGCTAGGATTTTACTAGTTGGTTGACAGGGTGTTCTGGGAAGATGCTAGGGTTTTACTAGTTGGTTGACAGGGTGTTCTGGGAGGATGCTAGGGTTTTACTAGTTGGTTGACAGGGTGTTCTGGGAAGATGCTAGGGTTTTACTAGTTGGTTGACAGGGTGTTCTGGGAAGATGCTAGGGTTTTACTAGTTGGTTGACAGGGTGTTCTGGGAAGATGCTAGGGTTTTACTAGTTGGTTGACAGGGTATTCTGGGAAGATGCTAGGGTTTTACTAGTTGGTTGACAGGGTGTTCTGGGAAGATGCTAGGGTTTTACTAGTTGGTTGATAGGGTATTTTGGGAGGATGCTAGGGTTTTACTAGTTGGTTGACAGGGTATTCTGGGAAGATGCTAGGGTTTTACTAGTTGGTTGACAGGGTGTTCTGGGAAGATGCTAGGGTTTTACTAGTTGGTTGACAGGGTATTCTGGGAAGATGCTAGGGTTTTACTAGTTGGTTGACAGGGTATTCTGGGAGGATGCTAGGGTTTTACTAGTTGGTTGACAGGGTATTCTGGGAGGATGCTAGGGTTTTACTAGTTGGTTGATAGTGTGTTTTGGAAGGATGCTTGGATTTTACTAGTTGGTTGACAGGGTGTTCTGGGAAGATGCTAGGGTTTTACTAGTTGGTTGATAGGGTATTTTGGGAGGATGCTGAATTTTTACCAGTTTGTTGACAGGGTGTTCTGGGACGATGCTAGGGTTTTACTAGTTGGTTGATAGTGTGTTTTGGAAGGATGCTTGGATTTTACTAGTTGGTTGATAGGGTATTCTGGGAGGATGCTAGGATTTTACTAGTTGGTTGACAGGGTGTTCTGGGACGATGCTAGGGTTTTACTAGTTGGTTGATAGGGTATTTTGGGAGGATGCTAGGGTTTTACTAGTTGGTTGATAGTGTGTTTTGGAAGGATGCTTGGATTTTACTAGTTGGTTGACAGGGTGTTCTGGGAAGATGCTAGGATTTTACTAGTTGGTTGACAGGGTGTTCTGGGAAGATGCTAGGGTTTTACTAGTTGGTTGATAGGGTATTTTGGGAGGATGCTTGGATTTTACTAGTTGGTTGACAGGGTGTTCTGGGAAGATGCTAGGATTTTACTAGTTGGTTGACGGGGTGTTCTGGGAAGATGCTAGGGTTTTACTAGTTGGTTGATAGGGTATTTTGGGAGGATGCTTGGATTTTACTAGTTGGTTGACAGGGTGTTCTGGGAGGATGCTAGGGTTTTACTAGTTGGTTGATAGTGTGTTTTGGAAGGATGCTTGGATTTTACTAGTTGGTTGATAGGTTATTTTGGGAGGATGCTCGGGTTTTACTAGTTGGTTGATAGTGTGTTTTGGGAAGATGCTAGGGTTTTACTAGTTGGTTGATAGGGTATTTTGGGAGGATGCTAGGGTTTTACTAGTTGGTTGATAAGGTATTTTGGGAGTATGCTAGGGTTTTACTAGTTGGTTGACAGTGTGTTCTGGGAAGATGCTAGGGTTTTACTAGTTGGTTGATAGGGTATTTTGGGACAATGCTAGGGTTTTACTAGTTGGTTGATAGGGTATTTTGGGACAATGCTAGGGTTTTACTAGTTGGTTGATAGGGTATTTTGGGAGGATGCAAGGGTTTTACTAGTTGGTTGACAAGGTGTTCTGGGAAGATGCTAGGGTTTAACTAGTTTGTTGACAGGGTGTTTTGGAAGGATGCTTGGATTTTACTAGTTGGTTGACAGTGTGTTCTGGGAAGATGCTAGGGTTTTACTAGTTGGTTGATAGGGTATTTTGGGAGGATGCTAGGGTTTTACTAGTTGGTTGATAGGGTATTTTGGGAGGATGCAAGGGTTTTACTAGTTGGTTGACAGTGTGTTCTGGGAAGATGCTAGGGTTTTACTAGTTGGTTGATAGGGTATTTTGGGACAATGCTAGGGTTTTACTAGTTGGTTGATAGGGTATTTTGGGAGGATGCAAGGGTTTTACTAGTTGGTTGACAAGGTGTTCTGGGAAGATGCTAGGGTTTTACTAGTTGGTTGACAGGGTGTTTTGGAAGGATGCTTGGATTTTACTAGTTGGTTGATAGGTTATTTTGGGAGGATGCTCGGGTTTTACTAGTTGGTTGATAGGGTATTTTCGGAGGATGATAGGGTTTTACTAGTTGGTTGATAAGGTATTTTGGGAGGATGCTAGGGTTTTACTAGTTGGTTGACAGTGTGTTCTGGGAAGATGCTAGGGTTTTACTAGTTGGTTGATAGGGTATTTTGGGAGGATGCTAGGGTTTTACTAGTTGGTTGATAAGGTATTTTGGGAGGATGCTAGGGTTTTACTAGTTGGTTGACAGTGTGTTCTGGGAAGATGCTAGGGTTTACTAGTTGGTTGATAGGGTATTTTGGGAGGATGCAAGGGTTTTACTAGTTGGTTGATAGTGTGTTCTGGGAAGATGCTAGGGTTTTACTAGTTGGTTGATAGGGTATTTTGGGAGGATGCAAGGGTTTTACTAGTTGGTTGATAGTGTGTTTTGGGAAGATGCTAGGGTTTTACTAGTTGGTTGATAGGGTATTTTGGGAGGATGCTAGGGTTTTACTAGTTGGTTGATAAGGTATTTTGGGAGGATGCTAGGGTTTTACTAGTTGGTTGACAGTGTGTTCTGGGAAGATGCTAGGGTTTACTAGTTGGTTGATAGGGTATTTTGGGAGGATGCAAGGGTTTTACTAGTTGGTTGATAGTGTGTTCTGGGAAGATGCTAGGGTTTTACTAGTTGGTTGATAGGGTATTTTGGGAGGATGCTAGGGTTTTACTAGTTGGTTGATAAGGTATTTTGGGAGGATGCTAGGGTTTTACTAGTTGGTTGACAGTGTGTTCTGGGAAGATGCTAGGGTTTACTAGTTGGTTGATAGGGTATTTTGGGAGGATGTAAGGGTTTTACTAGTTGGTTGATAGTGTGTTCTGGGAAGATGCTAGGGTTTTACTAGTTGGTTGATAGGGTATTTTGGGAGGATGCAAGGGTTTTACTAGTTGGTTGATAGTGTGTTTTGGAAGGATGCAAGGGTTTTACTAGTTGGTTGACAAGGTGTTCTGGGAAGATGCTAGGGTTTTACTAGTTGGTTGATAAGGTATTTTGGGAGGATGCTAGGGTTTTACTAGTTGGTTGACAGTGTGTTCTGGGAAGATGCTAGGGTTTTACTAGTTGGTTGATAGGGTATTTTGGGAGGATGCTAGGGTTTTACTAGTTGGTTGATAAGGTATTTTGGGAGGATGCTAGGGTTTTACTAGTTGGTTGACAGTGTGTTCTGGGAAGATGCTAGGGTTTACTAGTTGGTTGATAGGGTATTTTGGGAGGATGCAAGGGTTTTACTAGTTGGTTGATAGTGTGTTTTGGAAGGATGCTAGGGTTTTACTAGTTGGTTGATAGGGTATTTTGGGAGGATGCAAGGGTTTTACTAGTTGGTTGACAAGGTGTTCTGGGAAGATGCTAGGGTTTTACTAGTTGGTTGACAGGGTGTTTTGGAAGGATGCTTGGATTTTACTAGTTGGTTGATAGGGTATTCTGGGAGGATGCTAGGATTTTACTAGTTGGTTGATAGGGTATTCTGGGAGGATGCTAGGGTTTTACAAATTGGTTGATAAGGTGTTCTGGGAGGATGCTTATTGTCCAAGTCCAGAATGTCCACCACTACATGATATGTGATATTCTCATTCTTATATATAGTTTGAGATGTTCTGCATTGTTATTTTCATAATTAATGATAGCAATGCAAATCTAAAAAGATGAAGTGATCATGAAATCTGTATCATAAGTTTATAAGGTTTGCCTCTTTTTTTTAGGTAAATATCAACCAGGTGACAAACCGGACCCCAAAACATGGAAGGCGAACTTCCGCTGTGCCATGAACTCCCTGCCTGACATTGAGGAGGTGAAAGACAAAAGCATCAAAAAGGGAACAAACGCTTTCAGAGTGTACAAGATGCTGTCAGCGTCTGAGAGGCATTCAAAAAGAGGTCAGTTGATAACACACATCCATACGGTCACTAGCTATGTTTGCGTGGACACCTTTTGTTTTATTCCAATTGATGAATCCGAACGTAGTGTTTACATGAACGCTAAATAAAGTGATTGGGTTGATGTGCGCACTTAAAGGTCACAAGCTTCTGATCGGAATTGTTTTTTTTGACATGCGCACACTGCACGAATATAGTTTCCCGCTGTTGGCACATATTAACCTTTCTCCTACATTGCCTCTTTTCTTTGTTTTATAGAACAGACTTAATTTTTATCTATTTCGGTTCAAACGACGAGCACATGAACAGTTGAGCCGTGCTGCTAGTATTTATCAGGCAGTAAAAGCGCCCTTTCCCGCGCCCAAAACCAGTAGTCTGTGGATGAGAGTCCAAAACGAGGACTGGTGGGATGTTGTCCTGCTCCACTTCACAGACAATGAGTGGAAAGAGAGTTTCAGAATGACAGGACAATCATTTATGACACTTCATTCAACAGCAACAACAGCTTATTCTGTACGTCATTACGCCATTTTTACGTCATTGCACATGCGCGGTACTCCCCAGTTTCGGTTATTAATCTGATCAAGTGTTTACATGTCCTTTGATGTGGTTATTCTGATTGTGCTACTAGGCCGATTACAATCGGATTATAAGGGTCCACGTAAACGCAGCTACAGAGCCTTTATTTCATTCTGACATGCCTGGACATGATGATGTAGAGTTTAAAGAGATTTCTGTGATCAGAGCAGGACCTTTTTGTTTAATCAAATCCAAGAATGGTATATCACTGTATATCACAAAAATTGTATTTTTATCAATATTTTGACTTATATATTATTATATTATATTATTTTCTGTTTTCATTTTCATTTTAGTTAAAGTATTTCTGATGCGTGTTTTTGCCAGTTGTATTAGTTTTATTATTTTTTTTTTTTATAAATATGTCTATATAGTTTTTATTAATTATTATTAGTAGAACTTAAACTACATTAAAATAAGAAACTAGCTGACTAAGTTGCAACTAGCTGAAATAAAATAAGTTTATGGGTTTTTTTTTTTTTTTGCATTTTAATTAATTTGTTAAAATTTCTTTAAAATTAAATTAATTTCAAACCTTTTTTTATGGTTTTAGTTTTAGTTAACTATAATAATTCTGGTAACTGTAACTGATCTGTGTTTAAAAAAAATAATGTGGTTATTATGTGAATTACTAGATCATAGTAATACTAGTATAAGTATCAAATTTACTACAATTTATATAGAATTTACTAGTTACTTAAACATCGTAATGTCCCTAAAATGGCTTCATTATCATATAATTTAGCAAAGATAATTTCCTATTTTTTGTTTTGATTTTGGGGTGAAAAAGGACATAAAATGGTGAAATATTCTTGACAGGTTTCTTGATATTCACTCTTTTCTGAAATTTGTTTGCATGCATTGATCTAGATTTGTGTGTCTGTGTTTCTCAAAGGAAAAAAGAGAGGACTTGAAAAAGAAGAAAAGTTAAAGGTATGGACTCTCGCTTTTGGGTGTATATTATTGTATGTGCCGATTGAGCGATACAGATGTGTATGTACTGTGTTTACTGCAGGCGGTGCGACCGTGCCCTGTGCCTTCCAGTTGGGAAAACAGTAATGGCTCTTGTAAAACCCCAGTGACAGTCAAGCAGGAGGAGGATTACTATAGCACAGGTAGGTGAAGTGAATATCCTGCTCCGCCCTGCACACCTGTGCTCCAGTCATGTGAGGTAATTCAGGTGGAACCTGTTCTCAGTACAGCAAGAAAGGAGTTAGGATTTGAAACAGTATCTGGTCTGCGGATTGGTTTTTATCTGTACACTCTCTCTCTGTCACTCATTTTGTTCCTCAGACTAAAGATAATCTGATATTCACAACCAGTTATTGATTTTCTAATATTTAATCAACCAATAAATGACACCATTTTGATCCGTCTCTAACGAACAGCACTCAATGACACCAATTCAACCAAATTACTAAAAATAACTTTTTATTTAACTGCTATTCAAGTGAGTATTAAAAGTCACGCTTTTAAAGTAAGAAACTTAAAATACCTCTGAAACACGATGTGTTTTTATTATTATTTTTTTAGTGCTATTTTTGTGTATCAATATTGTTGTTATTTTTTATAATAATATAACAATGATATCAAAATATTTGATACAAAAATACAAATAATTTTTAATAACAATGTCAAAATATTTTAAAAATATTTGATATAATAATACAAAGAATTATTATTTTCAAAATAATAACAATACACATCAAGCCATTCAAATGTGTTTGGTTATTTTAAGTTTCTCTTTAAAAAACATGAATTTTAATTATTATATTATATTAAGACAATCCTGAAACATAACAATTTAAATGGCTTGATATGCATTTTATATTTTTATTATTATTTATAATAATTATAATAATAATAATTTTTATATATTTATTAAATATATCGTTTCAAATATTTTATTATTATTCAAATATATTCTTCTTCTTATTACTACTACAAATAGGTCTGTTAAAAGCTGTTATCGCTCAGGGTTATTTTAGATATCTCTTTAAAAAAAGCATGACTTGTGGTCTGAGAGAATATGAAAGGGTCCTTTTTTGTTCAGTGTTCAGTGCACTTTCCTCAGTCACTTGTTGCAAATACCCAGAATGCTTCAGGCTTGTCTTGATTTTGCATTGCCTCCCCTGTCCTAGTTTACACGCATTATAAAACACATGCATCACTTCTCAGCTGTTTGACTTTCGCTCGCATTTCTCCAAAATCAAACACCTTATAGTCTTATGCCACTGAGTTTGACCTGTAGAATAAAAGTGGGATGTTTAATTCTCAGTCCAGCAGCCGTGTTTATTCCTCCTACATGTTGTAAACAGTCTCTCACAGTGGCGGTGCTTTGCATTATTAAAGAGCTTTTTGATTTTCCTTTAGTATTGAAATTGTATGAATTGCTGGTGTTAAATGCAGAAAGTTGTCATTGGCAGATTGGGGAGTTTTGGGGTCAATGTCTGGGTCATATTTCACCCCATAATAAAAAGAGGAAAGAGTTACATTACATTCTGCTTAAAAACAAACAAACAAACATATATTTTTTATTTTTTTCGTGCCAATTTTCTTTACCAAATACCCTATAATTACATTAATTTTCATTAATGTAAATCGTATTATCCAGACCAGAGTTTGTTTTTATTTTTTTTATTTTGCCATTTAGGTTTAGTTTATTTTTATTTCAGCTTTAGTTTAGTTTTTACTTATTTCCATAATTTTAGTGCTTCAACTTAAACATATTTCAGTTTATTGCCAAGGCAACAAATTTTTGTTTTGTAATATTTAACTAATATTTTTTATTTTATTTTATTTCAGTTAACAGAAATGTTTTTAATAGTAATAACCCTGTTGTTTTTTTGTTGTTTTTTTATTAAAATTATCATGAATTATATTCAGTACAACAATTGCAACAAATTTCATAAATACATATGCGATTTATTTAAAACATTGTTTTTTTTTTGTTTTTTTTCCCCCGGTTATTTTTGGAGGTGAAATATGACCTGAACATGTTCTTGACAGGTTTTCACAAGATTCGTCCTTTTACATTTGGGATGGGATATGATCACATGGCACCTATTATTCTGTCATGGACCTGTTTATCCAGATCTCCTTGTTACTGTGTTTGTTTATTCACGTCCACTGTTCTCCTTCAAACTCAGTACTACTATTGGGGTAAAAGGTGAGCTTTGTGTGTTTTGTAAGTCAGCATTGATATGAGGTTTGTGATACACATTGAATTGACACAGCAAAACGAAAAGCAACGTAATTCATTTACAAAAAGCCTTTCAGCCGGTTAATTTGTTTTTAAACTTGTTCCCTCTGCATCATTTCATTACGGAGTCATGGGAAATGGAGTTCAGCTACATGGACTGGAAGGATTACATCCTGAGTGAAAAATGACACAGATGCCCCCTTAAGAAACACACTCACTTCCCACTTCACTGTTCTCCATATTCACTCTCTCTTCCCTCTTCTCCTTCCTCAGAGGCTGATGGGCGGAGCCCAGCAGACGACCACCTGATCATCAACGATCTGCCTGACGTGTGTCAGACCATCGAGGTGGTGACGGAAAACGAGGAGCAGGCCGTGACCTCCAGCGACCTCTACCCCTTACAGATCTCCCCCGTCTCCTCGTATGGAGGTTGGTTGGAAACATATACTTGCATCCCCTTAGTATGGAAGCTTGTTTCTGCCCCGGAATATCAAAAAAATAAAATAAAAAAGGTAATCGCGACTTTATATCCCACAATTCTGATTTTTTTTTTTTTGTAATATATATATATATATATATATATATATAATCTCACAATTCTGACTTTTTTTTTTATATATATATATATATATAATCTCACAATTCTGACTTTTTCCACAATTGCAAATTATAAAATCCAATTTGTGAGATATAATGTTAAAATTTTGAGAAATAAAGCCAGATAACTTACAATTCTTGTGATTTTTTTCTTGCAATTGTGAATTTTTATCACGCAATTCTGACGTTTTTTCCAACTGCAAATGATAAAGTCTGAATTGCTGTCTTTTTGTGGATTTATATCCCACAATTTTAACTTTTTTCACAGTTGCAATTGCAAGTCCAAATTGCAAGACATAAAGTAGTTTATATCTTGCAATTTGGACTTTATATCGCAATTTATGGACTTTATATCGCAAATTGTGAGATAAAAGGTCTCAATTACCTTTTTTATGTTTTTATTCCATGGTGGAAACAAGCTTCCATACTTCGGTATTGACTATATTCATATAAATCTAGCATGGCCTTCAGAGCCTTACAGCTTTTTGAATTTTGACGCTGTAATTTTGGACATTTCCACACATTGAACTGTGGCACTTATGCATGATGTGTGGGTTTGAATTTGGCCAGAGTCATGATGAAGCAATCCTGTTCTCCTCACCATTTCCTGAAGTATATCCACTTTTTAATCAATAAGAATTTCCAAACCTTGTTTGCTTTTCAGTGGCCTGTGGAAACTGATACAGGTGATAAATTTAATCTTGTGTGTAGGGCTGTGCGTTTATTCACATGTGCGTTTCTTTTTTGATTTCGGCTTCTAACGATTATGAAAATATGATAATCGAGATAAAACGATTGTTGTGCACCATTCCGTTCCTTTCGCTGTCGCTCTTCCTTAAAAGCCCAAATTCAACTTGCAAATCAGTAAAATCATGTAAGGTGACTTTTGTAAAATGGGACGTGCTTGGTATTAAAAAATAGTTATTAAAGGCGCAGTGAACTTTGAGCTTTGTGCACGCCTAAATGGTCAAATACACACAATTATTTACGTAAATAAAGTTGGTGGTGTCTTAAGTGAACATAAACAGTTGAGAAGATAGAATGCGTATCAGTATATTGGATCCGTGCAGCTCTTAAAGTGACAGCAGCCTAATATTCCTGCTGCCGTCTGTGTCATTAAAGTTAAACAAACAACAAAAGACAAAGAGAAAATCACTCACTGCTCTTGATTGAATAACTTTGGTAGCTTTAATAAGAATCACAATAAGAATCAAAGCGAGTTTAATTCTTAAAGTGAAGACTATGCTGTTTTATTTTACTTTTGATTATTCAATTTCAGTTGTAGCCTGTTAGCTGAATACTTCTAGACATTACTAACTGTTTACTCATTTTTCTATAATTTTACATTAGTTTGCCTAGTATTCTGCTATGGGATTGAGAATTGTGAAATTTCGCCGGTATTTAGATGTCATTGCAACCTCATTAGAAACATTCTTAGATCAAGATACATTTACTTGAAAAGCAAAATTATTAAGATTTTAAGTAAATAAATAAATAAAATTAAGTGTGTTTATGCGTAAAAGTTAATTTTCTGACCCTATTGGTAAACTTTATTTTGATAAATATTTCAGAAAACAAGACTCAATATCTTTAATCACTGTATTTTTAAATTAGTAAATTAGTAAATGTATCTTGATTTAGATATTTGTACTGGAAAACAAGTAAGCAAATAATTTATTGCAAAGTAGATAAGGTGTTTTAGTAAACAAAAACAATATTTTCTTACTCAGTAAAATTCTTAAATCAAGATACGTTTATTTGAGAAGCAAAATGACATTATATATAGGCTTGTTATCAGTTTTGACGAAATATTTGTCGAATGAGGTCAGAAAAATAATCTTGTTTAAATTTGAATTTTGAAGTTTATTTTTCTAACCTCATTGACGACATTTTTTCTTGTTTGAAACATCACTTTATTTACAGTAAATGTATCTTTATTTGTGTTTAGATATTTGTATTAAGTATTTTTTTGCAGTGTAACTGCTCTCCTTATTTGAGAAAAAGGTGTTCATTTTAAATCAGATTGCATAATGTACTCTTAAAGCATTTGACTTTCATCTTGAATCATGGTTTGAGGGGTTGAGATGTGTGCTGGCCGTGTGTGTTGGTCGTGTTGTTCAATGTCCATTAGAGATCAGCCCCTCTTCTCAAGGACACGCCGTCTGTGTCAATCCAGCCGTACCTCTGTACTGTAACAGAGTTAATATGTAACGTTGAGGTGAGAACACATTCACTCTCTCACCTGCATGTGCTCGTCACTCATTATGTGATAAAGTCTGACCCACTTCATGCAATAATGGACGAGATTTGCAAATGAATTCACTTCGATAGCTAGATTTTACATTTTGTGAGTCGCATTTGCTTGTGCAAAACCTCAGCTGCATTTTAGTATTTATATACTGTTATGGTGTTTATTAATATTTAGAATTTTATTTTTATATTATCAGCTTTAATTTAGGTAGAAAAGATTTTGTTTTTGCTTTTGTCATTTTTATTAGTTTTAATTTATTTTTTAGTTATGTTAGTACACAAAAAAAATTAAGCCTTTTTTAAGATTTGCACAATTTAATTAGTAGTAAAATTCTATCAAATTGAAGTGAATAATCCTTACGTATTTTATTTGAATACTATTAATTAAATTGTGTAAAGGCTTATATTTTTTGTTTATGTACTTCAACCTTATTTCAGATTTCCAAGGCAACATTTCTATTTTTCATTGAAGTATTTTAAGTTTACATTTTTCATCTAATATTTATATTTTATTTCAGTTTCCAGAATTTTAATAGTTTTAGTGACAACACCGGCGATGATGTTGGTTTTAAATGCATTGCTATGCAGTTGCTAGGGTATTTTTGCAGGTTTCTATGATATCATCCTTTATTGTAACTCTATGGGATTTTTTTTGTCCATTTTATTGACAAAAAATCATGTCTAGTTGAGTATATTTAAAACTTTAATGTTAGGTGCGATTAATCGCGATTAGGTAAAAATGTGCGATTCATTTTTTTTTTTTTTTTTTTTTTAATGGCAGTTGCGCTCGTCTTTTCTTCTCTATTGTGAAGTATATCCAAGTGAAACGCTTCTGGAACAAGAACAAATGTAGGGCGGGGCTTGATTTTGTCTGTGGGGAATTGATTGGATGGTTGTGGTTTGCTATTGGTGGATCTCATGTGAGTGACAGGTTGCCCCGCCCTCATCATCAGAGAAGAGGGAGGAGGAAGTTATTCTGATTCAAGATTACAAGTGTTTTGAATTAAAAAAAATAAAATAATAATGTGCACAGATAAATCACTTTTTATAAAAACCTCAATAAAAAAAAAGAATTGTCATTGTTGATTTCATGGTGACTTTAATACTCTGGGTTTATTCCAATCCCTAACTGTAAATACTAATAATAGTTATGCCTATATCTTGGCAAACTGTTTCCAACTATGGCACAGACCTGCTCTGAAACTCGTCTTCTGATAAAAGCCTTCCAGCTCGCTGCTAAAAGCGTTAAGTGATCTAAGACCACAAAACTGCAAGATCCAGGCTCAGAGTCACAGAATTTCCTTCTATAAGTGTTGCTGATTTATCCTCTTCCCTATGGGAGCTAGTTACGAGTAAGGAATGCAAACGACTTCCTAGAGTATTTGAAAAATACTTTGTGTCCTTTATCTGCAGTGTTGTCTGCTTTAATGTTGGAATTGTCTTGGCTTATGAGAACTTGTTTTATTAGTGTGAAATTTACCGTACAGTACCACTTGTCAATGTGTTTGCACACGGACGGGAATGTTGACTCATGTCCTGTTACTCCGTGTTTTCCAATCAACAATCTTTTTTTTTTCTTTCTCAGATGTGCCTGGGGCTGAAAGTGTGTGGTTTTTATGGCATGAAACATCTTGATCTAGTGTTGAGATATATTCATGGTAAACACAATGCCAGACAAACAAAAAGCTTTCTCCTGGTATTTATAATGTCTGGTATCTCCATAGCCCTCAGTGTGGAATTAAAAGAGGTCATATTATGCCCTTTTACAAAGTCTTGATGTTGTTTTTGACTCTACTAGAACAGGTTTTCCTGCTTGAATGTTGATTATTTTCCTCATATTCTCCATTGTTGCAGCTCCACTCTTCCCGGTCTGTCAGTAACGCTCTATTTACTTCCTGTCTCTATGAAGCCCCTCCTTCTGAAAAGCACACTGTGCTCTGATTGGTCGGCTGGAGCAGCGATTGGTCATTTGGGAAATGTCCCGCCCCTTACCTTGACCGCCAGTTTCAACACACTACTAACTAACTCAACCAGGCCCTTTATTCTGCGTATGAATGATTTAAATGAGGAATACTGTGACGTGTTCATACCCGTAAGAAAACTCAAGAACAGCAACATTACACACTGAAGTAAGATGAATGTAAAAAAAGCATAATAGGTCCTCTTTAAACTATATTTCCTCATCTGAAATGATGACTAACCCTGAGGATATTGTATCTCTTAGTCAGTAATCGGTTTAATCAGTTAAAACTTTCAAAAGGTTAAATATCCAAGCTGTACTAACAGTTGAGAATTTTTTTATCAGATGATCCCATGCTTTGTTTCATTCACCCATAACCTGTCTATCAGGAAATCCCTGATAAATCAGTCTGACCACTTTTCTTTCTCTCCGTCTTCCAGCAGAGAGCGATACAGACAGCGCCAGTGAGGAAGACTCCAAAGAGGTACGTGTGAAACCTATCCAAACTATTTCCCTTTGCGGAGCTGAACAGGTTTAGACACAGAATAGGCTGATAGTGTGAGTGTGATATAGTGATAGTGGCCAAAAGAAATAACTAATGGGTGTGTACAAACAATTCCCAGAATTCGTTTGTGTACATGTTTGTTTGTTTATTGCAACGGCGCTCAAGGGAGTGAAGAACTGAATAGTGGTTCTCCTACAGACTCTAAAGGCCAAAAAACATACTCTACGACAGCATTAACACACGCCAAATGTGGGGGGATTTCAGCAGTCACTCCTGCTAGCCACTTTGGCATGTTAAATTTTACTTTATATATTGCCTAAATATACATTTTTTCAATTGCAGTCTTTTAAAAAGGTATCTGAAATAATAAACCGAGCAATGTTGTCAAAATATCTGATGTTGTACTGAAATATCTGAAATGCTTCCAATACTGATTTTCCGCGGAATAGACACCTGATACCAGCTGCTCTTTATCTCTCTCTCTCTCTTCGCTCCGACAGCGAGTTACACACAAACCGCCTCGTTTCATTTGCTCAGGATGAATATTGTTGGTGTTGCAGGGCTTGAATTTCGGTGATTCTACTCATTCCCGCGACATAAAGCCTCCTCTCAGAGTTCTTTTATCGCTGCTTATTGCACTTAAACAGTCAAATACACACAAAATAATGTCAAAATGCCGGTCTTGGCGAGTATTCACGTAAACACAGTCAGTTATGTTTGAAGTGAACGTAAACAGTTGAGAAAGAAAACGCACGTGTAACAGTGTATTGGATCCGTGCGTCAGCTCTTAAAGTGACAGCAGCCTAATAAACCTGCTGCCAAATTATGAGATGATATTAAAAATATCAGTATAACGTTTTTTTCCCCATGGAATCAATGTCAAAATTGTGGCCAGTGAAAATGCTGAGTGGCTAGTAACTTTGGAAAACCACTAGCCACAGTGTCTTGTGAGCAAAAAAGTTAATGTCAAGTCCTGTATGACAATATGCAAATCTTTATTTTATTTCACACAGTGTCTGAATTTACTTAAAGTCGGCATGAAATGGAAGTTGCTCTCATCTTTTCTTCCCTATTGTGACGTATATTGAGTGAAACGCTTCTGGAACAAGAACAAATGTAGGGCGGGGCTTGATTTTGTCTGTGGGGAATTGATTGGATGGTTGTGGTTTGCTATTGGTGGATCTCATGTGAGTGACAGGTTGCCCCGCCCCTCGTCATCAGAGAAGAGAAGAGATGCTGCAAGAGGGAGGAGAAGATATTCTGATTCAAGATTACGAAGAACATTAATTTTTAAAAAATGTGCGCAGATAAATAATTTTTCCATTATTCCAAAAAAAAAAAAAACCCCAAAAAAACAGCATTCTCAGCATTGCCACAATTAATAGGCACTATCAAGTAAACTTCATGCTGTCTTTCAGTTCAACTACTGTAAATGCAACAGTTTTAGGAGAATCTTGCTGAGAAAGTTAGTGTTTACATGTTCAGTGTGATAGCTCTATCGCCCTCTTGTACTGAAGTATGCATGTTAATATACAGCACCACATGCCAAACGCTGTCAGTGCTTGTTCAAGTGTTTGCTCGGGCTATTGCAGTATAGTAAGATTACTGGAATTTGTCAGATAGTCTAACAAATCTCGTTCACTTTGGCTTCTTGCACGATGAGTCCTGGCCTGTAATGCTCTCTGAGCGATGTCACAGCTGTTTTTGAGTAAACTAGTCTTAGAGGTCATTTCCTGAGTATACTGTTTTGTAATGAGTCTTGTACAAACGTGCCAGATCTATATAAATCAACTCTACCTTACTATATAAATCTGTTTTGGTGCTTACAAACAAACAAGCATTTTAACCTTAACCTTTTCTGATGCAGAGAACCTGTTATACTTGGCAAAACAATTAATTGTAAAAGTGCATTTTAAGCCTAATCTATAATAATATGTGTAACATACTTTATTAATGTATTTACAAACTTTGCATTAAAAAATTTACAGTACATATACAGTAGTGGGCAAAAGTGAGGGGATATTTGTTTTTAATGACCCTACAAGTTTGATTAATCCATTAAAATAAGAGGGAAATATTTTATATATTTTAAATATGAGGGAAGAACAAAACATTAAACTTGGTTAAGGTATTTATCTGACAAAATTATTAGGCAAAAAAGGCTTTATTTTACTATGCAAAACAAAAAAGCATGTGTTCATAATTTCTCCGTATGACAGCCTGGCCAAAAATGATGTCCGCACAATTTCATTGCATCATTATTACAAATAAAACAATCGACTCCAAGCACAACTGAGCAATATGCTTAAAAAAATCTTTAATAATATTCCCCTGTACTTGTGCATTTTAATTTTACCTAATTCCTTTTAACATTTTTTTTGCTACTTGCAAACTCGAATAAAGATGCAAGATGAGTCATTAATATTTTGGTCTGTTTTTAAATGCATACAGTAGATCTGCTAGAGTAGAAAAAAAGCCATGGACTAAAAGCCACAAAAAAACTATTTTAAAGGATTTTAAAATGCCTGGTCTTGTGATTTAATGTTTCATGCCTGAAAGATTGTGGCTTTTCCTAGTTCCTGTTTGCAAGCGCACAGTATCTGTCCACACATGCAAGTTCCAGTGTGCATTTGGGTAAATGTTACATGTTAGATACGCTCAACCCCCTGTTTTCGGTTCCTGTACCTCAGAATTCTGATGCAAAACAAGACGGGAGGGGAAAAATAGAGAGAGCGAACAGTGACGTGAGGTTTCTCACCGATTCCGGCAAATGTCCCGCGGCTTGTTAGAAAACTATTGAAATAGAAAGATAGAATCTCTGATTCACCCGCCTTAGCCGTAGAGGACCATCGTCAGCTTTCACAGGCTGATTAAAATGTCATTTAGGCTTTGGGCGAGGGGAATTTTGCTTCACCTGCAAAAGCACAAACTTCACAGCAGGATAAAACAGCCACAAAACTGTGACATTTGGACACATATGACTGAAATGTTTCTCATGATCATACAAATGTTTAAATTAAATTTTACCTTTTAGGTAGATAGGTAAATAAATACATAATATTTACATATATAATCTATTTATCTATATATATGTTCATGAATATATACATATATAATCTATTTATCTAAATCTATTGTAATTTATTTATATATTATATATTTATTATATAAGTCAATTTCAGTTTATTGTATTATTTGTTTTATATATATATATGCACACACACACAATTATAACCAAATAAGAGCTGTTTTTATTAATAACTCAACAATTTTTTGGTTCATTTGTTTGTTCAGGTCATGTTTACATAAAGTCTAACGTAATGTTTGACTTTACATGGAGGATTTTTAAGCTGTACTTGAAGATCTTTTGTCCCTGATTTTCATCTTTTTAGTTTTTGTGATAAATTTGCCCTCACGTGGCGTCAGGAAGCCAGCAGATCCTGCGGTCTGATAGCTGGTCTGTCGTCATAATTCTGTCAGTAAAAACAATAGAAGCTATAAATAATCTTTAAATTTAAGTGCTGTTAGAAAGATTGCTTCATGTGCCAGCTATCAGTCTGAACATGAAGTGAACGTCTTAGGCAGTTTCTAGAGAGAACAATCAAAGGCACAAAGTTGCGTGTCGGAGAGGAAATGCAACTGATGGTGGTGAGCAGAGCGCTAGTGTGTGCGGCATTATCATCATCTAAACAGAAGGAAGTGTGTGTTTTTTATGACATGGCCTCAGGTTGTAATTCATGAAAATATACTGATATTTCCTGGTTAGAATATTGACAGATTGTAGGCGCAAACCATCACCTTTGTGTTCTTGATCAAGATACTGAACCTCAGGTTCCTTTAGAGCAAGTATTACCAAACTTTTTGTCAGTTGAACCCTGACAAAAATAAATATATTTACTTGACATCTCCCTTGATATTTTAAGTAGTATATATCTGCATGTTCAAAATTCTCTGATGTCAGTTAATGGTCACGTGACATTTGGGCTGGGCGATAAAAGATATCTTATCGAGATCACGATCAAATTTACGTCGATAACGATGATAAGCTCTGGACATTTTTACTCGATATGGATTAATCTCACAGCGCAGAAATAAACGCGACAGCAGTCCGTCTGTGCTAATGCTAGGCGTGTCGCTAATTTCTGTGTGAACGAATGGCGCGGTTTCGTCTCATACACAAACTCACACTCACCGTGTTTTCATCGTCTAATGAGGACATGAACTTCATCTCCACAGCTTTTCACAGTTTCATTTGAGAAAAACTACCCTCAAATACACATTGAAACAGAAACAAAGATCAACACGGCAACACTTCAAAATAAAAGTTCGGTTTAACTTCAAGAAATGATGACAGAAATATATCACTACTGAATGCTAAAATGTACTTCTCAAAGTAATAATAATAATAATAATATAAGCTTTTAAAAGCTTGATTAAATTGTTAAAGTTTATATAAATTTGTATTAAATCATAAAACACAGAATCCTTAAAAAAAAGGGCCCTAAATTAAAAGTAGCTACTTTGTGAAGTTTAATTGTGAACAAGTTTACATGTTTACATTCATTCTCAAGGTCTAACAAATATATGGAAAGCATTTCCTTCCCAATTAATGCTAAATGAATATTGTAATAAATACCGATATTGTTACCGATATTTATTTTTTGCCATATCGCCCAGCCCTACATGACAATGCAGGTAAACAGATAAAATATTTAATCTTTTTTTTTTAATGTTCTTGTTCTTAAATTAAAGAAAGAAAGAAAGAAATATTTATTTATTTATTTTAATGGCTAAAATAAATAATTATAAAAGATTAAAATAAATACAAATTGATTTTAATGAATAAATAATTATTTAAATATATAATAAAAAGGAATAATGGAATAATTATTAATCTTCCAAATAATATTTCATACATATTTATATTATACATTTTTCACGGTATTAATTTGTTCTTTCTACATTAAGAAAATAGGGTTCATATTTGGGCATCTGTGGCATCTACAAGATTGAAAACCCCTGTGCTACATGACAAATTAGCATTTAATATTAGTATTTTCTGTTTCTTCATGTGATAATCACTGACGTGGCTCTGTTTTGTCCTGCAGCGTATTCAGGCCGCACTATTTGGACTCGAAGACAAGAAGATGCGGATGCCCCTGCCCGGCATGTCCTCTTTCATTTCCCCCGACAAGCCCAACTTCAAGATAACCACTGTCCGAGACTCCACCCCCTTCACCAGTGGGACGTCCTGGAACATCCTAAACGCCCCTTTCCCCTCGTCCCCCCTCACTCCTGGACCCTCGGGCCAGCCGCCGGCCCACGAGAACCGCGCCAGCGTCATCATGAAAACCTCAGACGTGTCCAAATCCTCCGTCAAGAGCTGCTGATGATGACACCAGGTGTGGAGACGTGGAGAACACTATCATTGCCTTTGATAAAGGACCTACAAGCTCACGGGACAGACATGGACCATCCGAGGGGAGGCGAACCCGATCCTCCCAAACAGGAAGTGACCTGTGAGCTTGAATTCAGGGAGATTTTGAGCGCAGTGACGTTTGTCCGTAAGTGATCCGCAAGCCATTCTGAATGTGTATATAGGAGGGATCGTTGCCTAATTGCCTTTAGTCGCCTGAGCACCTTATGGATGAGCACTGGCTACAGTAATCAGTGACTTTTGTAGCTTGCAATCAAGGATAGACGTTTTACGAGCCTGCTCCAGAAAAAGCGTATGCAGCATAATTTTAACTTATCTTAAGACCTTCAGTGTGAGCGAATATATTTTTATACATTTATGCAATGGATAGTACTTGGCATTTTACATAATAGGCCCTGTGATGTAAGAAATCCTGTGTGAATTTGTGTTTAATTTGTGGTTTTTATGACAAAGCACTTGTTTTTATGATTTTTTTTTTTTTTTTTTAAGAAAAGAAAAATGTAACCTTTAAATAACGTGTCTCTTTCTACTGTATGTGAACGTAAAGATGTATATGTCCTGCTTGTCTTTGTGTCTACGGCTGTGTATTCAAGTCCCAGATAATGTGTGTGATCTTTATACATACACATACAAGGGCTTCTGTAATGATTTCCTCAAGATTCTGGTGTATAAAAATCATGTGATCATTAGAATAAATGACCGACTACAGTGTTTGAGTCTGATTTGGGTGGCGTCTCAGCCGTACTGTCGAAATTGAAGGATCACTTGGATTGTTTGTCTTTTTTATGAGAACATATTTGAGTCATTTTCCGTGGCTGTTTTATTCAAAATCTGCTTTTGATTAGTTTAGATGATGGAAAGCAATTGAATTCTTTTGTTGTGTCTCTTGCTTTTTTTCTATCTCTTTTCCACTGAAACCAGACTAAAAAACAAAACGTGGAAACAGAGTAAAAGCAGCACCGTGACCTTGTCAACACTGTATGAAATAGAAGCATAGAATGTAAAAAAAGAGTGTGATCAAATAGAGATGTTGAAGTTGGCATGTAATGGAATTGTGATGTATATCCGAGTGAAACAGCTTCTGGAACAAGAACAAATGTAAGGCGGGGCTTGATTTTGTCTGTGGGGAATTGATTGGATGGTTGGATGGGTGTGGTTTGCTACAGAGTGGTGGAACTATGACGCATTTTTGTAGGCCACAACCTGGAAACGAGTTAGCATTTTAGCACTTCCAGTACCATTGTCCCAAAGTAAATGGGTTTTTGGTTAAATGGCTGAAAAGGCAAAGGAAAAGACTTCATATTTGCAACGCCTCAAAGCAGCTATTTCGGGCATCCAAGACCAACCCTGCATCCCAACTATCCACCCTAAATAGTATTGATATTACTAATTTCACACTAAACAGTTTAGGATGGATGGTATGCAGATGCAGGCCAAGTCCTATCTATTTGAATGGGAGAATCCTGAAATCCTAAAAACTGCAATGCGAACTCACAATTAAATAACATTTCAAATCAGCAACAACATCTGACATGAACTGTCCCATAAATGTTGTTTCTTATGCTCAAATACCATTAAAAAAGCGTATTTTTCAGGCTAGACGAGCCAATGCGCATGTGCAGTCCAAAGCACGAGTCTCGGGTTGGAACCGATCGAGCTTCTAACGGCTGTCAGCGATTGGCTCTTAGAAGGCGGGACATATTCCGCCATATTGCGAGTTGCAGTTTCTCCCGTTCTCAAGTAAAAGGAGTGAACTGTCTTTCTATATTTATAATCTTTGAATACGGTCCGTGGTTAACACAAGCTCAAGATACTTTAACGTTTTATTCTATAACATTAGTATTAACCTACCTACTTGAGACATTACATGTCTTGAAAATGACGGTTGCTAACAAGTGGCTAAATGGGACTACATAGGCTGTTGGTAAGCTCAGTCCGCTTTTACAGTCTAGTTATGCTTATAATAAAATATAATCATAGTTATGCTTATAATAAAATGTCTTTAGATAAAGACTGAAAGAGTTGTGGAAAGCTTAGTGTTGGTGACGTTGAAATTGTGCGACCGTGGTGTAGTTCGCTTATAGCCTACCTTCTGGCGACTGTATTTAGGCTTCAAAATTCATAAAAGTTGTGTTCATCTGTGAAAATTATCTTGATGGACAAAACGTGTAAGTATTATTTTGTTGATCACAGAGCTTATTTTTTGCAGTAATCCAAAGGGTTTTTGTCGACCAGCGTGATGCTAACTGCCCACTGGCCTGTCATAGTTCCACCCATAGATATACATATGCTAGATGTCTTACAGCGGAGTCTCTAACATCATCATCGGCGGCCATCTTGTCACAGGCAAGCTTTCTGGCGGGCTCTGTGGTAAGGTGAGTGATCTGCATGAACACAAACACTCTTATCTCGCTGAAATCTTGACGGATTTACAAATGGTTTGGTTTCTTACAAACGTTATTATCGTGGCTATAATTCTGGATGCTTGAACATGTTGAAATTGCAGCTTTTCTTTTCGAAAAACGACTTAATCCTGCAGCATAGTTGTGTATCACGGCTACTTCCGCAAGTTATCAAGGCTGAGACCACAATCGAGCTTTTCGGTTAGCTGTTCAACTTCTGTCTAAATTACAATCTTTGTGGATGTGGTTGTAGTTATTAGCTGGCTAATAACAAGAAGCTTTGATTGAAACCTAGTAGTTACAGTTTAGCTGCTACCCAGCAATTTTCCATCAGTGGGAGGGGTAGAATTGCTCTTTCTTTTCAATTTAACTTAAGTTGCACATGATTTCCAATCGGTTTGGTTTGTTAAAAACATCTTACATTATGATACAGGAAATTGCTGGCATTATAGCAAAGGATGCCAGACTTTTGTGCAGCCTACGCATGCTCCAATCGCCGTAGTCTCAAAACGAGAGCCTGTGGGATCACCTT
The DNA here is from genome assembly GCA_037101425.1 of Elopichthys bambusa. Lineage (NCBI taxonomy): Eukaryota > Metazoa > Chordata > Actinopteri > Cypriniformes > Xenocyprididae > Elopichthys > Elopichthys bambusa. Next base: position 1,426,696 of record CM074447.1, on the reverse strand, counting down.
TCATCTGTAAGATATGACAATATTTGGGATAATTGTTAGTTACTTAGTGGATGTATGTACAATACAATTCGAGGGGAAAATCCTAGTAAATGGCCCGACCCTGAAGAAGTTAAACATGTAATAATTCAAATTATTTGATTATAATAGTAATATTTATATTATAAAAGTGTATGTATGTATGTGTATATATATATATATATTGCATGTTGCCATTCTGTACACTGAGTTTTAGTAGCCTATATATTGATTTAACATAAATACCTTGTGTGTGTGTATTCATTGCACCTATCTGTTCTGTTCAATGTTATTTTCATATGGAAGTCCATGGTTATAATTATTCATAAGTGTCATAAGTACATCTCTTACGTTTATAACAAACCAAACAGTTTGAAAATCGGTAGAAAATTTAGCAAGTTACGGTTATTTAAAAAGTACATGCACCATTAAAACACAATGTTACAAGTGAGTGAGTTGACTGTCACAAGATGGCCGCCAGATGTGGACGTCGACCTCCATTGGCCAGCAGCGTGGACGAGACATCTAGCCTTTATGTATATCTATGGTTCCACCTCTCTTATTGGTGGATCTCATGTGAGTGACAGGTTGCCCCGCCCTCGTCATCAGAGAAGAGATGTCACTGCAAGGATTTTAATTAATTCAATTAATTTTAATTAATTAATTAATTAATTTTATTAATTAAATGATGATGTGCATGGGTAACCAATTTATAATTAATACTGTAATATTCCATAAATGGACTGTCATAATTTTGATTCCATGCATATATCGCATCAGGTTAGTATTGACATATGTATCAACTCTTATGATGAAAAAAAAAAAACTCACCAGATACTATCAGATCTGTCTTTAACACATGTAAATTCACAAAACCTAGATATTTTAACATGCACCAAGCAAAAATCATAATCACTTTGAACAGCAACACCTCTATTAAGACAGACATGTCCTTTGAGGAATCAAGCCAAACCATGCATGAACTACATTTGTTTTTTAAGACCTGTATAATTTCCCTTCCTGCACTGTAACTGATGAATGAATGTGGTGTAATGCCTCTTATTTTGCATGTTTTAACCTTCTTTTTTTCTTTTTTTTTTATACAGTCTATGGTTTTAACACAACGTTCAAGGAGGGCATACAGTTGAGGTTATTGCACAACCTAGTGGCAGAGTAAACACACTTCAATTTGTTTCTATTATTTCTGCTTTATTAGTTTGCAGACACAAGAGGTCAGCACAGGTCATTATTGTAGGCTATAGAGACTACTAGAGCAAACTTAGACCAAAAGGTTAACAGATTTGGCTCCTTGTGCATAATGAAGGGGTTAATAATTCCCCGAACTTGCTTAAACCTCTGGTGCTGCTAAAACATGACTTAAGTTTTTTTTTTTTTTTTTTTAAATGAAATGAATGTACTATATTTTAGTTCGATAATGTTTTTATTTAATCTTTTGTAATTTTAGGGGATTTAATGGTACTAAATTATATCTATGGAATAGTTATGATCAATTTATTACCTGTTAACCACTTTTTGAGCATAGACCTAAAAATGAAATTTCCAACTTAAACTGTGGTAAATCTTGAAGACTTAAGTTTAGTCTCTTTTTAAAGAAAAGACACTTGGCAAAAAAAAAAAAAGTTTATTAAGTTATAAGTTTATTATGAAAAATGCACAAAATACTACTTTTAAATTTTATATGATAAATGAATGAAAACTTCAAATGGAGCCTATCAATGCTTGCAGACTACAGTGACAGTGGACAGTGACAAGGTGCAGTATGCGATCTTCCAGAACTGCGTTTACATGACTTTATTAATA